>SSNP01000237.1:203801-220945 GCA_006937955.1 Pachypanchax playfairii
TTTTCCTACAGTCAAGATTACTTAAATTCACAGACTTAGTTAAATTTAACACAGCACAAATAATGTTCAGAGCAAGAAAAAATACATTACCAGACAATATACAAAAAATGTTTAAAGATAGAGAAGGAGGATATAATTTAAGGGGTAACCTAAATCTAAAAATGTTGAATGCGCGTACAACAAAAATAACTTTCTGTGTTTCCATATGTGGCGTACGACTGTGGAATAGTTTAAGTGAGGAGTTGAAAAGATGTAGAAACTTAAGGCAGTTTAAAGTGATGTATAAACAAACTGTATTTATTTTTTATAAGAAGGAAAACATGGTTTGAGTACTTTCAACTTATATGGACTTGCTGTTAACCAAAGATTTAACTGTTGTGATTCTATGTTTGGAATGAAAACTTGGTTATTTAAACTAAAGAAAAAAATTTTTTTTTTTATTTTTTTTCCGTTAACAAAGAAGAATGATCAATTGTGATTGATTAGCCGATAATGATAATTGGAGAGGGGGTGGGATTTCATAAGTGTTACTTCCTCCCACTCCTTTTCGGACTCATATTTTACTTGGATTTTGTTTGTTTTTTTGTTACATTTACAGGTATTGTCCTGTGCTGTGTTTTGTATTGTCCGAAATAAAAAATCTAATCTAATCTAATCTAATCTAATCTAATCTAATCTAATCTAATCTAATCTAATCTAATCTAATCTAATCTAAGCTCAAAATGTAAAACAAATTTAGAGAAAGATTATTGTCTTTCTTAGTTTTCATATTTGTAGTTGTATTTACACTTATGATTCAATTTTCCAGAAATATATTTTTGCCAAAAGTAGGAGGATATTAAAGAATGTGCAGATTGCTTCTCCATCTGTTGTGACTGAGGTCAGCGATAACCTTTGATCTTTTTCTGAGAGCAAAAAATGTCCTTTCACCTAATGAACATCAGGCTAGCTCAGAAACATTGCTTTTGACAAGAGTCATAAAAAAATAGGAAACAAGATACATTTTAAATGTTTAATTTAAAATTGAATCACATGACAACATAAAATTAGATGTACACTTAAAATAATTGTCAATTTCAAAGTTTCTCTTGGTTTCTAATTCCAATTTCATCTGTGTTCAAAACTAAAAAGGTAACTTGAAAGGAACAGTTTCTCAAAACTAAAAAAGATCAGAGGAAATTTAACTTCATGTGCCAAAAAGAACATCATATGACACACATTATTTGCAGGTGGCAAACTTTGCAAAACCAATAAAACCTTTGCCGAATTATAGCTTAAAAGTTTTCACTCTGACCCACTATTAAAGTGATTTTGGGTTCTTAAAAATTGATAATACACTGTCGCCACTTTTTACGTAACATGCTAAAGCCAGACGAATAACTGTGCAGTCATTCCACAAGATAAATCTAAATGAACAAACACAGACACACACATAAGGTGTGTGTACTTGGTGAGTGTAGATTTTGTCTGTCTGTCTGTCTGTCTGTCCAGGTGGATTGTTTCTTTGGTCAAATCTATCATTTTTCAACAAAATTATCATTACAGAAATGAAACTTTTTAAAGGTGCTGGAGTTTTTGACTGTATTTCTGACACCAAGAGTACTTATCTGAATTAACATCTGCTACTTGTATGCACCAATATGTTCATGATGAACGGAAATAAAATGAGGAATAAAGACAAGCTGTGTTATTTCCCCAATTTGCTACACACACGTTGAGACTAGCAAACTTGCAATTTATCTTGTAATCTATTACAATCAAACAAGCATACACAAACAAAATATCTGCTAAGTCTAGTTTTGAATGAGATACATTTCACATAAGTGCATGAACAAATAAATAGTTAATTTCAAGTAGCAACCTTTTTACAGAAGATTTAGTTTCTGAAACTGCAAAACAAGACCAAATAACACCCCTTTGCCACAGAGCTGCCCAATTTAGGTGACATGTTGTACCAATACACTGTGTAAAATCAAATCAAATCAAAAATACTTTATTAATCCCCAAAGGGAAATTAAGCGTTGTTGTAGCTCAGTTCTTCTTCGGGGAGCCATTGTAGAGGGTTCTAGCTGTGGACAGGAAGGATCTCCTGTAGCGGTCTCTGCTGCAGCGGATTATGAAGAATCTTCTGACTGAGACACTCTGTTGTTGAGTTACTGTTTTCTGAAGAGGATGATGAGGGTTTTCCATCATGTTCTTCATCCTCCTTTGGACAATCAACTCAAGAGACTCCAGTTCAGTCTCCAGGACAGAATCAGTCCTCCTTATCAATCTGTTCAGCCTCTTCATGTCAATTGCTCTAATGTTGCTCCGCAACAGGTGACTGCAGATGTGATCAGCTGACAAACTCCTCTTCTTTTGCCACTCCTCTTCAAATCTCTGTCTGCCCGTATTGTTTGAAAGCCAGGCAGAGACACGCTGGAGTCCGGGATATGTTCCTTTAGCCATTTCTCAGTAAAACAAATGATGCTGCAATTTCGATACTCTGGTTGGGTCTTCAACAGAGTTTCAAGTTCATCCATTTTGTTAGCAAAGAGATCTCACATTTGTCAATATGACTGATGGAAGTGAAGGTTTAAACTTCCTCTTTCTCTCTCTTCACTTTGCTCCTGCTCTGCATCCACATCTTCTTATACAAATACAAAATACAAAAGTGCCTAGTTTGAATTTCCGCTGCAGCTCTTTGTGCATGTGTGGGTTATCTCTGATTTATTCCCAAAGTCGAAAAACATGAATTTAAGTTAACTGATGAGTTTAAACTGACCTTAGGTGTGAGTATTTGTGTGTGTCTGATGGACTGCCTGTCTCTGTGTTGTAATGAGCTGGCAACCTGGCCGAAAGGCTTCCTTAACATAACTAAATAGGAAGAGAATGAATGAGTAATTATATTTGCCAAATATAGTGCTATAAAAATTAAAACATATTTAGTTTTATTAAAAAATAAAAAATACTGTTCCCCGAAACCTTGTAGTTTGTGCTGTATAACTTTTTTATTTAATACAACTATTACCTTATCTGTCTTTGTTTTTTTACAGCACCCTATTTACCGCAAACACCCACGATTGTTAACTTTACACCCTTTGATGAATATGCTACACCAGACTTCTTCCCACCAGAGGGCCCCACAGAAAACAGGACCATCATCCCTGATGGAGATTCTCAGAAGCCACTCCCCCAGGGACTGAATGATAAACTCATCCCGATCTACTGCTCTATCCTAGCAGCTGTTGTTGTTGGATTGGTGGCTTTTATCATCTTTAAAAGGTAAGTAGGCTTCATTTGGTACAAAAAGGTATACTTACAAGCTAAACGCAGTACAAAAGTTCAGTTAAAACTTGAAGAGCAACTTCCCCTCCTCTAAATTACCTTCCTGCCTACAGCCGCTGTTTTAAAAGATGCAGGAAAGGAGGTGTCACTTATGGCCAGCGAGGGTGGCGGGCTGGGCTGTGATTGACATATAGCACTGACACACATATGGCCAACCGCCAGAGAGGGACAGATGAAATGGAGGAAGCTGTGGACAAGATGAGCAGCCTTGATTTGTATCGTTTCGAGCCAATATTCACCCTACAGCAGCTTAGCAGCATAGAATGAGGCTATTCTCTTAGTGGTACATCATTGTCTGCCAGAGTGCTAAAGCTACATTTAGATTAGCTCCAGTGTGACTTTTGCCGTGTTGCAGAGAGATTCCTAACCCGAGCATGATGAGAATATAGTGTGCATAAATCATATCCACACAATCCCAACCAGTTCAGTAAAATAGAAGTCTTTGCCCTGATTTCATTTTTCTTTTACTGATATTAGTTACTCCATTTGTTGTAGTTTTCAGCCAGTTGCTCTAAATCCCAATGTACAGCCCTTTAGTGAGATGCTGGAGAAAACAGGGTGTGTGTCTGAGAGATGCTTTTATACCCCAGGAGGCGTGTCTTAGAGACAATGCCAGTGACGTAGACATGGCGCTGACGTAGGCATGTACCGCCTTTAGCCAATCGCAAATTTCAAATGCAGTAGCCACATTTCAACTCTAAGAGGGCAGCACTAAGATGTTTTTAGACCAAAAAGTGCAGAATTTAACAAGTTTACATGAAAATATAAAAAAAATGTCCAGAAACTGAAAGATTGCATTGGTGAAGACCTGCTAATACAGTTTAAAGTTTGTAGTTTCTCATAGAAAGCAAACAAAAACTATACCAAGGTAGAAAAAAGATTATGCAACTCAAATTTTTTTCAGGAAATATACCTAATAGAAGTAGGAAACTCTTGAAAATTATAGGTCAGTCACTACAGGAGCCTTTATGAATCAGCTGATCTTAAGTCAGTGTTAAGATTGACTAGTAACATTGTTTCTGAAATTTTAGTGATGTTTTCTATGATGTTACAACTGCAATGATAAGCTGAAAATAAAGCATCATTATCGTCCTCATATTTATCAATTAATAAAATCATCAGCTGTTGCTCTGGATCAGTCTTCTGGGTCACAATATGTTCCCCAAAATATTTATTTTTTACACTCCTACTAAATGTTGTATGGTCAATATGTTTAGGCCTCTGTTGTAAATTGTCTGTTGTAAACACAATTTGTTTGGAGAATAAACACTTACATTTGAGAACTGTTCTTTAGGACTTAATTGTAAATATCCTGAGAAGAATGTTTGTGATTCTGTACAAACTAAATTCTTATTGATATATATTTTGTTGTACTGTGGGCTCTCATTGTGAGAATAAGTTTTAGATTCTAGTGTTTTTCACAAAGCGTTACCTTACTGGTCGTGGATTAAAAATCAGAAGAAATATTTTCTGTAAATGTAAACCCAAGCTATTAAATTCCTTGGGGGTTTTGAACAACTATTATTGGCTTCTAGGAAAATGATGCTAAAACAAACAAAACATATACACCATTAACAAATAAAATGTGTTTTATTATGGACTCAGGTTTCCTCCCTCAGGCCAAAAAAAACCTTCGTAAAATGGTAAATTGCTGACTCTGATTAGTCCTAGCTGTGAGGGTGTGTGTGAATGCTTGTTTGTCTTTACGTGGCCCTGCCTTTAGCTGAGACTAAAGTGGATTGCTGTTATCTCGAAACGACTACAATCTTCAAAACTTTACAAGCATTGTTTTATTAATCCTTTTCAAAGCTGGCAGTTTTGATTGTTTTGGATTTTTTTATTGACTTTATTTAAGTGTAGGACATACAGTAAAAACAAGACTAAGATAAACAAAAACAAAAGTAAAGCAAAAAGAACTAGTTGTCTTAGTCCAAAAGGGATTGAAGGAAGCCATAGATTGTTTAATTCCATCCCTTGCCTCATAAAAATAAAAATAACTTATTTAACATATCAACAACTGTTTTGCATTGCAGGATTATTTAAATTGAATGTTCTAGTTATTTTATCAGCAGCAGTTGTCAGCAGCAGCAAAAGGTGAAGAATCCAGAAAAAAATGTCCTCATATTTGTGCTAAAATAACGTTAATGTAAATAACAGTCTTGTAAATGTTTGTAAAAAAGCTTTTGGATAAACTCCTATTAAATTTTGGAGATTAGAGCAGTTTCAAGATGTCAGCAATCTGTTTAGATCTCATCTGCATTGGCCACAGTCCTGTTGGATGTTAAGGCTATTTATCTAAGCTGTTCAGGAGGCTATCTACAATGAGTATGATCTTAATTATTTAAAACCTTTACAAAGCAGCACAAAGCATATTATGTCTTTACACCCTTGATAAATTTTTATTGATTTTTTTTTCTCATGTAGATGGAATAGCTGCAAACAGAACAAGCAAGGAGCCAACAACTGCACGACCAACCAGAACCAGACTCTGTCACACGAGGGTGAGAAGCTTCACAGCGACAGTGGCATTTCTGTGGACAGTCAAAGTCTGCAGGAGCAGCAGGGACAAACGCAGTCCCAAACAGGTAAATGTTATGCTGAAAAACACTATAAACCACAAAAACCTGCACAAAGGCTGCTATAATATACTCCCCCCCCAAATGCCTTTGAATATATTGGCAGTTAGCAAGTTTCTTTTTGATGTGCAATCATTTTTTGTAAATGCACAGGAGAGTTCCACCAGGTAAATAACTGCCCTTAGAGCAAACCACCTGAATGCTTCACTGACTCCACCTCAAACTTCAAAACTTACAGTAGCTAATCAAGACACAAGGATTACAAAAGCTTATGTTGTTTATTTTTTATTTGACAGCATGTGCTCCAGCTGGGGTTATGAAACATCCCAACAAACCAGTTTTAAAACCACATCTCTCAAAGAAATGTAAATGGAAACAAGCAACATCCTTTTTCCTGAAGTGTAATAAGAATTGAAGAGTCATTGTGTGACCTTAAAATTAGTTTGTCATATCCATGCTGTCATTATGAAACCTATTAAAAATCTGATTTGTAATTCTCTCAAAAGATATAACAATTGTCTGTAATATGCTAAGTAAGATTTTCCTTTTTGCATTCACTGTTGGGCATTTTTTAAACAACGAAAGCAAAAAGTGCTTAGTAACACTCTCCTTTGAGCATGTAAAAAAACATTCAAAGCCTTGCTTTTATTAACAACTGGCAGTGTTTTTATTATTTAGAGGGATTTTCCCACATTCTTCTTGTCAAAGCCTTTTAGTTGTTTGAAATCCTGGGGCTTTCTTTCAAACATTTCTTTCATCCAAATCTGTTTTAAAGCTATTTAGATCTGTTTATCTCAGAACTTCTGCTCTGCATTTAGTATCGCTATTCTTCATCAAGATGGCCCATGGCCATTCCAATCATGCAACATTTTGACTTGTCTTTTTCAAAATTTGAAGAGCAATTTTCTTAAAAAGAAAAAGACTTGCACCGCAAGATGTTAGTTTAAACTTTAGTGTTATGTACCTAGATACGTAAATAGAGAATTTAAATGTTTAGCCAAACTACCAGGTACGTGACAGTTTTAATTGTCTTTTGTAGTTGTGACCATTGATGAAGAGCCCTGCTTGCTCCTCCCTCTCCACACCAAAGAAAAAGTGGAGAAGCTGCTTTTCAAAGGCAGTGAGGGAGACAACTCAAGCCACATGCAGGACAGCGACTGGTGCAACCTGG
The DNA here is from genome assembly GCA_006937955.1 of Pachypanchax playfairii. Lineage (NCBI taxonomy): Eukaryota > Metazoa > Chordata > Actinopteri > Cyprinodontiformes > Aplocheilidae > Pachypanchax > Pachypanchax playfairii. The sequence continues at coordinate 210,876 of SSNP01000237.1, forward strand.
CGGGCCTCCTTGGATATGAAGAAGAGCGGATCGCAACTTTCCAGCAGGAGGAGCATCCTGTCAGAGCTCTCTTGTCAGACTGGGCTAGTAAAGACTGTGCCAGCATTAATGCGCTGTGTACGGCGTTGCGTAAAATCAACCGTGATGATGTCGCCCAGACTCTGGTGCTCAGCCCGAATGCTACAAAGCCCACTGCTACATCTGTGGTTTGACTTTAAGCTTCACTGTGAGCCAAAACTGAACACCTGAATGTCAATATTGAAATATTCTTACATGGTTTCAGTTGCCCTGCATTATTTATTCTGCAAATGCTCGATGAAGCCACTGGTCAGAGTGACAATCCTAAAACTCTCTGAAGGAGTCAAGGGAAAGAAGTAAACAGATTAGACAAGAACTTAAAGAATTCAAAATTACAATTAAAAAGGTAAAATGAGGTAATACATAACCTTTAAGTAATTGCTGGAATGAGCTTGTAGAAGTTCCTTCTAACATTTTAAACCCTTGTGATTTACAGAATTACAGAAAAAAAATAGTTTCTTATTTATTCCGACAGTCATTCCAGTTCCATGTCTGCCTTTCCACACTGTTTAACGTCTAGCTTGATGTGCTCTGACTAAACCAGCCACTGAGCAGCAATGTGCTGTGAACTGAAGCTGCTGTGAGAGACACACAGCAGCTTTAACTCCTTCACTTATTATCTTCATCCTAAAACACTATAGTCTCTGTGGCCTTTGCAGTCATAAACCTGTGTTGTTCTTATAAATCTGTTTCCGAAGAAGCAGAAACATTTCTAGACTTAACCTGTGGAGTGACATTATTTACAAGTCACGTTGCTTCCAGATGAGGCCTGCATACCTTTAGAGTGTCTGTATCTGTGCAAACATGACAACTCATGGAAGTACTCATGGACTCATTTTAAATGAACCGTTTCCTTTGGATGAAATCAAAGGTTACATCCATCTCTTCTCTCCTGTTTTAAATATTTGTTGAGCAGCAGTGCATAGATGTTAATCTCTTCTTCACCTTAAATAATTTTTGCAGACTCATCCTTTTTTTTAGCAAGTACTGCAAGAGGTGTCAGCTGCACATTCCCAATTTGGTGATGTGTGTAGGTCCGTGACAAGGCAACATGATTCCAGTGTAGCTGTGTTACAGGTCACAGAGATACTTCATACTAACCACTAACCAGAATTAACTATTTTTTGTTGATGCTTTTAATATTTTTCTTAATCCTTTGTGCTCATTGGTGCAGTTGACAATCCTTCCAACAGATGAACTTGAGACAGAAACTAGTTAAACAAAAAAAACTAAAGAAAAATAAACTCCAGATTTCCAGTACATTAACAAAGAGAGAAGTTAAACAATGTGGTAATTCTTTGATGAAAGTGAATTTATATGACTTGGCTATTTTACATTTTACAGGCTGTGCATGTTACATCACAAAACTTTAAAGAGTAGTTAAACACCACAACAACTTTTGAGTTGAGTTGAGTTACTCTGTGAGTTATTAACATGTTCTTTCGGCATTTTTCTGACTCTATAGGACAGTATCTTAAGAAAATTAAGCTCAAAAATGCATTTCTGAGAATTTCTGCATTCAGATTTATGTGAATCAGTAGCAGACGGAAAAATGCAGTTTAAAAAAGACTGGGTTTGTGATGTGGAAAAGCAAGTTGGGGGGGCACAATCTCCTACTTCACTAGCTTACAGCCAGTGGTAGAGCTAGAACAGAGAGCGCTCAGCAACAGGGAGGGTGGGGGATCCACCGCGTCAATGGTTCTACTTCTTTGCTCGTTGTCGGTATTAAGAAAAATATCTTAAGGATCAACAAATAAGCATAACCATGTTAAACCCACAATAATCACAAACTTTAACTGTTACAATAAAGCACAGATCTTCATTAACCTCTATGATACTGAACTTTCTGCTTGAGTGTTACTATACATGAAGGTATTCTTACTACTCTGTTAAGACTGCTGTATTTTCATTCTTAAATAACAGTTTAAAAATATATCATATTTGTTTTGCTATTGTAGCACTTAGATGTATAATTGTTTTGTCTTTTTTGCATCACAAGTGCCTGGGAACTCTCTCAGGTGTACCTTGATGTTGTACATTTGTTTAATTTGTTAGTAATTTTTAAAAACTTTTTACAAGTGTCTTTTTTATTAATTTAATCTACACATACAAAATTAGGCTTTTTTAGATTTACTTCTAGTTAAAGCCTTGAAGGCACCATTGTACAGTATGTATGTAAACAAGGTTTTGTTACTCTGTCACTGCGCTGACCTAGTTAATTGTAAAGAGTTAAAAAAAAAGGGAAGGAGGGGACTGTCAGACTGAGGTAATTCACAAGTTATGCACCATCTGGTATTGAAAATGCTAGTAAGAAGACTAAACATTTTAACAAAATATATGAAGCTGAAAATCTTAAGTTTTGCATGTAGTTACAAAGAAACTCACTCGAAAACATAAAAAGGAAGTTTATAGTTTTCGGATGTACAGTAAAAGTTACACCCAAAGAGCACAATTTGTGGTTTGTATTGCTAAGTCTTGCACCAATCCCAACTATTTACTGTTGTTACTAAGGTAAAGAAAAACAATTCAAAGTGAGAAAACATGAGAAGTTGCATGTGCAAATTGAAGCCATGCAGTTTTCAGAACTTTTGAATCACCAATAAATTAGGAAGATACTAGAGGGGGAAATGTGAACACAATATTATGATCCCCCTATATTACACTTAATAACTTCAGTAATTTGGGTTGCCGCAGGAAGTGGTGTTCTGACGATTTATGCTGCCCTTTCGAAAAATGCTGCCATAGTATGAATTGCCAACTTATTTCATAACAAGATGTCACTCGAAGTTTATACAGTATTCTTGATTATGGCGAGTGTGCCCTGTTAATTATTTAAGCATATTTTTTTATCCTACCCTGATATTTTCTATATAAAAGCCCTCTGGGTCCTTGTCGGCCACTGTTGGGTCCTTCTCCTCTGGGAGTTTCCAAATATTTGTCTGTCGCTCTGACAATGCAAAGTAAGTAAAAATAACATCATATTTAGTGTTCCTGTCCTGGGAGAATTTCTTTGATTGTTAAAATGTATTTATGGAAAAATATAGAAACAAAAAACTTAACAATATAATTGTTTATTGAAGTCAAGACCGTGGAACAGGACATGCGCAGAAGGAGTCGGTAGCACATCTTGACAGGTAGCATATTTCAACTGAACACTGGTTCCAGCAATGGCTGTCAGAGACGTGGCTGCGGAAAACTTATTTTGTACTGCTTCAAGAGTTGTTCAAACAAGTAAACTGTTAAGTGTTCGTAATCTTTCCTCAAAAACTCACTCAGAAAAATTGGAATGATCTCTGTAGCATCTATATCTCTACAGCATCACTCAAAAACAGAAAAAACCAACACAAACTCAATGAACAAACTTATAATTTGTTAACTAATGTAAATAACAGGGGGTTTATTATGCCTCGTGTTTTCTTCTCACCTTTTTCAGAAGAAAACATATTTTCTTTTCATTTCTTTTAAAGCTTATATGTTGTTGTGATCAAGGTATGAATAACAAGCCTGGAACTACCAAACCACGATCATAACTGAAGAAGCCTTTTTCTGTGAAATCTTTTCAAGAAGATGCAAAAGAAGTCCAGTTGCCCTTCTTGGACAGAATTCCCCCTTTTAGGACTGGACAACTGGATATAAAAAAAAACAATTTGGACAAAACCACATTGGAGGCAAAAACACTTGAGAGACAAACTGCAAAATAATCATGCAAAAGTGAAGTGGGTGGTGATGGAGAAGAGAGCTTTAGTGTACAGTTTAGAAAAACCACTGATGTTAAAGTTAATGTGACAGGACTGATGCACTGGAACTGAACTGTACAGATTTTAAATAATTGAATGTTCCATGTATACTAATATATACTGTTATATTAATGTGAACTAAATGAAATTCCTAGAGCAGACAAGCAGTAAATAAAGCTTTTCAGTTTACTCTTTGTGTTGATCTCTGTGTTGAAATCTATGTTGCAACTCAAGGCACTGAAACATATTTACATTAATGGCGTTACTGTGATAAAATGTTCAAACAGTAATTCAGAATATATGTTCACAAGACTCCTGCATTTTTTTTTTCTGTTTTTCACTTAAGGCACACTGAATCGGGTTTCTTGTGTCACTTAAAGAAAACTAACAAAAACACAGCAAAGCTACCTTAGACAGTGTTAGATGAACAGATTATGTCCTTCACTGGTAGCACAGCTTTATCATAATAACCTGTCAACACACCCATACTGAGTGATGAAGAAAATTAATGGTGCATAAAACACCACATTGGTTTCATATTTTTCTGTCACTGCGTTGTTATCACTGGGAGTGTTTGGAGTGTTAAAAATACTGACGAGTGAAACAACATTATTTCTTAATTTATTTCTTACAATTAAATTAATTAAATATTTGACATTTATGAGCTCTATACTACACACTCGTAATGATGCTAAATGACAAAATAAGTGTGTACATTTCTTTTTATTGGGTGCAAAGTGTTAAAGTAACTATTTTCATTTGCTGTATACAAATTCCTCCAATAACGAATCTTTGTGAGGTGTAATTATAATTTCTTTTCTTTTGTTCTTTTTTTAAACAATTGATCTAAACTGCAATCAGTACATAAATCTTATAAATTTATATACAATGTTTATATCACAATACAATGAACTCACACAACTAAAACCTAAAATCTCACATAACAGAATCTCCTTCAGACCTGCGCTGCTAGTTTCTAATTAAATTAAATTTGCTGCAATAGAGTTTAATCTGCATATAAAGTGTTGTTCTGATCATGAATATGGTCCCAGTTTCTGTTTCTAACTGCCCCTCTGTGCAAATGGGAAACACATTGCTTGTCTAGCTGCTGCTAAACTCTAGTGAGTCGTTAGCGAGGAATGCTTGATGTGTGAAAAGAACCATATGTGCAGACAAAACATGTGCTGGTGAAAGGTGATAAGTCACGCTGAGTTTTAAATGACCAGTTCCATTTTGAGAAGAAGCTAAAGAGATGAGAAGAAAAATTGCTGTCATGTACCACTTGAAGGTGCAATATGGAATATTTTCATTAAAAGCAATATTTTTAACAAAATAATGCCTTCACGGGGTGTTTAGAGTAACCTGGCTCTGCCAAATCTATGTGTAGCCCTACCTCTTGTCGAGTTGGGGAAACAAATACATATGGAACCGCTGCATTTGAAACCGTCTATAAAGGGGAGGGCCATCTGGTTTAATATTTTGTGCTGATTGTAGAACGTGCCAGAAAGTGCCCACCTACCATGATTTGTCTTCAGCCAATCACAGTAAATCAAGCTCTTGCAAATCCAGTCGGGAGTAAAGAATACACATCGTTACCACCCAGAAATGCACAACACATCGCTGCCATCAAGAAATGCACCAAGTGCTTACCTTTGCTCATTTTTCAATGAAGAAATTGTCTCTAGTTCTCCTAAAACAGATGCCTTAACCACTTTTATGTGTACATTCATTGGCGCAGGCCCACGTTTGTTTTTCTTTGCCTGCCTGGGCACTTGCTGCCAATCATACCTGAACACCCACCCCAAAGCACAATGCTAACACATGATTGATACGAAATTTGTTTTTTACCAAGATAGCCTTGTGCTGCAAGATGGATTCTCGTGAGATTCAGAGTTTTCCAAACCAACAAAAATCCATCTTGTACTGCTCCAACTAAAACCGTCTATGTTTAGAGGGGTGTAGAAAAAAATACAGCATTTTTTTAAAGAGGCCCTTCCATTAAAAACGTTTTTTCTGAAGTTTCTATTGAATATTTTAGCTCCACATGTGTTCTTATCTTCATAATGGGTGTGAAAACAGGTCAACAACATCTCTTTCTGTTTTTATCTCTCAAACTACACAGGTGGCGATAAAACCCGAGTTCGAACAGCCTGTATTTGTTTCGTCACAGCTCCTTTGCTCGTTAGTATTCATCAGCTCCAGCAGTTGAAACCACACCTAGCAGGCTGCTGGCTAAAAGCAGTACCATAAGACATATCACTAGCTGTAATCGTCCCCAAGTTTTGTTCAGTGTGATTCGGTCTGTCACTGATCCTTCTCCTAATGTGTTTCAAGAGGTTTCTGAATCAACCTGTGAAGAGTTTCTCCATCACTTTACACATTAAGTGGCCTCAGTTAGACGGAGTATTGATAATACTATGGTGTGTGTCTCTGATATGGACCTTGCTCCTGTCCCTCTTGTTGCCTTCAATAAGTTTGACACAGTATCCCTTTCTCAGTTTTCTGAAGTTGTTCAGAGGCTGAGACCGACTAACTGCTCTCTGAACATCATTCCAACTAGACTGCTTAAAGACACTTTAGATACAGTAGGGCCATGTCTCCTCTCATTTTTCAATGACTGCCTAAGGTTAGGATCTGTCCCCACTGTTTTTAAGCAAGCTGTGGTCAGCCCTCTACTCAAGAAGCCTTCTCTTGACCCAGCAATTCTCTCAAACTTCAGACCAGTGTCTCATTTGTTCTTTCTCTCTAAAGTAAACTTGTTTTTAGTCAACTCTAGTCATTTTTGGATCAGAACCACATATTTAAACAGTTTCAGTCTGGTTTTAGAGCATGCCACAGTACAGAATCTGCATTGCTAAAAGTACAGAATGATATTCTTCTCTCTTTGGATACCAATAGACCTGTGTTACTCATCATGTTGGACCTCACTGCAGCCTTTGATACAGTGGACCATTCTATCCTCCTGACACGCCTAGCCCACCATGTGGGTCTTCAAGGCCCTGTACTGCAGTGGTTCAGGTATATTTAAGTAACAGAACTTTTGAGTGATGATTAATGGTTTGTCATCTTCTTCAGTTCCCCTGTCTTCTGGTGTGCCAAAAGGTTCCATCTTGGGCCCTGTTTTATTTTCTCTGTATTTGCTTCCTTCAAGTTCTGTGATATCGCGTCATAATATGTCATTCCATCTGTATGCAGATGATTTACAAATCTATCTGCCAGTTACCCAGAAACTTTCAGACCAAACAGTGGCTGTCACCAGCACCCGTAAACATGACCAAATCACTCCTGTTCTGTACTCTCTACACTGGCTCCCCATTGGCTACAGAATCCAATATAAAGTGCTGCTGTTTATTTTCTGTTCTGTTCATGGCCTAGCACCATTATATCTATGCAACATGATTTCTTGCTTGTATGTTCTCTCAATGTAAGTCGCTTTGGATAAAAGCGTCTGCTAAATGACAGTAGTAGTAGTAGTAGTAGTAGTAGTAGCAACATGCTCACACCATACCAGCCTTACAGAGCTTTACCTTCTGCTGACCAACACCTGCTTGCGGTCCCACGGTCCAGATATAAACAATGGGGTGATCGTGCCTTTGCTGTGGTTGGACCAAAGCTCTGGAATTCTCTGCCTTTTGAATTACGTTCGATCACAACTCTCTCCTTGTTAAATTAGCTTTACAACTTTGAGTGTCCCGTCACTTGGAAAATGTTTTTTAGTTATCTTTGTGGATTTGACTGCCTCAATGTATCGCTTGCTTTTTAACTTTGGTTTTGCTGTTCAGCGCTTTGGGCAACCTACGGTTGTTGTAAAGCGCTTTTATAAAAAATTTAATTGATTGATTGATTGGTATCAAACCGGAAGAGACTACGTGTTCTGTTGCTATAAGCAGCGGGACAGGAAACAGTATGCCTTGCTCTCATAGGCTAGTTTGTTAGCCAATCTGAGTCCAGCAAATTCAAATAATGAATATTAATGAGTTGCAGCACAAAACCAGGCGAATCTTGATGCAGAGAGATTGAAAGGTCTGTTAATAAATGTTTCCTAATGTTTTTTAGATATAAAATATTTCATATTACAGGTTAATACTTAAGAAATAACCACAAAGTCATGCAATTTGTGTGAAATGGCCTCTTTTAGAAATTAGAGATGTAGAAGGAGCAATGATGATAGAAGGTTCGGTGGCCGGCGAGTGAATCCGTGAGCGGGCAGGGCTTGTGAATGAGCTGTAGCGATGGTTGTAGGTGGCAAAAGGTTCCAGCAGGCACAGGTTCAGAGTAATCCAAGTGAGATCCAGTGACGTGAACATTCGTGACATTCAAAAATACAACAACCTTCAGGGTGAAGGAGAGACAAGAACAGGTTACTAATAAACACTATACTCGATAAACAACACTATGATTCTTTGTTCTATGATGGCACAGTCACCCAAGTTGAAACAACGGTCTGGCTTGAGTTGTTGCAGAGCCCTTGCTTTTGAGCAGTCCAGGTAATGAAGTAGATGAGTCACAGCTGTGCCTGCTGGCAGTCTAGCCTAATCAGTCCTAATGCCCGCCACCTGATGACCTGTAGGGAACATAACAGCACAGGGTGGGCCATTTATATGGATACACCTTAATAAAATGGGAATGGTTGGTGACATTAACGTCCTGTTTGTGGCACATTAGTATGTGTGAGGGGGCAAACTTTTCACGATGGGTGGTGACCATGGTGGCCATTTTGAAGTCGGCCATCTTGGATCCAACTTTTGTTTTTTCAATAGGAAAAGGGTCATGTGACACATCAAACTTATTGGTAATTTCACAAGAAAACAATGGTGTGCTTGGTGTGAATGTAACTTTATTCTTTTATGAGTTATTTACATGTTACTCTTTGTTCACCGCCATTGACATGTCAAAGAGGTTAACATGTGAGAAGCGGATAAAAATTGTGTTGATATATGGTGAACGCAGTAACCGGGTCATTGGAGCAGATTTCAATGCAAGACACCCTACGAGACCACCCATCTCCCATGCTACAGTTAGCAAACTGCTTGCTAAGTTTCGTGAAACTGGTTCAGTGTTGGATTTGCCAAAATGTGGATGCATGAAACTGTCACTAATGAAGAAACATCAGTGGCTGTCCTAGCTTCCTTCAGCAAGAGCTGAACTCGCCGCATGTCACTGGAGAGTGGCATTAGTTAAACATCCCTTTGGCGGATATTAGCTACTCACAAATGGCACCCTTATAAACTCCAGCTACTGCAGCATCTCAATGAGAATGACCCAGATCAGCACACAGAATTTGCAAAATGGGGAAAACAAAAATTGGAACAGGACCCTCAGTTCACGCAGAAGATTTTGTTCAGTGATGAGGCAAACTTTTATGTGAATGGTGAAGTTAACAAACAAAACCACCGCTATTGGTCTGACACTAACCCACATTGGATAGATCCCTCCAAGACTGTTGGAACAAAAAAAGTGATGGTATGGTGTGGTAGATGGGGTACAAAGATAGTGGGGCCATTCTTTGTCAATGGAAACCTCAATGCCACTAGATATTTAAAATTGCTACATGATGATGTGTTTCCCTCTTTATGCTCTAAAGCTGGCATGTTCCCTGAGTTTTTCCAGCAAGATGGTGCACCACCACATTATGGGTGTCAGGTCAGAGTATTCTTAGATGAACAGTTTCCTGAAAAGTGGATTGGTCGTCGTGGGCCAGTTGAATGGGCCCCAAGGTCTCCCGATCTGACCCCCTTAGACTTTTATTTTTGGGGTCATCTGAAGGCAATTGTCTATGGTGTGAAGATACGAGATGTGCAGCACCTGAAACTACAGATACTGGAAACCTGTGCTGGTATTTCTCCTGCGGTGTTTGTTGGAGATTTTAAGGTTTTACGATGTTGGTAAAAGGTCACAGGTCTTGCTGCAGGAGTAAGTGCAGCTAGCTTTGTCCTGGGAGGTGTGCACTCCAGCAAGGAGGAGCAGTCAAAAAGCACAGCGATCCACCACGTCCACCTCTGTCCAGTTGGCGTGCTTTCTCATGCCCTCTGTGTCCATATGCTGACGGGTTTTTTTGAGGATCTCTTCGGTTAAAAAATAATTGAAGAGTCCTCAATCCTTTCAAATCAGCTCATGGTGGTGATTCCTGGACGATGGATGGTGGTCAAAAGGCAAGGCTGTTGTCAGGCTTCGGGGGACCAGGTGATGCTGCTACTCGAAATCCATAAAGGATCATTAACACCCCCCCCCCCCCCCCCCCCCCCCCCCCCCCCC
>SSNP01000237.1:229223-263664 GCA_006937955.1 Pachypanchax playfairii
AAAAAAAAAAAAAAAAAAAAAAAAAAAAAAAAAATGGATACACTTGATGTATCAGCGTCGGAATTAAACTGGACTCCAAACAGTCTGCCTCCTTATATTGTTTCCTTCTCTTTGATTTCTTGCTTGTATGTTCTCTCAATGTAAGTCGCTTTGGATAAAAGCGTCTGCTAAATGACAGTAGTAGTAGTAGTAGTTCACGTTTATGGGTGTCAGTCAGCAACCTGGCTGCTGCATTCTGGACCAACTGCAGCCTGGAAAAGTGCTTCTGTGAGGTCCCAATTAAAAGAGCATTGCAGTGGTCGAGGCGTGTCGTAATAAAAGCATGTATTAATATTTTTAAATCGTGCTTTGATAAGAAGTGCTTGACTTTTGCTAGCTGCCTTAGTTGAAAGAAGCAGCTTTTCACTGTGGCTTTCTCCTGGTTTTCCTGGTTCAGCAGGCTGTCCATGCGTATCCCCAGGTTTGTGACCACAGGTTTCAGATACTGGTCCAAAGGGCCCAGAAAGACAGGGGATAGTTTTCGGGCATCAGGAATAAAAACAATTACCTCAGTCTTGCTTTCATTAAAGTGAAGGAAGTTCACGGCCATCCAGGCCCTCACGTAATTGAGGCATGTTAACAGGCTATCTAGTGAGGAAGACGAGGAGTCTGCACGTTTCACTGGCATAAATATCTGTATGTCGTCTGCGTAAAAATGAAAGGCACACTTGTGCTTCCTTAGAACCAGCCTAAGAGGAAGGAGATAAAGAGAAAAAAGCAGAGGACCAAGAATAGAGCCCTGGGGGACACCGCAAGGTAGAGGAGCAGCTGAAGATTGAAGCTGCCCTATCTTAATTGCGAAGGTCCTCTCAGATAGATATGATTTAAGCCATTGCAAAGCAGAACCACGAATTCCTACCATGTGCTCAAGACGAGCAATTAAGATATTGTGGTCCACAGTGTCAAAAGCGGCTGTTAGGTCGAGTAAAACTAAAACCACGTGATCACCAGAATCTGTGGTAAAAAATATATACCCTCAAAAGGGCAGATTCTACCCTGTGAAGGGGCTTAAAACCGGATTGGAAGACCTCAAAAACCTTGTTTACTTCTAAAAAGTCCATAAGTTGTTGGTACACAACTTTTTCTAAAATCTTTGAAATATAAGGAAGTCTAGAAATCGGTCTAAAATTAGATAGATAGATGTCCAGTCTGCATGAGCTGGCAACGGGTGTCCCACAGGGCTCGGTCCTTGGTCCTCTCCTCTTCTCTTTATACACCACCTCATTAGGTGAGATCATTCGCTCCCATGGCTTCTCCTACCATTGCTACGCTGACGACACTCAGCTCCTCCTCTCCTTACCTCCGTCTCAATGCGGATATCTGCCTGCCTCTCAGATATCTCGGCGTGGATGAGGGATCGCCACCTTCAGCTTAATCTGTCCAAAACTGACCTCATTGTCTGTCCTGCCAGTAACTCCTTACCTCCTCAGATAAGTGTGCAGCTTGACTCCATCACGCTGTTCCCCAAAACCTCCGCCAGAAACCTTGGTGTCATACTGGACAACCAGCTGTCCTTCAAGGAGCAGGTTAACTCCGTAGCTCGCTCATGTTGATTCGCTCTTTACAACATCAGGAAAATCAGAGCCTTCCTGACAGACCACACCACACAGCTTCTGGTCCAGGCCCTGGTCTTGTCCCGCATTGACTACTGCAACTCTTTGCTGGCCGGTCTTCCGGCGTCCTCGGTTAAACCTCTGCAGATGATTCAGAACGCAGCAGCACGTCTGGTCTTCAACCAGCCCAAGAGGGCTCATGTCACTCCGTTGCTCATTTCTCTGCACTGGCTTCCAGTTGCAGCACGCATCAAATACAAAGCTCTGCTTCTGGCTTACCAGACTCTAACACACACAGCTCCTACTTACCTTCACTCCTTCATCCAAACCTACATTCCCACGCGTCAGCTACGCTCAGCCCCTGAAAGACGCCTAGCGCTTCCACCACAACGTGGCATGAGATCATGTTCCATCCTCTTCTCCTCTGTTATCCCCGATTGTGGAATGACCTACCAAACTCGGTCCGATCCTCAGAGTCGGCAGCTACTTTTAAGAGCAGACTTAAGACTCACCTCTTTAAAGAACACTTTCAGTCTTAATGTGGGATTAATTTATGATTTATGATAGCGATTTGAGAATTTATCTCTCACAAAAAAAAAAAAAAATGATACACTTGATGTATCAGCGTCGGAATTAAACTGGACTCCAAACAGTCCACCTCCTTATATTGTTTCCTTCTCTTTGATTTCTTGCTTGTATGTTCTCTCAATGTAAGTCGCTTTGGATAAAAGCGTCTGCTAAATGACAGTAGTAGTAGTAGTAGTTCACGTTTATGGGTGTCAGTCAGCAACCTGGCTGCTGCATTCTGGACCAACTGCAGCCTGGAAAAGTGCTTCTGTGAGGTCCCAATTAAAAGAGCATTGCAGTGGTCGAGGCGTGTCGTAATAAAAGCATGTATTAATATTTTTAAATCGTGCTTTGATAAGAAGTGCTTGACTTTTGCTAGCTGCCTTAGTTGAAAGAAGCAGCTTTTCACTGTGGCTTTCTCCTGGTTTTCCTGGTTCAGCAGGCTGTCCATGCGTATCCCCAGGTTTGTGACCACAGGTTTCAGATACTGGTCCAAAGGGCCCAGAAAGACAGGGGATAGTTTTCGGGCATCAGGAATAAAAACAATTACCTCAGTCTTGCTTTCATTAAAGTGAAGGAAGTTCACGGCCATCCAGGCCCTCACGTAATTGAGGCATGTTAACAGGCTATCTAGTGAGGAAGACGAGGAGTCTGCACGTTTCACTGGCATAAATATCTGTATGTCGTCTGCGTAAAAATGAAAGGCACACTTGTGCTTCCTTAGAACCAGCCTAAGAGGAAGGAGATAAAGAGAAAAAAGCAGAGGACCAAGAATAGAGCCCTGGGGGACACCGCAAGGTAGAGGAGCAGCTGAAGATTGAAGCTGCCCTATCTTAATTGCGAAGGTCCTCTCAGATAGATATGATTTAAGCCATTGCAAAGCAGAACCACGAATTCCTACCATGTGCTCAAGACGAGCAATTAAGATATTGTGGTCCACAGTGTCAAAAGCGGCTGTTAGGTCGAGTAAAACTAAAACCACGTGATCACCAGAATCTGTGGTAAAAAATATATACCCTCAAAAGGGCAGATTCTACCCTGTGAAGGGGCTTAAAACCGGATTGGAAGACCTCAAAAACCTTGTTTACTTCTAAAAAGTCCATAAGTTGTTGGTACACAACTTTTTCTAAAATCTTTGAAATATAAGGAAGTCTAGAAATCGGTCTAAAATTAGATAGATAGATGTCCAGTCTGCATGAGCTGGCAACGGGTGTCCCACAGGGCTCGGTCCTTGGTCCTCTCCTCTTCTCTTTATACACCACCTCATTAGGTGAGATCATTCGCTCCCATGGCTTCTCCTACCATTGCTACGCTGACGACACTCAGCTCCTCCTCTCCTTACCTCCGTCTCAATGCGGATATCTGCCTGCCTCTCAGATATCTCGGCGTGGATGAGGGATCGCCACCTTCAGCTTAATCTGTCCAAAACTGACCTCATTGTCTGTCCTGCCAGTAACTCCTTACCTCCTCAGATAAGCGTGCAGCTTGACTCCATCACGCTGTTCCCCAAAACCTCCGCCAGAAACCTTGGTGTCATACTGGACAACCAGCTGTCCTTCAAGGAGCAGGCTAACTCCGTAGCTCGCTCATGTCGATTCGCTCTTTACAACATCAGGAAAATCAGAGCCTTCCTGACAGACCACACCACACAGCTTCTGGTCCAGGCCCTGGTCTTGTCCCGCATTGACTACTGCAACTCTTTGCTGGCCGGTCTTCCAGCGTCCTCGGTTAAACCTCTGCAGATGATTCAGAACGCAGCAGCACGTCTGGTCTTCAACCAGCCCAAGAGGGCTCATGTCACTCCATTGCTCATTTCTCTGCGCTGGCTTCCAGTTGCAGCACGCATCAAATACAAAGCTCTGCTTTTGGCTTACCAGACTCCTTCATCCAAACCTACATTCCCACACGTCAGCTACGCTCAGCCGCTGAAAGACGCCTAGCGCTTCCACCACAACGTGGCATGAGATCATGTTCCATCCTCTTCTCCTCTGTTGTCCCCCGATGGTGGAATGACCTACCAAACTCGGTCCGATCCTCAGAGTCGGCACCTACTTTTAAGAGCAGACTTAAGACTCACCTCTTTAAAGAACACTTTCAGTCTTAATGTGGAATTGATTTATGATTTATGATAGCGATTTGGGAGTTTATATCTACAAAAAAAAAATAATAAATTGATACACTTGATGTATCAGCGTCAGAATTAAACTGGACTCCAAACAGTCCGCCTCCTTATATTGATTCCTTCTCTTTGATTTCTTGCTTGTATGTTCTCTCAATGTAAGTCGCTTTGGATAAAAGTGTCTGCTAAATGACAGTAGTAGTAGTAGTAGTAGTAGATAAAATAGAAGAATCTAGCCCAGGGCTAAAACGAGATCGAGCATATGGCCGTGGGCATGGGTTGGACCCGTCACACACTGTACCAAACTAAAAGAGTCAATGAGATCAATAAAATCATTTACCAGCGGTTTATTTGGGCAACAAACATGCATATTAAAATCTCCCAAAATTAAAACACCATTATACTTAGGGATACGCTCAGACAGCATGCCACTAAAATCAGATAGGAAGTCTTTATTATATTTTGGAGGCCGGTAGATAATCATGATTAAGGTTGGATGTATGGAGGGAAGTTCAAAAGCAAGACATTCAAAACTGCCAAAAGATGGCAGAGAAAGTTGCTTACAAGTGAATGAGTTCTTGAACACAGACGCCGTACCACCTCCACGGCCAGAGATCCGAGGAGAATTAAAAAAGGAGCAGTCAGGTGGCAGAAGTTCCACAAAAGCGCCTGTCTCACCAGCACTTAACCACTTTTCCGTAACTGCAAACATATCCAAGTTATTTGCAGTGAAGAAATCCCTCAAGATAAAAGTCTTATTTGACAAAGACCTGGCATTTACCAGACCAAACCTGATGGTCGTAGAGGAGACGACAGGAGCCACAGTCGCCAGGGGAGCCCGCGGAAGGGATCGCAGGTTCCTGAAGTCCACGCCTCGCAGCCGGGAGTACGAGTGGCGGACTGGGCCCGGCACCTCCGCACCAACAACAGGAATGAGCCGAGCAACGCAGTAATCTATAGAGGATCGAGGACGGGACGAGCCACAGGAAACATCATCCTATCTACGCCCGGACAGTGAAATCGCAGGATGACACGCCAGCAGCCTCCTGAGTTTTACCTGCCTACCGCTGCGTGTACCGGCGGGGACGTTTCTCCGTGCTGCGTGTGCGGCCTAGAAGCCGACGCTTCCCTCCACCGGAAAGCCGCGAGCGATCAAGCAGGCAGCCAGGGATACCTGACAACACTGGAGGGAGCGGTGGTACCATCTCTCGCCCACTTGACCCAGGTGCCACCAAACGTCCAACCGAATAACGCAGATCCAGTAGGGTTTGACGGTCGTAGGTCAGTAGCGCATCAAAAGACTGGCAGCTGGCCAGTAAGTACAGCAAAAACATAGACAACCAAATTGGTGACAGACGAGCAGTCACACACTCCGGCGCTATCTTCATCCCAGTCTACCTACCAGTCATATATACTATAATTTTCTGTACAGGTATCAGGTAAATGCTGAGTAATTTCTGTTGTACTTTCATTGTAATTACCTACTTAGTACACACAGTAATTACCATTAATACACCAACATTTACCATATAAGCGTTACTGAGACTTTCTCGTTATAACGAGTTTGATATCTCGTAAAAATGAGAAACTTTCTCGTTATAACGAGATGATGCTTTCTAAATTTATTTCTCAGCTCTGGCAGTACTACGTTTCTGTAGTATAAGTCATCTCCAAATGCCTCAAATATTTTCAAAAGGTAACAGGTTTGACATGCATGTGAGGTTTACTTGAGAAGTTGCAGTGTTGTTATACAAAAAAGTGGTTAAAAGGAATAAATTGTCTGCTTGAGTATGTTGATCCAATGCCTTCAAATATCTTTGAGTGCTAATAGTACCTACAAATGTATATACAAGCTCCTCATGCCATGTGAAGTTATGCAGCTCTGTACCATCACGTGTTGCCTTTTAGAAAGGAGAAAATGGCATCCATGATCTTCAGTTTTTTGTCATCTGACAAGACTATTTTCCACTTACACCCAGTTCATCTCAAATGAGATCTTTCACATTATTTTCGTTGTATGAAATGCTGCGTGAAAAATTCCGTTCCTTTAAATTTTATTATCCCAAGGTCATGTTTTTGCTCCATGAACTGATGTCACAGTGACACTTTCAGGGATATAAGGCTGCTTAGATTCTTGTTTCTATACAGTAAGGTTGTAGTTTTCTTTTTTGCAGTTTGTTGTTTTAAGCACATTAGAACTCTAAATGCAGTGAACAATCTTTGAGTAACAACATTATAGTTTAGGCATTCCTTTAAAAAGGCTGTTTAACTAGTTTATTATTATTATTATTGTTATTATTATTATTGTTGTTGTTAATAATAATAATAATAATAATAATAATAATAATAATAATAATAATAATAATAATATATTTAATTTCCAAGCATCTTTCTTGTCACTCAAGGTGCCATTATGCCCCTTTTCCATTAACAAAATTGGCAAGGCGCACTTGTGTATGGAGCAGCATAGCGCAGAATGACTCACATGAACGGTGGTAATAGACTGCGGGACGTTGGTGTGGACATGGGCGTGTTCAAGAAGCGTGAAAGGCTCATGATTTCATTAATTGACACAAGAGAAAGTGAACAAACAAATCCACCAACACGAATGGTAACGACTAACACTGTGTAGCTACTGCTATACGCACCTTAGCAATCTTTTGTTTCCACCCCTCAGTGATCTCCTTTATACTACAGTGGTCGACGGTTATATGCGCAATGTTTATATGCACAATACGCTTATATGCACAAAATTGCTGGGCATGTTCCTGTATCATAGAGAATCTAGAGAAGCTCCGACGGACATATGCACAACACATTTGGAGGTATCATACATGCATCTCACTAAATCTCGCTGTTTCTCACCAGTTACTTGACTGTAAACCTCCGCTGGTGTTCTCACACACACTCTCGCTGTTTGTGTGGAACAAGACGGTTCTGGTGTTTACGCACGACCTGGCGCGTCTGCCTAAAGCTGTCATAATCACAGCTTCTTCAGTGTAAAATAGTGTCAAATATAACATCTGCTCTAGTTATTATTGCGCAATCATAAGTTCTACATATTGAAGATAGAAAACTGTTCTGTTCTGTTACTAACTGTAACTTTATCTGTGCCGTTGTGTCGCGTCCATGCATGCGTATCTGGGGCATCTGTTACCAGTGTTATATTGAATCCACTCTACAAGTATAAATTTTTTTCCGGAATAGCGCTACAACTGGTGGCAGCTTGTTGGAGTAGCTCTGTGACTTAGCTAGCATTTGCTAGCATTTTTTGTTCTTTTTGGGTGTTTCTTGCTAGTTTTTTCTTCTGGAAATATTTTCTAAATACTTTTCTTCTGGTTTGAGTGCCTGATGAGCTCAAAAGAAAACATGGAGGTCTCTTTGCTAACAAAATGGATGAACTTGAAACTCTGTTGAAGACCCAGCCAAAGTATTAGGAATGCAGCATCATGTGTTTTACTGAAACATGGCTAAAGGAACATATCCCAGACTTCAGCGTGTCTCTGCCTGGCTTTCAAACAATACGGGCAGACAGATTTGAAGAGGAGCGGCAAAAGAAGAGGAGTTTGTCAGCTGATCTCATCTGCAAACACCTGCTGGGAAGCAGCATCAGAGCAGTTGACATGAAGAGGCTGAGCAGATGGACTAGGAGGACTGGTTCTGTTCTGGGGCCTGAACTTGAGTCTCTTGAGTTGATTGTCCAAAGGAGGATGAAGAACATGATGGAAAACCCTCATCATCCTCTTCAGAACACAGTAACTCAACAACACAGTGTCTTCAGTCAGAAAGTTCTCCATAATCCGCTGCAGCACAGACAGCTACAGGAGATCCTTCCTGTCCACAGCTAAAACCCTCTACAGGAGATCCTTCCTGTCCACAGCTAGAACCCTCTACAGGAGATCCTTCCTGTCCACAGCTAGAACCCTCTACAGGAGATCCTTCCTGTCCACAACTAGAACCCTCAACAGGAGATCCTTCCTGTCCACAGCTAGAACCTTCTACAATGGCGCCCTGAAGAAGAACTGAGCTACAACAACACTTAATTTCCCTTCAGGGATTAATAAAGTAATTTTGATTTGATTGATTTGATTTGATTTGATAACTCGGTCTGTTTGAGAGTTTTATTCTCCTAATTTATTGTAATTGCATTATTAAATCATTTCCAATTATCTGTTATCAATACTGAACTCTGCTACCCGTGTTTACAGTCCAAATGACCACCGACGGATAAATGCACACAACACTTATATGCACAAAACTGCTGGGCACCGAGGTTGTGCATATAACCGTTGACCACTGTATTACCTCTATTAATTAATGTGAAGGCACAAATATATGAATTATAGAAAACATGCAGACAGCTGCTGTTAGGTTTTTTTCCTTATTCTGTTAAAACCTTTATTATAGAAAATATAAGAAATACGATCACTCAAGAAGATTGGTTCAATAACCCAGCTGGGGAGAGTGTGTCAGCTCTGGCACCGCTCTGGCACCACCTCTGACAACTTCACCCAGCTCAGTCTTTTTATTCTCTTAAGACACAGCAATAACAAATAACAGATAACGGATAACAGTGGAGCCAGTCGCAGCTGTCTCCCAACAGTTACCTTGGATTAGAGAAAACAGGGTGTTCTGGGAATGGGAAAGAGCATATAACTGAAATAATAAAATAACAGGCCCTGCATGAGAACCTGCACACATAAGTCACACAGAAAAGATCTTTAAAGCATGAACGTGCATAATTGATGTCCTTTCTCTACCCTATCAGCTGCCTCAGCTCTTCACCTTCAAGTAAAACCTCCATTTGATGATTAATGGCACATTTTTTTTAGCTGTGCTCACTTTTATTGAAATAGAAAACATATTCACATACTGTATGTACATAATCACAATTTTTGGGCCAATAGTTACTTTTTCCAGTTTGCCACCACCTGAACCAGGTTGCAAAACACAGAAAGGAAGCACTAGTTGAGATGTTCTTGCACCAGCTTTTGTCTTCTGAGCCGCTTCTCACCACCAATTCATGCTGGCCTCAGGTACAGTGGCAGAGCGTTTGTCTGTCTCCCACAAATGTTCTAATCCCACAAGTCTGCTGGGTTCCGTTTTCTTTTACCTGGACAAAAAAGAAGCATCCGTCATCTGTGTGTCGGTGCAAGACTCTCTTGAATGAAAAAAAAAAACTTTGTCAATGCTAATGGGCACAGCTAACGTATCTGCAAAAGGCAGAACTAACAGGTCTGCTCAAACAACAACGTGACTACATGCCCCTGAGTGAGATCGCTACCAGAGTTTTTCATGAGCTGCATCAAAGTACTTAAAGTGCTCAAAATTAATCATGACCAATGTCTGACATCGGGTGTTGTTGCTCCAGTCTCCCCCTTGCTTGTTGTCCATCTCCAGGTGAGATTCTCCTCCGACCCACGCTGAAGCCAGGCAGAGCTGCAGAGCTAACTGGCAAACTGCTCTATTCTGTCCTGTTTGCTCGCTGGTCTTTCCCCATAAAAAGCTTCCATTTCAACGTACCACTTCCATGTTTGCAGTCTGCCACTCCGACCGTTGTGGTCCTTCATGGCCCAGTAGTCATATTTGAGATTTTAAGTTATCGCTGTCATCTTGAATGTTGTAAACAAGCCACCATTGTTGCTGGCTCAGAGATCAAATGCCTGACATCAAATCATATGATCACAGTTAGGCCAATCAGTGGCTACAATTACGTAGGTAGTCATGTCACTGGTATCAGTTTAATGGACCAATCAGTACACAGGTGGGCGTGCTGGCCGGCTTTGGCTGGCTTCTGACCAAGGCAGAGGTGGTCCAAAAAAATTGAGGGTAGAATGGCTTGGAATGACCTGAGTAAGACCCGAGAAAGGCGATGGAAAATGGTCAGGGGGCTAAAGTAAACTGTTGTGTTCTGTTGGTGGAAAAGGGGCATTACAGAGATCAACAGAGGTTCTTAAAAACAATGAATAAAAAATAAAGGATGCACAAATAATAGCAAAAAACAACAGTAACATTATACACAAGTAAAAGTAGGCCCAACAGAGTAGAGCAGATCCAGCTAAACAGAGTAGGATGATCTAAACAGATGCATTTTCAGCTGACTCTGGAAAGGAAGTCCACTTACGAAGACTAGGGGTAGTGAAATCCATAGCTGGGGAGCAGAGTAGCTATAAGCTCTTCCTCCCATTGAAGTGAGACACACAGAGGGGACGGTAAGATGGGAAAGAGGAGCAGGATCTAAGGATACGTGTGGGTGCAGAAAAGTGAATAAGATCAGAGAGATATGGAGGGCAATATTGTGGATGGCTTTATAAGCAAGGATGATAATTTTATATTTGATACATCATGCGATAGGCAGCCAATGTAGGTTCTGGAGAATAGAACCAAGAAATTGTCTCTAGTTCTCCTCAAACATATTCAATTGCCGCTTTTATGCATACGTCCATAGGCGCAGCCATGTTTATTTTGCTTTGCCTACCTGGGCCAGCTCTATCTGTGTGCACAACCATCTATAGGAGTCATGGAAAGCTGTAATGGGTGAGTTCCTCAATAGAATTACAGAAATGCAAAAACTGTTTTTTAAAAAGGCAACTGGACCTCTTTTTTTTCTTGAAAATGTTTTGTCACTTATTCAAGAAACTTGGTTAGAACTTATTCAGTTCCGAGAAAAAATGTTTTCAAGAAGAAAAAAGAAATCGCCTTTTTTGAAAAACTTTCCTGGACAACTGAGAATCTACACAAACTAATTACAGAAATGGGAATCAGAACGTCTCTCCTTTAAATCTCGACTTTCCTTCTGTACCATGCTAAACAAGTTGAGCTCATTCATTTGCGTCTCACATGAGACTAATATGTTTACAATCTTGCAACAAAAACACAAATGAGTGGATTTTGGAGTTTTACCAATAACTGAACACTCAGAGTAATCTGCTTTGGGCTGCTTTCAGGACAGAACAAAAAGAAAATTGAAACTATGGTCCCAATATTTTGTTGCCTGAAATCTGATCAATCTTCAAAATAGCCAAGGACAAGCACTGATGTTTTGCATCTCATATAATACAGAGGGCTGGGTTTCAGTTACAGAGGAGCTCATCCCTGTGGTGAATTCAGGTTTAGAGTGATGGTCTTGATGTCACATTGATATGGCCTCTAAATAAAGAGATGATGTAACATTGCACTGTAGATGTTGAAAAGCAGATGGTAGCAAACTATTGGACTCAAAATAGAGAAAATGACTGGTGGGATATGTAGCACTCCCACATTTATCCAAAACAGATACCTGGAAAGAGTGATTAATATGATTGTGTAAATAGAGCATGGAAAATTACAAAAAAGAAAGAGATAAACTTAAACCTGGGAAGTAATGCATACAAATTAATTTGTATTTAATAGTTTCAATACAAATAATGTAATTTAATTTGTAGCTTTTAAATGCAACTCATATTGTGAAATCCTTCCAAAAAACATCTGAACAAACACAGCAGCCCTGACTCTTAGCGTACACTATATCACACTTTATATTTCTGGATTTTTTAATGTATTGTTCAAGTTTGTTTGTGGGTTTTAATGACAGACTGTGACCTTTTTTGGTTAGCAGGAGCTGTAAAGTCGACCTAAGGCAGTATGTGTCGNAGCTTGTGAACCTGGACTGAAAATCATGTAAGTCAGGAGTGTGAGGCTTCCAATCAAATTTCATAAATAAAACTAAATGCTCAACCAACTCAACTTATGAACAAAGGCATTTAAAAAATGTTTTTAAAAATATTGGATATCTGTGACAAATAGGGGAGCAGTGTCTTTAAACTCAACAAAAAACTGCTGGGATTTTATAGGAAGCTACTTTTGAAAGGCTTTTAATTCCATTCAATGGACAGAGTTTCATGTTGCCGATGGTTCCATACCATTCAGATAGAAGTAAATACCAGTGGACTCCATGTGTGGTACCCGTTTCTTTTCAGTTCATCTCTTGTAGAAAGTTAAATCAACATTAAAATTAAAACGCTTAAACGCATCTGTACATATTTGGGTTAAAGGACGATAAGAAATCTTTAGTGATCACAGATTTAAATATTGGCTTTAATTGAACATTTCTGTCTTAAATTAGATATAGCAATTGCAAATGTGTAGACAAAGCGTGGTTTCAATATTTAACATTTCATTGAAACATAATTGTTCACATTTTCCACATTCACTCATTATCTCACCTGTCTACTGAGGTGTGCCAGACCTCTCAGTAGAATACATGGAACCAGTGAGACATGACTGCAGGCTCCATGTGTCACTCTGAAGCATCTCTGGTTTGAGGTTCAGGAATGTGTTAGGGAAAATAAAACTGTGATTTAACTCTTTTATGATTATAATTACTGTTTTGTTGTGTTTAGCTTATTGATCTTCTGTTGACACAAAGGTAGAGGGGTTAATCTTAGAGTAGGGTAGGAGGTTAAAGGTGCAATATGTAAGAATTAGACCTTATTGTCAAATCAGAGTCCCGCAGTTCATGTAGAAAAAAAAAACATCCGTTCTCAGCCACCAACCCCCTCCCCTTCCTGATTTTTCTGCTTGTTTTATTCCCTTGTATTTGTTCAATTTTTGGGAAGGATGTCGGGGTTTCTTAGGTTTATAACAAGTTACCTCAGGGCTGCTTGTTTTACTGGCTTGCATTCCACCCACAGCGCTGCTACTTTTTGTTGGCAGTCATTGTAGTATTGCAACTGCTTGTGTTGAAGACTTAGCAACCTTGTGGTCCAGAAAATCTAGACGTGGAATAGCTATCATAAACAATGATTCCGTCCTGGAACAGTGTTTTTAAATTGACAAAAATTGGCAATTAGCTAGCCGGCTGAGATTGTTATAATGTAACCTTACTTTCAAGATTATTGGAGCATTAGACTGTTGGGTGATTATTTCATTGTAAAATTCTTACATATTGCACCTTTAAGGTTTGAGGGGAGTGAAGGTAGTACATGATAGAAAAGAAAACTGTATCGTGTTTCCCATGACCTTGGGTAAAATTACTTTACTCTAACAGTCAGTTTACTTCACAATGATCAAAACCAGAAATACACCAAACTTTAAGAAATAAAAAGAACAAAAATACACTACCAGTATTTCAGCAATTTACTTGTTTTTCTTATAAAGATACATTTTGTGTCCCTCAAAAACCATTTTTGTTCATGCCTCTCAATCCTCAAACCCAGATCCTTTTTATATCTGAAATTATTTTTTAAAAATACATATAAACAGAAAACGTTTTTAAAATAGTTATTTGTTAACCCTCTAGGCTTTTTTCAACTTGGTATTATAGGCCATGACCTCTTTTGCTGAGTTTAACGAAGAGGGTCATCGTGTTCGTCTGACACACACAACACCAGATACTTCAGCATTCAGCATTGCTCTCCTCAGTCCCATATTCTTCTCCCATTCTAGATTTCTACCGAGTCTCAGGTTAAGCTACAGTATCGGCTGTCAAAGACTGGATTCAGATCAAAGTGGGAGGCTGAAAAGACTGAGCTCCACACCCCAACTCCAAACTATACAAAGAGGCTAAGGAGCAAACCCCATTCCCCTGGGAGTTGTAATGGGAGTGGCTGATTTCCCCTGCGCAGAGACATTAAGACTAACCTGAGGCTGCTTTAGCTGAGATAAATTTAGACACGTCTGACTAACAATGACCCCTTACCTTTCACAAGTTCTACATCCACAATTTCTTTAGTTTCACAACACTGTATACATAAATTTATTAAATGCAGTTTTCTCCCTGTTGTTTCTGTCTGTTGCTGCATCATAAAGAGCTACACTCCTCTTTCTTACTTACAAACCAGGAATAAATTAAGTTAAGGCTGATCTGCTGCCCAATTTATCTCAAATCCTTGCCAATGCAGATCTAATTTCAGCCTCTTAGTACCACAAACAGGAAGAGGGGCCAGTCGATAAAAAGCCCATGGTCACTGTTGGAGGCAGTGACAGTGTGGTGGAGTTATGGAATATGGAAACAAGCTGGAAAAGAAAAAGCAGAAGAGTTGTTATCATCTCCCATCCAGTCCATCCCTCACTCCATCAGCCGCTGGCCGTATTTCTGGAGTAAACCTGATTATTGTATGATAGCAAATTAGCTAAAAGGATTTTAAGTTAATTGAAAATACTCCTAAAACTATATGTAATTGGGACATACTAAGTGACTTGAAAACTGGAAATGAGATTTAAATGTTATCAAATGTAACCTATAAGATTATAAGGGGAGGAAAAGTAGTAGGAAAAAAAAAAGAATGTTTAGCCTGTAGACATTTTACAAAATACACCTTTAAATCAGATAACATGATGAGATAATTAATGGTGCCTACCAAGTCTGGAGTGGTTGATCAAGAGCATCGGGACATTTCCTTGTCTGATATTTGGGCCGCAAGGGCTGGTGCTATGGAGAGCCAAGTTGCATTAATCTACCAAAGGTGCAACTAGGTAAAAATGAGCTACAAGTTGTATTTCTGAACTAGTTTGGCAAAAGTTCAAATTAGTAGAGGAAATTATTTAATTAGTTACATGTAGTTGCACACTTGGGACACACAACAGTTGAAATAAAAGATCAGCTTGCATACTGGGTCTCTGCCGTGGCTGACAGCTCAGTTTTTATTCTGCGGCACAGCTTAACACATCATAGCATCAGTCAGTCAGCGGGGTTTGAAAGGTGAAATAGCAAAGAAGAAACTCAAACAGATGCTGCTAAATGTGCAAAATATGGGGGACCTTTTCACTAAATAGGACAATTAGATAATGTTATTCAACTAGCATAAAATATAATTTTGATAATCATATGTTACAACACAACAACTTGGGAAACTTTATCTTGTAGCTCATTAGACTTTGAAGGAAAATCTAGCATCAAGCAAAATGAGTCTACAATCCAGAGTGGGATCATTAAATAAGCAGGATTATTTACTGAGTAAATATAATTAGTATTAATATAATGAAGAGCTGGTGTAGACCTGCTCCATATGAAAACTGCCCTGGTAACTGATTCAACACTACAAAATAATAAAACTGACATGAATTACTCGGAGGCTTTGTGAAATTGGAAGATTTGTTCTGAGAAATATTATTATTTAAAAAAAATATATATATTATTTTCAGAAGCAGTCAGGAGCCTGCAGTGATGAGGGGTTTTTTGTTGTCAGTATGAAATGAACAAGCAGGTATTCCAGTAGATCATCTGTCTATGTATGTCCAAATGACAGAGTGACATGTTGCATATTTTATCTTCAAAATCAAGTCAATAAATACACAAAGCCACAGCTGAAGGAAAAAATAATTTCTCATTGTGACTCAGGTCCAGCAGATGAGTTTAGAGAAACTGGAGAAAGTTTGAAAGGGAGGGCAGAGTCAACTAAGGGACTGATTATTACACAGACAGCAGATTATTGAATGTGTTGTAAAGAATAATGTAGATGTGAATGAATGCTGTAATAAATTGTGAAGTAACTGACACATTTTTTCACTGAATTTGACATATTTAAGAAAAATATCCTGGATTACAAGACTTTACAGAACAGTGTGCTGCTGTAGATTTAACATAGAATAAAATAAATGATTTTACTACTAATACATTGTGATATGAAGTGGGCCGGTCTGAGACATGAAACTGCAGGGCTGAAAATGAGTCCCACTCCAGCCTTGGTGCCTGCCATCACAAGTGTGAAAGAGACTCTGTTTTCACATTTGAATGTATCTTTTCTATACTGAGACCAAAACATTAACCCAACAATCTTATCAATCAATATATCAAAGGCATTTCCCTTGTGCTAGAAGATAAAACATGTTCCCTACTTGAAACACAGTTAAAAATCCTCCAGGAACTGCATTGAAAAATTAAAAGTCACTCAAAATGTTCAACATTTTTTTTATTTTGTATAATACATAATACACATTATACATTATGTGTCATAAAAATCAATATTAAAAATAATCTTATAGGTCAAATGAAACTGCTTGAAAATGTAAAACTTAAAACTTTTCACATAAATGTTTTAAAAAATGTCTTGGTTTAGGAAACCAAAGCTTACCTGTTGAAATTGTCCACCTATGTAAATATCAAAATATAATTTTCTTGTGAATTAGTGTGCCATATTAATAAACAAGAATAAATTGTTTTTTAAATTTCATTTATTCAATCACAGTTATCACAATGGTAAAATGTTTATTTTAGGAGAAATGTATAAATACATGTTTGTTTTTGTGTAGGGTGACGTGGTGGTGCATATGCATGGTCATTGGGAGGCAGGCAGTGCAGAAATGTCAATCTTTCTGTTTAAGTTATATTATTTGTTGTGCCCACAAGGAAAATAAACTAAATGCTCTTTAAAGGGGAAAAATTATGAAAAAATCACTTTTTCTAAAATGTGGGGTTTTTTTGTCTCTGTGGTGCATATACACGTATACAAAGTTGGGAAAAAAACATCCATGCTGTTTTGTATGAGATAAGCTGATCATCAACTAGCGGCCCGCGGGCCGAATCCGGCCCGCTGAGCCATTCAATCCGGCCCGCTGAGCCGTTCAATCCGGCCTGCGACTGGATTCCAAAATTGTGAGAATCAAAAAGAAAATAGTGGTCCACACTATTAAAGCAACTCGTAGTGGTTGACTATGGTATAGGTGATGGGAGCCTGAATCAAATGCCTTCAGTTTTGTAATGAAATGGAAAAAGTTTAAACATTAAACATAATGCTAAGCCAAAATTAGATTTTTATTTGATTTTCTTCTTGGGTGTCCGGCCCCCAAAGAGACTGTCTCGTAAAACTCTGGCCCTCTGACAAATATAGTAGATGACCCCTTAGATAGGGGTTTCCGGAATTTGTCCTGCCTCCAGTCTGCGTGAGCCGTTCAAAATCAGCACGGCTCCCTACATCACAAACCGAAACATTTTTATGTTCACACCCCTTCAGAGCTCTGTCTCCACCCACCAGGTACAGCAGTAACTTCTCAGACACCCATCATTTTGTTACCGATTCAAAACCACGGGTTCAGATTAGGAAACAAGGAACATAAGGGAATGTCCAGGAAATGTGGGTAACATTTCCTTTTAAAGTAATTTATTGGAAGGTGCTTTTTAAATTTTAGTTATTACAAATCTAAACTGGTCACAACCTAATTGAGTTGATGGGTAATAGTGGAGGTTTTTCTTAGTAAATGCAGCAGTACATCCTCTGTATTTACCTCCTTATTACATGTGGTATTTACCCCATACAATTTTCCATATATGTATCAGGTAAGGGCAGAGTAATTTCCGCTGTACTTTCTCTGTATTTACCTACTTAATACACATGGTAATTACCAGTAACACACCAAGATTTACCATTTAAGTACCAGGTAATTTCTTACTGATTAGGGGACTGTAAAAGGAAGCGTTACTGAAATGTGCAAAAGTACATGTGCATGTGGATATCCATGGACCTTAAATGACCACAGTCATTTGCACAGTCAATGCAGATGTGCATGAATGTCTACGAATGTGCAATGTCCATGAGTTTCCGGGGTATGTGCAGCTGTGCATGAGTATACAGGTGTGTACAGATTTGGTTTTAGACCTAAGTGTCGTTGGGAGACCGTATTGCACCTTGGAAGGCAGCCTGAAGTCTCTCAAGCGCCTGAGGTGGTAGAAGCGGTGCCAGGCCTTTTTCACCACTGTGTTGATGTGACAGTACCAAGATAGGTCCTACGTGATGTGAACACTGAGGTATTTGAAGCTGTCCACTCTCTCCACTGGGCTCTTTTTGATTACAGGGGTCTGGTAGTTCCTTTCCTGTTTAGTGCTTTAGTCCACCATCAACTCCTTTGTTTTGCTGACATTTAGAAGGAGGTTGTTCCTCTGGCACCAGTTCTCCAGGTTCCTAATCTCCTTCAAGTAGGCTGACTTGTCTTTGTCAGAGATCAGGCCCATCATGACGGTGTCATCAGCAAACTTAATGATGGTGGTGGAGCTGGTAGAGGCCACACAGTCATATGTGTACAAAGACAGTAGCAGGGGGCTAAGAACATTGTTCGTTCGTTTGTTCATTCGTTCATTAGATTTCAAAATCTAGCATTCTGAATCCCACCCCCCAATCCATCACAGCAGAACCTTTAGGACTGATGACTAATGAGCTGAGTGAAACAATACACTAAATGTAAAGGCAATATGTTGACAAAGAAATAGTCTTTTTCCTCATCAGGACAAGAATTAATATACATTTACAGACTAAAGGAAAGAGTCATGAATGGACAAAGCAGATAGCAGTAGCAGGCCGTCTGGTAAACCTCTGATATAATATTTCAAATGGCAGACTGATGGAAACAGCATGTCAAAGATACCATCATCAAAAATACATAATTACAATTGTTGTTGTACAACATTTGTATTTTAATGGGTCTTTTAAAAAATTAGAGATACTATCATTTGTACAATGGCAATCAGAAGTTGATAAACAGTTAATGTTGGTTTTACTGGATGTCTGTTAAAACATTAGTGAACATCTAAAAAGCTGCCAGTTTATTATAATTTGTGGCATATAAAATATCAAAAGTCCGTTTCAAGTGTTGCTGCTTGAGTTCCTCACTTTCCTGCTTTTTTCAGGAGTCTACAGTTCGATGGATAAATGTAATTACTCTCAAAAAAACAGATAGACATAAAGACAAGTTGGGACTAAAGAAAAGCTTGGTGAGTCACGAAGAAAAAAAAACTAAAATTCTCATGAATTATTATACTATACATGACAGAAACTGGATGTGCCAGTGTTTTAGTGGTTAGAGCTTGAACACAGTAATGAAATATTTCTTTTGGAATATTTGTCCTATCATTAACATTTTACTGTTGATTCTGTCATTCAAGAAGATTGAGTTTGTGTGAAATTGTCCAGTTGCCCTTGTTATAGAAGAGAAATGTTGCCATGTTTTAAAACTAATTCCTGGGTAAAGTTAGACTCAAGTTCAGATTTCTACACTCTGAACCGCAGTTCACAAGTGGTCAGTGGTGCTGACACAAGGGACGGCAAGCAGGGAATACGCAGGTCAAACGTCAGATGGGACCCTTCATGACCCCTCCAACGCACCACATGGGGGACTTAATGAGGGAATCCAATTCATCCCACTGGATTCTCAGCAGCTAGTAAAAATCAACAAGCTGTCACTCAGACTTTTCCTTCATCCACCGCTCTGGCTCCCTTCCCTTTCACCATCTACCAATCATTCCTCCTCCTCATCATTCTTCTTCCTTCATTAGCTCTTTATATACACTTCTGTGTTCAAAGCACGAGCTGCTCAATTAAAATAAAAAAAACACATTATTCCAATGAAAAGATCACGTCATTCACAAATTATCCAACAGTTTTTGCTTTTTCACTTAACTCATTCTTTGTAAAGCCAGTCCACCTCTCCAACATCTAAAGGGATGCATGATAAAGAGATTACAGGGCAATCATTTGAAAATGAAAGATAAGGTATGACTTTCCACATATGGACATTGTTAAGTTGGATGTAAGCACACGGAACCAAGTCTTTGAAACGTCAGATACTGCATTTAGTTAATTTACTTAACCTCAGGTGAGATTATCTACAGATAAAAAGAATAAACTGACCAAATGTCATGATTTTAACAAGGCCAGGAACAGTCGCTGAAGCCCAGACCACATAGCATTCAGTAAAAGGTGTTTATTTACAAAGTAATAGTGCAGATATATACAGTGACTTGGAGCAATAGCAATGGCCTGTAGCAAAAGGAGAGCGGAGTTAGTGCAAGGCAGAGATCCAAGGATGATGATGATATTGGAGAGGGGCTTACATGATTCAGAGGTCCAGGTACAGATGGGGAGGAGGGAGCCTGAGCAAGCCGAACCAAGGAGCAAGGGAAGTGCAGGTCCAGAGGCAGGCAGGTGTAGGTGAGAGCAGGCAGGGCTTGAGATTATTGTCCAGAAGTAAGTAGTGGCACAATGGTTCCAGCAGGCACGAGACAGTGAGTAATCCAAAGTGGTTCCAAACGTGATGATAAAGGCCGTGGAGCAACAGCCTTAAACAGAAGGAACAAACAACATGAACAATACTAAGCTTAACTTCGATACACTAGAACAATACTTGCGGCACAGTCACCGGGATGAATCTCAACGGTCTGGCG
This sequence comes from Pachypanchax playfairii, assembly GCA_006937955.1. NCBI lineage: Eukaryota > Metazoa > Chordata > Actinopteri > Cyprinodontiformes > Aplocheilidae > Pachypanchax > Pachypanchax playfairii. The sequence goes on from SSNP01000237.1 coordinate 249,634, forward strand.
TTGGTTTGTTGCTGAGCCCTGATCTTTATACTGGTCCTGATTAATATGATGAGTCTCAGTTATGCCTGCTGGCAAAACTGGTCCATAATCAGCATGATGCCTGCCAGCTGGACTCTGCAGCAACACAACAGTGAGGTATAGAAACAGAGGAGGGAACAGGAAGAGAGGTTAGAGAAACTAATAGTTGGAAAGATCAAAATAAAGACAGCAAAACAAAAGCCCAAACCCAGGCTCCAGACACCAAAAGAGCAAACAGGGTAAGCAAGATTGAATTTGTATTTAGGTGATTTTGTATTTAGGTGAAAGGTGACAGACAGGGGCAGCTGGCCAGTAGAGGGCACTAGGGCGCCACCCTCCCTACGGAAAACATTATGTAACAGCAAATAAGATTTTTAATAAAAAATGCATGTATTTAGAGTTAGAAGCACTCATATGTATATTCATATGCTGAGAAGAATATGAATAAAATATGATTTCTCCCTGCATCTTCACATCTCACATGTCTAGTTCAGCTCTGGGGTGCTGGAGGAATCACCCTCAGGAGGCGGGCACCTAGATCAAATTAGCAATAGCAGATCTGCATTGCCGAATGGAAGAACTTAATTTAACCAATAAATGCCAATCAACACCATCAATCAGAGTCAGATATCAAGTTAATTGTCATTATACAATTAAGTACAATGAAATTACTTTGGAATAGATATTTTCACTCCCACTCTCCCAAGGCAGCCCCTGAAGGCACCAAAATGAGGGATATAAGATTTGCATATACATACACATATACACATACACTTATATATGGAAACCAGAAAAGTCAGGGGACACACAATGACAGGGAGGAGGAAAAAAAATCCCCTCACACAATGTGAAGACAGTAAAGAGAATGTAAATGAAAAAAATAAATAATTATTGCTCAAAACCAAAAACAAAGAGGGAAAAAGAACAAACAGTGGACATTAGCAACATTTATTTGCCCAGCATTTGATCAGACATGTTTCTGGTATTTATTGACCATCTTTTTTACTCAATTAAAATGCTCAGTAGCTACGTTTACATGCGCTAAATTTCCCCAATCTGATTAAAATCTTGGTCGATCGGAATTCCCAAATCCCTGTTTACATGGACACTAACTGAAATGATCTGATCATGTCATGAGTACACATGCACCAAGCACTCAATCAGGTTATATGAGTTGAGCATGCGCACAGCGAGTTGTCTTTCCGGGGGAAGAAAACAAAATAAACAAACTCCGTCCTTTCTGCACGTCTTTCCCGCCCCATCGTGTGCTCGATCTGACTCACGTTATCCCCAATATGGACCTTCTGCGGGTAATTACCTTTATGTTTGGGTTTTTACTGGTCGCATTAACCAAGCTAGAGGCTGAATACATATTGCTACTGTTCCTCCACCACAGGAGAGGAGAGCAGGATGACAGGATGACTGCACCAGCAGACCACTTCTGTTTACTTCCCGCTATGTTTTCTACTTGGGTCTGCGAAAGCGGAAAGACGTCACGCTGAAGTTGTACGCATGCGCAAAGGGCTCTTTTCACCCTTTCTTTCCGAATGGGTGTGTACATGCACATCTATCCGAATGAAGATCGGACAAAACCACCCCTCTCGATCGGAAGTAAATTTCTTTCTGATCAGGCTGCATCGGATCAAAACATTCTGATTGACATGTTTACATGACGTCTTTTTTATCCGATTGGGCGTTTATTCCGATTAAATGTGCCCATGTAAACGTAGCTATTGTCACATAGACACAAATTGCCATGTTTTTTCCCCAAAGGCTTTAAATATTGTACTGTATTTATGAACTTTTCAATTGAGAAGTTTAGCTGTGACTTGAACTGGTGTTTTACTTTACCTGAATGTAATACAGTGATGTTGTTATTTCGACACTTAACACAGCTACAGCTGTACTCCAGATCATGTTGCAAAACATCTTTATGTGAAGATGTTTTGAAAAGTGAAACTAACACCAGAACACTAGCTGGTATCACACCTATCTTTTAGCACCAAATTGTGCAGCTTTATTACCTCCACCACCACAAGGAGGCAGAAGTTATATTTTTACCAGGGTTTGTTTGGCAGTCTGCCTGTCTTTTAACAAGATAACCCAAAAACTTCTGGATGGATTTAAATAAAATCTTATGGATATCGGGAGCTTTTTATTTTTGGTGTCAATCACAACATGGGGGAACTAAGCTGCATGGTGGAGGTCTGTGCTTTTAGAGTGCTTTTCTAGTTTTATTTCAATATTATTCTGTCATGTTTCTGTGCATCATGTCACTTATCTCTGTCTTATCTCCTGCAGCACTTGTATTCACCATTCACCTCTGTCACCTGGGCTCTAATCAGCTCAGTTGTTTCCACCTGTTCTTCTCCATTTGTAGGCAGCGTGTGAGCATTAGCACCAGTGGCGTAGCTAGGCCATCAGGGGGCCCCAAGCAGCAATGTCAATAGGGGCTCTCTTTTGGCCATTTTGTCATTAAGTTCTTCAGTTTTCAAAGCTCGGTATGGCAAAATGTTGTGGTATAAATTCCAGATCCTTTATATCAACTGCTTTATGCCAACTAATTTGCAGCTAAACTATTTCCTATATTAGTTCGAACAATTGCCAAACTAGTTCAGAAATATGCTGACTAGTGACTTACTTTTACCTCATTGCACCTTTGGTAAATTAATGCAACATACTCCTCACACACTGGGAGAAGACAGGTGGGGGAGGGGCGATTTTAGTTTGGCACACTGAAGGGCCCTGTCAGGGAATTTGCAATGGCCAATTGTCACTGCAACTTGTCATTTCTGTGCTCATTGTGTCAAATTTGTTGGCCCTCGGGGGCCCCCTGGTGGCTTGGGGGCCCCACGCAATTGCCTTGCCTAATGGTAAGCTATGCTTCTGATAAGCACAATGCCAGTTTGTTCCCGTTAAACTGTTTAGTTGTCCAACTTGTGCCTATCCTGTGCCTAAGCTGTCAGTTCTGTCTATTCAATGTCCCATGTGTACTGAACCATTTTCTGATAGATTACCATACCTCAGTCTATGACTTGTCTGTAAGTTCACTTGTTTTGTCACTTTTTATTTCGTCTGACTAACTCTGTCTGTTTTTTGCCCCAACACAGGAGTTTTGTTTTGTGTTTTGTGTGTTTCGTACTTGTCTCCTGGCTGTACACAAATGCTGTTAAACCATCTTTATTTTTGCATTCGGGCCCTGTCCTAAACCCCAAACATCACATACTCACCAGATGAGAAGCACAGTTTTTGTGACACAAGTAGCCTGGGTGAAAGATTTTCATTGACCGTTTACTTAATCCTGTGCATTTTGTAGGGATGAGCTGGATAGTCGTTTCAGACGAGTACTTGTTACGGATAATGGATTTTTGCAGAGTCTGAGCACTACGCTTGTTTTTTTAAGATTATTTGTATCTGTGCTAAAAGAATCCTCATTGGGTAGCAACAACTACTGTCTTCACTCTTCGCTCTGTGATTGGCCAGTCACACACAACCCCCCCCACCACCGACATGCTGGTGCGAGGAGGTGCCTTTGCTCTCCCCTTTCACACACAGACAAACAGCGACAGTGACTACTTCTCTTGCTTGCTTGAGTCGACTGTACTAGTTTACATTGCTCTCATGTCTGTACTCAGTTTTCTTTAGCTCGTGTCCATCTCGGTTTGTATGGTATTCATTTAAAGTTACTTCTTGAACTTATTTCGTGACATACGCAGTGCATGTGACAAGACAGGGCTGACAATGGCTCGTGTCGCGTTGGACAGTGCCCCGAACTTCAGTGTGGGACAGGTTTTTTTTTTTCTTAGGTTTTCGTCTTTTTTGTTTTTTTTATTTAAAGTTACTTGATTAACTGTTTAGCAAGGTACACGCAACGCATTTGACAGCAAAGCTGTAAATGCCTCGTGTCGCGTCCCCCCCTAGTTTCTCCACGCCGGTCTTTTTTTTTTTCTGGCAGCGTGATTTTAGTTTGACTGGTGAGAAAGTTAGTTGGAAAGCTTTTCCCATTCTGAGTGCAGTGTTTTTGAAAATACAGTGAACAACAAAACATATTTTTCTTTGTTTGCCACTGAATGTTTGCACAAATCACCCAATAAATTAATAAAGAGACAGTTGTTCACTGACTACTGTTAGTATCAACAAATATGAGTCATTTCTGAGCCTGTACAAATATTAAAATTTTGAATGTTCTGATTTAAAAAATAAAACATTCTGTAAATAGTTCCCCTAACTATTGTGATAAAAACATTACTTTGAATCTTTTTTGAGACTGTTTTATTCATTCAAATAAACAATAAATATAGCCATTTCTAATCATCAATCCATGCCAGTTTCAGACTTAAAATAATGTAAGAATTTAAGCCCCACCCATTTTCAGACAATCCACGCCCATTTCCGGTTTAGGCCCCACCTTCTATGAGTACGGATACGGATACAGATAATATAGATGGGTAAACAGATACAGATAATGGTGTACTCACTCATCCCTCGTATTTTGTATTCGATCCATAAGAGTGCAACAAGTGGTAATTGTAATTGTTTAATGGAACGAATAAATAAGAAGATCGCAGTGATAATCGTAGCGCGTAACCAATGCTGAGCCTGCTGCAGCACTAAGAAACTGGTGAGAAAGTTGCTGCGATATTTAGTCAACAAAAATCTCCTTTTGCACAATTGAGAAGCCATGGGGTGTGTTGAAAGTACAGAATAATTGTTTGACAAGCTGTCGAAGAGGAAGCTATAACACGCCAAGACACTATAGGAGCGCATTGATCCAGAAAACATCCTTCACGGTCGGTTTTCTAACTTCTTGTCGTCACAACACTGGAATGTGAGGTATGGCTACACACACTTACACAGGCCTTGTTAGGAAATATTTCCTCCCCTGATAGGCTGAAGCGGTGCGGCTAATATAGGTAGTCATATTCGTCTATAATTATCTCTTTAGTGGGGGACAGTGGCTGAAGCTATATGCTTGGGAGTTCCGCCGAGGTCCTTAATTAAGACAGTATTGTCTTAATCGGGGCCTGCGGTACCTAGGCACATAAGTACCCACCGCTTGCCAAAGAAGACTAGGGATGAGCTGTTAGATTAGTTTTGGTTAGGCGGTTTAGAGGGTAAGAAATTATTGGCCTGTGGAGAGAATATTTTAAATATGTATGCCTTTCTTACAGTAATTATTGTGAATGTTGTATGAACAGTTTATATGAATTAAAAGAATTTTTAATGCTGGTTTCTACTAAAATGAATCTTACTGAGGATTCCGGTGATGTCAAGTTAAAAAGAGAAGTAAAGCTAACTGAGAAAGCTTTAATTAATAAAACAGAAAAATTGCAGAAAGATTATCAGTTAAAGGTTGATCAAATCAAAAGGGATATTAGTGTAGTTAAAAAGTTGATGCAAACTAAGGAAAATGGTTCCAAGGTTCAGTGTTATCTTGATAATTTGACTGATTTGTTAAAGAATGCAAGTTATCATGAATCTTTGATTATTTTGCTTCCGCTTGATGAACAGAAGAAATGGGTGGTTTTCAAGTGTTTTTTAAACATAATGGGAGCTTTTTTGCTGATGTGAAGAAATGGCTGTCAGAGCAACACAGAGTGAGTCTCAATCAGTCTTGATCAAAGAAGTTGTCAAGGGCCAAGCTTAAAATTTCCTGGTTTGGAAGCAGTGGAAATTGGAGGAGAGACGTCTGATGTTTTAAAACATTCTGATCTTCTGCCATGTAATGCTGTAGATGATGATCTTAAACCAAGTGATAGCGTTTTCAACGCAGAAAGTTGAAGATCTAAGAGGAGCTCATTGAGAAGCAGATCAGTTATTTCCTCTAGTTCATCAGTGCGTATCAAAGCTGAAGCTGAGGTTGCAGTTCTGGTTGTTCGGCAAAAACAGTTGAAGAATAAACATGCTTTGGAGGAGCAGGAGGAGCTACACAGGAAAAAGGAGCAACTTGACTTGGAGATTGAGTTAGTTGCATTTATGGCAAAAACAAAAGTTTAAAAATGTTCTGAAGGATCTTGTGTATCTAGGGCTTTCTTAAGCAATGTAGATGGGATGAATTCTTACCTAGAACGAGAGCAAAGGAAGAAGTCAACATTGAATGTTAATGCTGAACTATTTGTTCCAACTTCTGTTGCAGAAAATCCACAGAATCTATCTAGAAGTAATGTAAGACCTAATGATCAGTTTGGTTCACAGCAACAGCGACAGTCTAATTTAACACCTGTGACCTCCAGTAGTCATGAAAGTTCAAACCTTGTTGCTGTACTGGAGAGACAAAATGAGATCACATCTTTGCTTGTTAAGCAGCAGTCACTTTTCTTTCTTCCTAAGAGAGACATTCAGATCTTTGATGGGGATCCATTGCATTTTCAGACTTTCATGAAGGTTGCCTTATAGGCTCAGAGACAAATGGATAAATCTTTTATGTGATTTGGAAAACTAATTTAATAGAAGAGCCATCTTTAGCGATATAGTAAACTTTCTTGAGAAACAAGTCAATATTGCTGGTGATCCGTTGTTTGGGGACATTAGTAAGTCTCAATCAGTCTTGAGAAAAGGTCTAAAGAGTAAACCTGGGTACAAGGTAAAGGAAAGTAGTTTTGCTACTACCGTCAGTGCAGAGTCAACTAAAGTTGAACCTGAAAGGAAAAACCAAAGAATTACACCAATTGAAAGAGTTTGTCTGTTCTGTGAAGCTGATCACACATTAGATTTGTGTCCTCTATTGGAAAAGAAGACAAAGTGCAAAAATTACGATTTTGAAGGCACATGGAGTGGGTTTTAGCTGTTTGTGCATTGGGCACATGAGTAAAACCTGCAGAGAGCGTCTTTCATGTAAAGTGTGCAATTTGAAACATCCTACAATGTTGCACATTAAATCCAAAGAGATGGGATGTGGTGTAGGGAAAGAACAAAAGGACAGCAATCCAAGATGCTGTAATCTCAGTACAGACGAGTGGACTTACTGGGGCCGGTGTGAATGACTGCACACTATCTATTCTACCAGTAAGGGTGAAATCAAAAAGGGCTACTGAAACATTTGTTACCTATGCCTTTCTAGATCCTGGAAGTTCCGCATCTTTTTATACTGAAAGACTTAACAACACATTAAAACTCACAGGAAGAAAGACCGACATTCTTCTTCGGACAATGGGTCAGGAGAAAATTGTCCCCACTTCTATTGTGTCTGATTTAGAGGTGGCTGGTGATAGAGTTTTCACAATATCATACATGACAATAACTGCATGACCTGGCTAAGCAGATTCCATTTTATCTTGCTAGAACAAATGGTTCTGGCTTATCTCCTGCACATGGAGCAAATAAAAAGACGCTGCACAAAGAGGAAGGCAGAGTCACAATGTCTGTTAGGTTTTTTCCTTATTCTATCAAACCTTTTGTTATTATAAATAGAAGACCACAACACTCAAGAAGTTTGGTTAAAAACTCAGCCGAGGAGAGTGTCAGCTTATGCAGCACCTCTGCGAGACAGCTCTGACAACTCTGGCGGTCCCTCTTCAGCTCAGTGTCTTTATTCACTTAGAAACAGCAATAACAGATAACATGAATCATCACTCCCAAATCAGCCGAGCCAGTGGCGGCTGGCACCTCGCAATTACCTTGGATTAGGAAAAACAAAGTGTTTTGAGGGAGAATGTGTAAGTGTTGCGGGTCAGATAACAGAACCTGCGCGACTGCTTTCGCACAAGTCATGCAGGAGGTTTGCTGGTGTCAGGCATAAACGTGTATAATTGCTATCTTTTCCATTCCCTATCACTGTCCACAGCCGGGCACTGTGTCTCTCCTCTGCAGAGCTAAAAATTCACTTCCTTTTCTGTGTGTTTATTTCACCTCACTTTAATAACTTAGAAAAACGTTAACATATCTTGGTGCCGTGACCCATATCTCAACATACTCCGCCGCTGACTGACGAGAACGACGCCTGAAACCACTGGTGGCCAGGTCATAGGACCCTGGACTGAAAAGTCTTGGAGGCTAAAGATTGCTGCTGAGCCAGGCTGATAGGTCGTCTTCGCGTCAGCGCGGAATTGACGAGATCCGACTGGGACGAATCTCCCCACAGACAACATGGAAACCTCATGTCACTGTCACCACATGGAAAGGTAACCAAGTGGACTGAAGAAATCACAACAACAATCTGCCCTGGTTGAAACAGAACCAGTCACCGCTGAGGACACATTCTGCATCCTTCTGGGCCTAGCACATCCAACCCGGGCGGCCAGAAAAGGATTGGATTGGGTGCTAACCAACACCACAACAGCCCCATCATGTTCCTCCTGGAATCCTGATCCGCATCAACAGCACTGAAGTAACATCAGACAGAATTGGCACCTTGAGCCAACCCGTGATGACGTTGAATCCCGACTCCGTGCCAGCCTCATTCCCAGTATGTTTCTAGAGGCTGTCTGATCCCCTCACAAGGAACCTGTTTGTGGGTGACACGACTGGCTGTGTCACCACACTCAACTCTACCTGCTCTACCAAGCCTTTCGATACGTCAACATGTCTTCTCTCAGCGTCACCAGACATGGCTGTTTCATCTCTGATCAGCTCCACCTTTGGGAACCACTCCATCATCTGGCCATCTGACAGTGGATGCAGTGGTCGTACCAGTGCAGCATGGCTGTGTGGACACAACATCTACCAAGTCCTTCCCCCCGGCTGGGTGGGGACATGCACACTGACCCAGCTCCACCCAGCTGTCACCCTGCATTCCTCCCTGGTCTACTCGACCCAACACTACCCCCACTACAGACAGAAGCATGAGGAAAAATTCCTGATCAGTCCAGGACAGAAGTTCCTGTCAGGAGTCCTACCCTGGTACGAGTCCGTCAACAATGCACACCACCTGGACAAGCTCCACCTCCAACTGGAAAACCTGTCTGCTCTCACTACACAAGCTCTCTCCGCATCCCCACCTTTCATGACTGCTGTCCGACAGATGCTCACTCAACACCAACTGGGCCTGGATCTGATTCTTGTCTCCTCGGGAGGCCAATGCCATGTCATAGGTGACCAGTGTTGCACCTACATACCAGACACCACTGCCAATGTCACTAGAACCATACACTACATGAACAACTTACTTGTCCAAATGAAGAATGAAGACCTCTTCACCCTGAGTGGCTTGAACTTTGACCTTTGGAACTGGCTCGCCTTAGGAACTTGGTGGCAGCTCATGCTAAAGATAATGACTCCTGTTATCATCATCCTTGTCTTATTTTGCTTATTTACTACATGTGTCATTCCATGCCTCAGATCAATGATTACCAAAACTACTATATCCATTCTAGTGTCTTATCAGATGTCATCCCAACATGACGATGACGATCCAGCTAATGATACACCCGATACAGCTGTATGAACTGCCATTTCCATTAACTTCACAGGTAAATGATGACTTTAATGAAACTGTTTTCCACAGATGTTAATGTTCTGATGTGTTCAGATATTGATTCTGGAGTAGATCTGTTAATAGGAACAAATGTGTCCAGGGTTCTGGCACCATGGCAAGTAGTGAGATGTGTTAATGGTGGTCCTTATGCCATTAAAACCATCTTGGGGTGTACTATAAATGGTCCTCTTAGAGAAGCTTCTCACACAACCGGTGTACAGCCTGAGTTCACTGTCAACAGGATTCCTGTTGCAAGATTGGATGAATTATGGAAGAACCAGATGAAAACAGATTTCCCAGAAAGGTCTCAAGATGGTCTACGGAAGATTGTCTCTTCATGGAATCTGTTCAAAATTCTGTCAAGCTTGTTGATGGACAATACAGCATTGGTTTGCCTCTGAGAAGGAGTGACCTGAGAATGCCACATCACAAGAAAGTTGCTGAACAACGTACTTTGAATCTTAAGGCAAGGATAATGAAAAACCACTTGCTTCTGGCCGATTATCAATCAATCAACCAATCAATCAATCAATCAATCAATCAATCAATCAATCAATCAATCAATCAATCAATCAATCAATCAATCAATCAATCAATCAATCAATCAATCAATCAATCAATCAACCAACCAACCAACCAATCAATCAATCAATCAATCAATCAATCAATCAATCAATCAATCAATCAATCAATCAAAAATACGAAATTCAAGTGTTGTTGTAGCTCAGTTCTTTTTCAGGGAGCCAAAGAGAGTTCTAGCTGTGGACGGGAAGGATCTCGGGTTCTAGCTGTGGACAGGAAGGATCTCCTGTAGAAGGTTCTAGGTGTGGACAGGAAGGATCTCCTGTAGAAGGTTCTAGGTGTGGACAGGAAGGATCTCCTGTAGCGGTCTGTGCTGCAGCGGATTATGAAGAATCTTCTGACTGAGACACTCTGTTGTTGAGTTACTGTGTTCTGAAGAGGATGATGAGGGTTTTCCATCATGTTCTTCATCCTCCTTTGGACAATCAACTCAAGAGACTCCAGTTCAGTCTCCAGGACAGAATCAGTTTTCCTTATCAATCTGTTCAGCCTCCTCGTGTCACATACTCTGATGCTGCTTCCCCAACAGGTGACTGCAGATGTGATCAGCTGACAAACTCCTCTTCTTTTTTTGCTCCTCTTCAAATCTCTGTCTGTCCGTATTGTTTGAAAGCCAGACAGAAACACACTGGAGTCCAGGATATGTCCCTTTAGCCATGTCTCAGTGAAACACATGATGCTGCATTTCAACAGAGTTTCAAGTTCATCCATTTTGTTAGCAAAGAGATCTCACATTTGTCAATATGACTGATGGAAGTGAAGGTTTAAACTTCCTCTTTCTCTCTCTTCACTTTGCTCCTGCTCTGCATCCATGTCTTCTTCTTTTGAGCTCATCAGGGATCCAGAGTTTCAATTTGAGGATTATTTCAGCCTTAGAAATGTCAGTTAGCTGCTCTTACTTGTAAACAAGTCTCTTGTTGCCATGGTTACGCATCATAAGAAGTGGCAAAAAAGTGACAAATCTAGCAAAAAACTCGATCAGCACAGCACCCAAATCAGAAGAAAAGTACCCAAAAAACACCTCCAGAAGAAAAAACCATCAAGAAACACCAAAAAGAACAAAAAAATGCCAGCAAGTGCCAGCAAAGTCACAGAGCTACTCCAACAAGCTGCCACCAGTTATAGCGCTATTCCGGAATAATTATTTTATTATATAGCTTTTATGAGTAAGATTCTTGCCCAGAATTATGCTGACAGAGTACCAGCTGAAGATCTGAACCGAAGTGATGGTAGAGTCTGTTATATACCACATCATGCCATCTATCATGCATGAAGGCACACCATAAGAGTTGTTTTTGACTACGGAGCATCATTTAAAGAAACATCTTTGAATGCTCAACTGTTGCACGGGCCAGACCTTGTAAGTTCATTGGATGGTGTTTAACCAGATTTAGAAATGAACCTGTTGTGCTTATGGCTGATATTAAGGCAATGTACCATCAGGTCAAAGTACCACATACGGATTGTGATCTGTTGAGGTTTTTATGGTGGCCAAACGGAGAGCTTCATCAAGAGTTGATGGAATACAGAATGACAGCACATTTGTTCGGAGCCACATCATCACCAAGTTGTGCATGTTTTGCCTTGAGAAAATGTCCAGAAGAACAATGAACACAGTTTAGTTCAAAGGCAATTGATACGGTTCTCAACAATTTTTATGCTGACGACTGTTTGGTGTTGGTTGAGGCAGAAAATTATGCAATTCAACTTCATGAAGAGCTTGCTGCTTTGTGTGCAGCAGGAGGATTTCAGCTTACCAAGTGGTGCAGTAACAAACGAGAGGTGCTTTCTGCTATTCCTCAAGGAGAAAGGGCAGCAGAGGTGAAAGATTTTGACTTGGACAGTGACACATTGCCAATAGAAAGAGCATTAGGCATACAATGGTGTGTCCAGTTAGATACTTTAAAGTTTAGAATCACGTTTAAAGATAGACCTCTCACAAGGAGAGGTATTCTGTCCATCATCAGCTCAATCTACAACCCTTTAGGATTTTTGGCACCAATTGTGCTACCTGCTAAAATATTACTTCAAGATCTATGCAGAAGACAGGTTGGCTGGGATGATGTTTTCCCACTGGTGCTGTAAAGAGATGGACAACATGGCTGCAGGGGTTGCATCAGTTGGAAAAGTTTAATGTTGAAAGATGCTTTGAACTTTAAAATTTTGGAGAAGCTGACGTTGCTCAGTTACATCATTTTTCAGATGCCAGCGAGGCTGGTTAGGGTGTTGTTACCTACCTTTTACCCCACAATAAATCTGGAGTAGTCCATTGTGCATTTTTAATGGGGAAAGCTCATGTGGCTCCATTAAATCTATTACCATATCGTGTATGGAGTTGACAGCAGCTGTAGTTGCAAGCAGAATGGATACAATATGGAAAAAGGAGCTTCACATGGAGCTGCAGGACTCAATATTCTGACCTGACAGAACATCTGTTCTGAGGTACATTCAGAATGAAACCTCAAGGTTAAAAATCTTTGTGGCTAATTGTGTGACAGAGATACTTAAAGTATCGAATGGGACTCCGTGGAGATATGTAAAGACAATCCTGCAGATTTGACTTCAAGGGGAGTTAGTGTTGGAAACTTTTTGAGAAACAGTTCAGAACGGTTTCCCGTTCAGGGATTAAGCCTAGTCCTAGACTAAATCACGTTTTAAACCAGGACTTATTGAAACAGCTTTCTGAGACATGGATTAGAATAGTCTCAGACTTGTCTTAGTCTTGAATTAAATAATCTCCTTTCTTGATGGAAGACTACAGCTAATCCAGGTCTAAATGAAGGCTTTATTTAAACCTGGCCAGGGGCAGGTTTAACTACAGATTAGAGGCTGTTTGCTTCGCTGTGCATGTCAAAATGGATTACCTTGACTACATCAGTGATGCTGGAAGACCACCACCAAGACCAGAGAGAAGATTGCTCAGAGACAGAAGCAACCTGCTGAATGAATTTGACGATATAGACTTCCGTGACCGTTTTCGTATGTATAAAAATAATGCAGCTGAAATCATTTGTTTTCTTCAGACAAAGGTTTCATGTGACTCTGTAAGAGGAACTCCTATACCTCCCTCCTTACAAATACTTGTCACCCTGAGGTTTTTGGCATGTGGAACTTTCCACCGTGAAACAGCAGATTTGTTTGGTGTGAGTGAATCAACTGTCTGCAAAATAGTGCACAAAGTCTGCAAAGCCATTTGTGAACTGAGAAAGGATTACATCAAGTTCCCAGCTGCTGTTGATCAGACCATCTACAAGCTACAGTTCTATGAATATGGAAACTTTCCTGGAGTAGTTGGCTGTATCGATGGATGTCATATTCCCATCAAGTGCCCTTCAACAGAAGATGCTGAGCTGTACAGGAATCGTAAGAACTGGTTTTCAATAAATGTACAGGGGGTCTGTACTCCCTCTATGCAGTTCTCAAACATTGTTGCACGTTGGAGCGGTTCAACACATGACTCAAGGATTTTCCAAAACTCATCTTTGTGTGCTCAGTTTGAAGCTGGAGATCACAGTGGAATCCTTCTTGGTGACAGTGGTTATGCACAGACTCATTTCTTGTTTACTCCTTATCTACATCCAACCAGACCTGAGCAGCAACGCTACAACCAAGCCCATATCCGTACCAGAGGGCTAGTAGAGCGCATGTTTGGTATCTGGAAGAATCGTTTCCAGTGTCTCAGGAATACGTTACGTTTTGAACCAAGAAGATGCTGTACTGTTATTGTGGCAACTGCGGTGCTTCACAATTACCTCAGACAGCATGGCTGTGTAGATCCACCAACTGAATGTTACGGTGACCCACATGTTCCCATGGCAGAGGTAGTCAATGACAACACTGGACACGCCTGTAGAAACAGTTTTGCTGTGCAGCTTTTTTCATAAAGAAGAGAAACTGGATACTCTTGAATGATCCACAACTGATCTGTTTATTGTTTTACATTTTGTACCATATTTTGAAAATAGTTGAGATGTACAGATTGAAACAGTTCATCTCTGAATACATTTTGGTTGGACTGA
>SSNP01000237.1:263989-280891 GCA_006937955.1 Pachypanchax playfairii
TGGCTGCTGCCACAGGTGCAGAGGTCTGATTTTCTTGACTCGGTTCTGGCTCCCCCAACTTTTGATTCACTGTCAGGTCATGTTCTTCCGTCATGTTATTTCAATATCATACATAAGATTTCAGTTGTAGAAGCCTTGAGAACCTTTATTTTTTATTCAGACTGTAAAAGATAGTACTATTTAGCTTAATTGAGCAAGAAAAAAATATACACCTACACACACTGTGGCAAGTGAGTATTGAGAGTTTCCCTACCTGAGCTGTCCAGATGATCATCATCTGGGACACCATCCAAGGGTTGTTGGCTGTCAATCATCCCAGTCAACAAATCTCCCAGGTCATCTGTCTGTAGTTTAACTGGAGGTCCCCCACCTGTCTTGAAACGCTCCCTACGAGCAATGGCTGTTGTTTTCTTCAATTGTATCTTAATGTTTTTCCACAGGACCTTTAAAAGGTAAAAATGAACATGTGTGAGTGTGCCTCATATGAGCAAAAATACTTTTCATATGTTCTGATTAGAACAATCAGGCTACCATTAATAACATAATTACATCTTACCTGAAGTTGCTGGATGGTCCTGTTGGTTACCGTTTCATTTGAGTTATATTCATTCACAATTGAAGTCCATGCATTTCGTTTTTTGATTTCTGTGGTTGAATCATGTTGTTTGACTTCAATCATGGGGTATTTTGAAACTATGTCCTTGAAAAGCACCTTCTCAGTTTCACTGAAGTTTTTTGTCCGCTTCCTTTTTCCTTTCTCCATGTTCAGTCAGAGGTCAAACTCCTGCTCCAGCCATGCAGACTGCTAAAATTTATAGTAGGAAAATTCCAGCCCAGGTTTTCTGAGCAACCTTGCCTTTGCACCATGTTCACATTGTTAATCTGATTCTGCTTCCAGCACATGCTCTGACTAGTCCTTGATTACCTTAGTCAGAGACTCAGTAGTCTAGAACTAGTTAATCTGAAGTTAAGTCGCAACTCCAAAAGCAACTGGATTAGTGTGGATTAAGTTACACCAGATTAGCTTAGTCCCGGACTTATTTAAACCCTGAACGCGAAACCGACCCCAAGTGTTAGTGTGGTCATCAGGAAGATTTTGTCTAAGTGTGTTGTTTGCCATAGGTTGCACTCTGTACCTGGGCAACAACAAATGGCTGATCTTCCACATGACAGAGTTTTCCCTGATAGTCCTCCATTCTCAAGAGTGAGAGTTGATTGCTTTAGGCCCTTTGAGGTAAAGCGAGGAAGGATCACTGTAAAGAGATATGGAGTCATTTTTCCATGCCTTGCTATAAGAGCTATACATCTTGAAGTGTTAACATCTTTGGCGACAGACTCTTTTATTAATACCTTTAGAAGATTCATGGCAAGACATCAGGTCTTAGAGATGCATTCTGATAATGGCACTAATTTTGTTGGTGCTGAACGTGAATTAAGAGAGGCAATCAGAAAATGGAACCAAGATCAGATTAACGATGTTGTGCTTAATTTCCTTTTGGGAATGAATAAAGTATTTTTGATTGATTTGATTAAAAAGGGAATCAAATGGGTCTTTAATCCCCCTACAGGGTCCCATTGTGGTGGAGTATGGGAGAGATTAACAAGATTAGTATGCAAGGTGTTAAACTCAACTCTTAGGACACAAAATCTTGATGAAGAAGGGCTTCACACAATTTTTTGTGAGGCAGAAGCTATTATTAATAACTGTCCTTTAACTAAGGCATCGACTGACCCAAATGACTTGGAGCCATTAACTCCAAATCATATTTTGCTGTTGAAGACTAATCCATTGTTACCAACAGGAATCTTTCAGGTGGATGATCTCTATGCACGGCAGCGATGGAAGCAGGTCCAGTACATGGTGGATCTTTTCTGGAAATGCTGGACTAAGGAGTACCTACCTCAGCTTCAGGAGCGACAGAAGTGGCAGCACATCAAGTGAAACTTCATTCCTGGGGACATTGTGGTAGTCGTGGACGACGCAGCTCCTCGCAACTCATGGCCAGTAGGAAGAGTTGTGGAAGCAGTTCCTCATGCAAAAGGACTGGTGCGACGGATTCAGATCAAAACCAAGACTAGTTTGTTGGACAGACCTATTACTAAAGTTTGTCTTCTTCAAGAAGCAAATGAGTTTTGATATTCATTGTGATGGACTATTGATTCTACAGTTACAGTTAACATATTCTAAGATTTGATCTATTTGCATAATGTTAAGGAAGATATTCTCACTAGTTTGTTTTTGGATTTTCTCCTACATGTTAGTATTGATGTAATTATGTCAAAGAATAATTAGGGGCTGGAATGTAGGAGCAAGGAATTAGGATGTTTTATTCACCTTGGTAATTGTTTTGCACCGGTGTAAGGGAAATATTAAAATGTCCCAATTTGACTGTATTAATTAATGTTTGTCACATTGTCTCCTTATATAACTTGGTTTTCTATGAAACTTACTTTTGTACAGACTGTCTGCCTCAGTAGAAGGGAGTTGTTTTTCTATGACACCTGTTTTTGTATAAACTATATGCCTCAGTAGAAGGGAGTGATTGGAAACTGTGAGAAAAGCAGAAATTGTGAGAAAAACAGAGCTGGCTGGGAAATGGGACCGGCCTTCCCAATTCCCATGCAGCCTTTGTCTGATTAGACTACAAGAGATGGAGAGCCTCTCCTTGGTAGAGTCTGCTGTGGGTCGCGTATGGACGCCCAGCTGGTTTACGCTACTCTGCCTGGACTGTAGGCTCTCCAGTCCGTGTGTGACGGCTGAAGAGGCAATGCATTTATGCTGTTTGCTATGTGCTTAGCGTAACTGACCTTGAGATGTTTGCCTGCCCCTATGCTCTGTGGGAAATAAAAGACACATTTATTTTAGCATCATAGTGGGTCATGTATGTATGTTTGTCTGTCACTATGCTTTGTGGGGAGTAAACGACATATTCCATCTTCATAGTGAGTCATGAATGTTTGTTTGTTTATTGTGTACCTATCTCCATGGACCTGAGAATTTTTTACAAAACAACCGGGGAGGTGGGCGTGCCACTGTGTGCGTCCTTGAAACACATATCTGCACCTGGCGCAGGTGTGAGGGGACACTGACTAGAGGAAGGATGACGGTGGGGTGAGCCTGGGTGAAAGATTTTCGTTCACTATTTACTTAATCCTATGTATTTTGTATTCTGATCCATAAGAGTGCAATAAGTGGTAACTGTAATTGTTTGATGGAACGAATACATAAGACAAGATCGCAGTGATAGTCATAGCTCATCTTTAGTTTTTTAACCCATGCTAAGCTTGTTGCAGCACTAAGAAACTGGTGAGAAAATTGCTGGAATAAAGAGTCTTTATGAAGATTATTATTTACTGTTTTTAGATCAACCGATAACAAAATTGTGCACTCTGCCATTATAGAACGTTTTTTTTACTCATACTGTGTCCTGTTGGCACCCATATCAGCCTGCAATGCCTTTTTTAAAAAGTTTAGATGTCATAAAATGCTTTAACTTCCATGCTAATAGTAGAAAAAAGCGGAGAATGTGACACATAAACAGCGGAGCACCGAAACTTAGATACAGTGACGTTAACAAGGTAAAGTCAAACATGTTTGAATAAAAGCTGTTTTTTTTTTTTTACATTCACCTGCAATAACACATTACATTTACAGTGTGCACATGCTTAAGAAACATGATAATATTACAAGTATATTTTAAAACAGTTTTGTTGCTGAGATTTTAATCCGTTTTCTTATCGGTGAGTTTACAACGATGTGTGTTTCCGCGGCAGGGGGTGCAACTTTTGGCAGGCCTGCCGTTCTCGGCATAACACCTGATTGATTACTCCTCCCCCATGTGACGTCATTTCAGCTACTTTTCAACTCGTACCAACAGACTGAAATTCGAATCCACAGACAAGAGAAGACTTCGTAGTCTTTATAGTCACAGCTTTTAGATTCATACAAGAAAACAATCCTAATCCACGCAATTTCTCAGACTCACCTATATGACGGCACAAGACGGTACAAGACTTTTATTGACATAAATACGAATACAAATGTTAAAATCATGAGCACGCCTTTTTGACAGCTATCTTATCCAACGCAAAGTGGTCCACCAGTCCTACATACTCTGTCTCTTGTCCATCTCTAATCCAACAAACACCTGCAGAGTCATCAGAGTATTTTTGTAGATGACAGGATTCTGATCTGTACTGAAAGTCTGTGGAAAGGAATGGTGAGAGTACAGTCCCCTGTGGTGCTCCTGTGATGTTAGGGCAACAGGTCTATAGTCGTTAAGGGCCAATGAATGAGATGTCTTTCGTACTGGAACAAGGCAGAATGTTTCCCATAGAACTAGTGCCTTCTCTTGTGGAGGTTGTGGTGTGATAATATTTAATTGCTAAGTATTTACTAGTGTAATATTAACCTGCTTGAAGCTTATCCTTATTTGAAGAATAAAACAGTCTGCATTCAGGAGACCATGAAGAACACTGAAGGCCAAGGATTGAGGAGATGACACATTATTTGGAAAGACTTTGCAGACTTTGGGAGCTTAAAGTAAACAGGAATGCACCACATTCAGTAGAAGGGGGAATGTTTAGACAACATGATTTATGAATGACAGTGTATTAGAGGCTCAGAGGCAGAGCCTTAAAAGGATGTACATGTGTTGATCTTGGTGTTAATAAATGGCGACTCTGAGAGAGATTCGCAGGCAGAGAGACTTCCTCTCTGTCCCAGACGCCAAACTGAATTCTGGTCTCTGGTGTGAATTTGTCCAGTGTTTTCAGGTCGACCCAGGGATAAAAAGAACACGCAGTGCTGAAGACGAGGTTTATGGTGTTCATGGTTTGGTACCACACAGGGTAAAGAATTTCAGCACAACAAGGTGAGGTTGAAGATACGCTGCAGAATCCCACATAGCTGATCAGCACAAGCCTTTAAGACTCTGGAGCTAACACCATCTGCCTTGTTCCTGGTCAGTCTCTCCAGCTGCTTCTTCAACTGACTGCTAGATTACAAACAGGCGGGAGGTGGAGGCAATGGTGACACCAGCTTCTTCTGATGTTGGAGTTGATGGAAAAGCACCAGAAAAAGCATCTATGACGGAGGTAGAAGGTGAGACAGTTGAGGTGTGATAGGCGAGCTGTGGATGAAGGGAGGGTGGGAGGTCTGTTTGGCTTGCAGCAGGAGTGTCACGATTCGAGGTTATGATGTCCAGGGATGAAAAAAACCACAAAAGTAATCCACGGGGAAAAAGCCATAATCCAGAAAAGGGCTGAGACGGTGACTGAGGGCTGACGCTAAGACTAGTACGGGGGGAAAACAATGACAACCGGAACCACGACAGAAAAGCCCTCTAAACGGCGCGGCGGACGGCCAGCGCAGAGGCACTCAAACTCCAGAGAGACGCTCAGGAGACGGGAACACGAAAAGACTACGGTGTGGGACATACAGGATAAATGACAACGGACAGACGCTGACTAACACATACATGGAACTTAAATACAAAACACCAACCTGATTACAACACAAAACACCTGAGGACATGGGCAAACAAACCGGAACTAATCACAATAACACGACACACCTGGGAGGGGAGGAACAGAAACAGGAAGTGACCTAATACAAACAAGAAATCTAAGATACATACAGGAGAACAGGAAACACAGACATGACCAAAATAAAAGCAAAACAGGAACCTGGATGACGATGGAAAATAAAAGCATAACATAACCTAAGAATGGAATCAGAACCAAAAAGGGAAAATAACTCCTGCGAAACCCCGGAAGTACAAAACATAATAACAAAACCCCAAGACCTGACAAGGAGAGGAAGATGCTGAGCTTGTCTCTAAACTGAACCTATTGAAGAACATGTTCAATTCATTGGCTTTATCCAGACTTCCATCCAAGTGATCCTCCTTCTGCTTAAAGCTCGTGATCTTCTTCATCCCTGACCACACATCTCTTACATTGTTATGCTGGAGCTTGTTCTCCAGTTTTTTTCTGTACACCTCCTCATTGTTTCTAATCTTGATTTTAAGTTCTTTTTGTCCAGTTTTTAATGCATCGTTGTCTCTCTCCCTGAAAACTAGTGTGCTGCAGGGCCCTAGATGTACCTATTGTAGCTCGTTTTTTTTTTGTTTTCCATGACTACTTTTAAAACAAGCGGCACTGATCCCGCCTGGACAATTACAGGAGGGAGGAGGGATGTGAAACATCTGTCCAAAAAGATAAAGAATCAAGAGAACATCAGTACACACATGGATAATGATGTTTTCTTCCTGTTTTCTGGAAGAATAAACTAAACAAAAGGGAGACGCCCAGTGATAGAGAAGCTTGTAAAGAAAAGAAAAATTTCAGGAAGTTTAAAATTATGACTAGTAGATTGTGTTATGATCCATTTATCAACAATACTTATTTGTCTTATAAAAGGCACAATCTAAAAATATGGTTTTGTCATATACAAAAATTAAAAATGTTTATTGTTTTCATTGAATTTAAACCATATCAATGGGGAGCCACAGTCTCCTCCCCTTACGGTCGGCCCATGGATCCCCTGAACGAAAAAATAATGAATGGAAGTCAACGAAGCGATAAAAGTTATTTTCTGGTTCACTTTGTCTTATGCCCTGAATCACACATATGCTGTACTGCAATTTAAATGATAAATAATGATGTACATTTTGACCAGGTCTGTCAAGTGAATTCGGATTTATTTATTTTAAAAATTTTGTAATTAAAATGGCTACAACTAGAAAGTCGAACATATGACGTCACGGCAGAATCTCCCGAGTCTCACCGCTGCCTTTTCCTTCGTTTTTATGCGTCAATGCCGGTGTGTTTTGTACCCGGATGTCACCACAAAACTAGTCGTTTAATGCTCCTTCTTTTGTCCTGATAGAAGGAGGTGAAGTTTGCTAAACTCATCGCCATTATTCCTATTCCGATTCTTCTTCTCCTTCTGAGCGTTAAGGTGACGTCAATTTTACGAGACAAATGGTTGTAGTCGACTACATGTCTTCACACAAAATATTAAATAACTTTTGCTGCGTGTCAAAAATGATCGCTTTGTCAGCATCAAAACTTGTCTTTACAACTCAGGGACATCATATGTTCGATCCACATTGCATTTCAAAATGGATCAGAAAATAACTTTTATTGCTCCATTGACGTTTATTCATTATTTTTTCGTCCAGGGGACCCATCCCACATAGCAAAATCTGTCTGGCCCAAGTCAGGGCCACACCCTTGTGTTAGTCCTGGCCCACTGTTGGCTGGGCCCTCGGCCCAAGAACGGCCCACTCTCTTGAAAATGACACAATAATTTTGCTTTGGCCCAGGTCTGGCCCACACACTGTAAGATAACTATTTTGGTTGATGTTGGCCCAATACTGGCCCACACTCAGTAGACTAGTACAGATGAGTCTTGGCTGAAAGTTGGCTGGATCCCTGGCCCATTACTGGCCCATGTACTGTAAATTTGAGCTGGCTGAGTGTTGGCTAGTGTCCTTAGGACAGCTTTGGCACACTACGAAGTTGATACAATAAAGCACTTGTCAAACTGGTTCCAGAAAAGGCTGAGTGGCTGCAGCTTTTCTTTCCAACCAAGCAGTAGCACACCAGTTTCCACTCATCTCATCTACATGCTGGATTCTGAAGGAAACCCTAACAAGCAAGTCCAGTCTTTATCTGAAAACTTGATTAGATGAGTGTGCTCTTGCTGGGCTGGAGAGAAAACCTGTCACCACTAGGCCCTTTCTGGAAACAGTTTGACACCCCTGCGATAAATGGTTAAATGTCCAACAAAAGAAGCCACCATCAAATTTTTTAGGAAAGTACCTGTATTAATTGATGAATACACTCAAGGAAGAAATAATACAGCAGATCAATTTAAAATGTTGAACAGAAATCATTAACACAAATTATTAACCTTACTCATACTATAACAAACTGGAGAACAACACAAAAGCATGCAAAAACATTTGCATAAAGAGATTCAGCCTAAGAGGCATTTTCTTTCGCGAGAAGCCTTCTCTTTCGCCCTCCATCCCGATCTGCTGCGAGCTGAAGCCAGCGTTTCATCAGCCCCTCCACATCTGCGTCAGCAGCCAGACCAACAATTGGGTTTTTGCGTATTGCATCTATGAATGAAAAATGAACAAGTGAGTACTTAAAACATTAACAATTATGTTACCTAGTATTAAAACTGTATCTGTCAATACTTACTGATTATAACTTCTCTCAACGCAAGACCAGCCAATGAAGTTTTTCCATTAATCCCCCGCCAGTTTAACTTCTTGGCCAGAGCATTTGTTAAGGTTTTCTTCAGGACCCGCCATGTTGTGTCCTTCAAATCTGCACCCCCGATTAGTCCCAAATAGTTTACCTACAACATATTTTATTAGAAAGACAATTATTTATAAATTGATAATTTTTTTTATTTTGCCTTATCCACTTTAACAGATAAAGTATCTTAATGACTTCTCCACATAGTTGTTTAAGAGTTAACTGAGTTTTATACTCAACTACTCACCATTTTCTCCTTGTACTCCTGATTCTGGAGTCTTTGCTCAAGACTTCGAAGCTGCAGGAGGTCTTGGAGGGGCAGGCCTTCTATCTGCTCCACCACTGGTCCTTCTGTCACCCGATGCTGGAGCAGCCNAGGGTGACGAAGTGGAGGTGTGACAGGAAAGCTGTGGGCTCATGGAGGGTGTGTGGTCTGTGGGGATGGAGGCAGGGGGGGAACTGAACCTGTTGAAGAACATGTTCAGTTCATTAGCTCTGTCCAGACCTCCATCAGTCTGGTCCCCCTTTACCTTGAAGCCGGTGATCTTCTTCATTCCAGACCACACATCCCTCACGTTGTTCTGCTGGAGCTGACTCTCTAGCTTCCTCCTGTAGTCCTCCTTGCACTTCCTTGTTTGTGCTTTAAGTTGTTTTTGTGTTGTCTTTAATAACTCCCTGTCACCATCCCTGAAGGCTTTCTTTTTGATGTTCAGCAGCTTTTTCAGGTCTCTGGTGATCCAGGGTTTGTTATTGGGGAAGCACCTCACAGTTCTTGTTGGTACGATGCTGTCCACACAGAAGTTTATATAATCTGTCACACACTCAGTCATGGTGTTGATGTTGTCTCCATGAGGTTCACAGAGGACATTCCAGTCCGTAGCCTCGAAGCAACTTTTCAGAGCACCTTCAGCATCATTAGACCAGGTTTTGATGGTTTTTGTGATCACTGGTTGCTGCTGAACGATGGGCTTGTAGGTGGAGGTGAGAAGAACCAGATTATGGTCAGATCTTCCTAAAGGTGGCAGGGCAGAGGAGCTGTATGCATTTTTAATATTTACATAAAATAAGTCCAACGTCTTATTTTCTCTGGTGGAGCAACTGACAAACTGTTGGAATGTTGGTAAAGCTGTAGAGAGGGAGACGTTGTTGAAGTCTCCAGAGATCGCCATAACTGAGTTTGGATGCTGTGTCTGTAGCCTCGCAACAACGGAGCTGATGACATCACAGGCAGTTTCTGGAGCGGTACCAGGTATTATATAAACCGCTACCAGAATAACACAGGTAAACTCTCTGGGTAAATAATATGGACGGAAACTCACAGCTAACAGTTCGATGTCCCTCGTACAGATCTTCTCCTTTACGGTGACATGTCCAGGATGACACCAACGTTGGTTAACCAGCACTAAGATACCACCTCCCCTCAGCTTCCCGCTGAGTTGCTTACTTCGGTCTGCGCGGACCGTCATAAAGCCGTGTACAGACACGTTACTGTCCGGGATGTGTTCATGCAGCCACGTCTCGGTGAAACACATAAAACTGCATTCTCTGTACTCTTTCTGGGACCTGGTTAGCACCTCGAGCTCGTCCGTTTTGTTAGCTAGCGATCTGACGTTACCCATCAAAACAGTTGGAAGAAACGGTTTAAATCTCCACCGCTTTTCTCTCTGCTTCACTCCTGCCCTGCGTCCTCTTCTCTTTCTCTTCAACTCCAGCGGGATTTGCTGTGTTATTTCACTGTTAATTTTGATTTGGGAGAGTTTTATCAGTTGGTCACGCTGATAAACAAGTCTTCCGTTGCCATGGAGACTCATCATAACCAAATCTGGAAACAGCCAAAAAGAGCCAAAAACATCCAAAAAACTCTCCCGTGCAGCACAGCCCCCGAACCGATGCAAAATCCCCTTTAAAACAAAACTAATTTGACAGCTGAAGTCTGTCAAAAGACGGCTATAATTTTAAAAAATCACGATAGCAAGACAGAGCTACTACAATTTGCTGCCACCTCGCGGCGCATTCTAGAACGCAGAAACTGTCTGAATATAAACAAAGACAAGAAGGGAAGAAAATTTGGAGAAAAGTTGACTAGTGTTTAAATAGAAGCTTTAAAATCTAATAGGAACTAAAATACATTACCTTCGGACTGAAAAATCATAAATAGCTACTACCTATAGAAGCACTGAGCTGCCAAATAAAGGTAGTTTAAATATTATAATATGACAATGTGATCGGATGACAGACGCAGACAGAGACTGGAAAAACAGGTAAGATTCTAATTAATAATGAACTGACAACTGGGTTCTTGAGTTGGGTTCTGGTATTTTAAAGATCTGAAGCTGCTCATTTGTTTTTTGCTCGTTATCGCTCATGCCTTTCCCTATTTTATCTGAGAGGGGACGCTCTCTCAGTGGACTCTGATGTGCACAGTGTCAACCTGTTTAACTAGCAGGACAGCAAACGGACACGCTGAGATAAACAACTCATCAAGCTGGGGGTGATGAGAGAAATTCCTGAACCAAGAAAAGACAGGAAAGAAGTCGGTTCTCAAGACTGTTACAGAACCTGCAGCCTGCTGCCGCATCTTTACGGGTGAATCAGCTGTGCATTAAAGCCCTCCGCTGGAGATGCCTGAGCTCACAGGGATGTGGTAAATAAACAAAAACATGCTCTTTGCAATTGAAGAACGCTTGGCATTTCACACCTTTCGCAAGGAAGAACTGCTTATTTTTCTGATTTATCTACAATTTAAAGGTCCTGTATCATGAAAAATCAACTTTTTGGAGCTTTTAACCATGTTGTGATGCTATTTCTTTATTTAAGAGACCTCCAGAGTGGTTTTTGGCTTAATTCGTGCATTCCTGAGTAATCCTGCGCTCTGAGCAGCTGCTTTACTCTTTCGTATAAAATGGCTGAGTTTGAGCCCCGTTATGTCAAGGTGTAGCATCAGGAAGTTCTTAACCAATCCCTGCTGCCCCTGTAGTAAAAAAACACTCCCCCCTTTTTTCTTAGGTACAAGGCGAGCTGCGAGAGTCCGAAGCAATTAGCCTCTCCATTTGGTTGTATTTCATTCTAAAAAATGTCTCGTCGAAAATGTGCATTTGGCTGCGAGAGTTACAGGAGTTTATTCAGTGTTCCTAAATAACAGCCCAATCGCCAGAAATGGTTGGAATTGCTCTGCGGAATCCCGAATCCAACCAACTACAGCATGTTGTCTGTGACCATCATTTCACCGATGGCTGCTTCTCGAACCTTGGCCAGTACCAAAGCGGACTGTCAGTGGAGTGGCAAAACCAGTAAGTACATCAAAACGTGTGTTACTTATTTATGATTTTTTCTGACTGATTGACTTGGGTGCAGTTAGTAACTGTAACTGTAACTTTGTGTCTTTCTTAAATAGCAGTTATAAGCAGGCCCTGATGCAACGGGACATTTCCCGGTGAGTCGGTCTAATATTTGGGCTGAATATCAGCTTGTCATATAGAGCGCTTGTTTTTTTCTGAGGCGCGGAAACACGTGTTGAACACATTAGAGCAGCCAGCAGGGATTGAAAGGTTAAATGGTAAAGAATATGCTCAAACAGACATTGCTAATCGCGCACAAATGGAAAACTTTTTCATTACAGCAAACTCGTGGTTTGGGACAGCAAAAAAGAACGACTAGATGTATGGAATTAAATTTCAGTCAAAAATCCTGAGCGAGATTTTCTGCAGCGCGCACACATATTTAACCGTGCGCGCGCGCAATCCACAGCACGCGCGTGAATTCACCCCACACGCCCGCTGTACAATACAAAGCAACAACAAACCATTATTGTAAAATCTGGAGCTCAAGCTCAAGGACCCTGTGCACGTCCCTCTCCCCAGCCAGAGTGCCTCCAAACAGGCTAAAACCGCTCTAAGATGAACGGGTCTGCTCTGGAGCTCCAGCAACCGCCCTGGCAGGATTTTTACCCCGTTTGGGCTGCTATTTCCTGGGCATGGAGGCTGGATGTTCTCCCCTCCTGTTCTGGAGCTCCAGGGACTGCCCTGGCGGGGATTTTGAAAACAATATTGGGGCTTAGGGTTAGCTGTGGGGCTGTATAACCGGCTTTCATGGGTCCCTGGAGCTCCAGAGCTCTTTTTGTACATATAAGCGTGTTGTGTATATAACCGTCATCTACTGTATAATGAAGACCTGGTGTAGAACTGCTCCATATGAAAACTGCCCTTCTAGCTTATTCAACAATATGAAAATAAAACTGAGGTGTATTAAAGCTATAGTGCCTAACTTTTACATGTCTGTGGATGTCCGTTTCAGCCAAGCCACTATTAGAGGAGATGACACAATGCAGATTAAGCCGATCGGCTCATCAAACATCTCACGGTATTTTTCAATATACATCATTTTTACTTTGCGTGTCGACCGGCGACATTCCCGTGCTGGCGCACAGGAAATTACGTCTTTTACGTCACAACAAGAAAAATAAGAAGAAGAAGAACGCAGTGTCTCGTAGCAGCAGGCAGAGGGCAGGCAGAACGGGAAAGCGACATGGCGGAAAATCCAAAGAAACGGCCGAGACACACTTATCGGGAAGTGGATCCTACCACGAAAAAAAAAAAATTCCTGGACGTTCGGCAGAGGGACTATTGGCTAAGAAGGAAAGTGACCGAAGGAGAAGGCAAACGCGAATTTGTATCGGCGTGGCTTTTCCTCGGTGGAGAGATCGGGCTGAGGGCAGACACAGATGTTGCCTTGCTGCTGTTGGATCAGTAAGTGACTTGGTTTATAATTATATTATGAGTTATATGTTGCCATTACATGAACTGGACATAGTACTTTATTATTTTATTTATAAAGACGGTATATGGAGCAGTACACGGCGTGAAGCGAGTGTGTACCGTGGCAAGCAGAATATGGTGTGTCGCGAGTGTTACTCTGTAGAGACGGTGTGTAGCTGAGCTGTAGATAACATGTTATGTTCAGGGGTGCACATAAGTGGTCCGCAGGTCCGCACACACTGTCAAAATATAAAATGCGCACCAGATGAAAACCAGAGCGCCGAAGTTCCAGCTGATCAGCTGATGCTGCGTCTCTCTCTCTCTGTCAGTTTGTGTCAGTTGTGTCTGTCAGTTTGCCAGTGTGACGGTTTTTCAGTCAGTCAGATCAGTGCAGCTGACTGCAGGATTCTGCATCGCGTCAAAACTGAAAAACTTCACTGAATAAGACAAATAGATCATCGTGGTCCCAACAGCTGACTAATAAATTTCAACACCAAAATGTTAAATGTAGATTAAAGTGGACAATCAAACCTGTAAACAATCCAACCTGAACTCTGAAGGTTTTTTTTTTTTACCAGTATTTTTATATTTTACTGGTTTCTCTTGATTTTTTCAACAATGAAATGATTTTTATTGAAACAAATATAGAGCCAGGTAAAGTAAACAGACTGAATTTGAAGCTTGATGAAACCAAAAACAAAGCAGAGGAGCTCGGAAGAGACACAGCGAGACACATTTAAAAATGTGAGGACCAAGCAACAATCCTAGGTTCTCTTCTGAGAACCAGGCCAAAAATATTATGTGCACCCCTGGTTATGTTGTAGGTTATCACTTGCTGAGTATCGGTTGCATGTCATGCATCAATCTGCTGCGTGTGGACACCAAATTACAACTTACATCATTTTCATTACAGTTACGAAAAATATGCTAAGGGGCCATTGTCATCAACCCCCATAAAGATTGACGTAAACATCCGACCACCTCATCCCCCATCACTTTTCAGCAATGGCACTGAATCTCAAAGGTGCAGTAGTTTGTGTCTGTGAGAGACTGCTAAGACCAACATGCAGCTTGAATTAGTAGCTGCATAGCTCTTGTTTTGTAAATGTCCACACGTGACATTTCTATATGGTCTTCTGCAGACCAAGTGGGTTTGCTTTCTAATCACATTAGATCCACAATTGTATTTGCACTTTTAGGGACGATATCTTCCACATGCCTGGGGTTGGTGCTCTTCCTGATCAGGAGGATGTGATAGATGTCTTGCAGGAAAGGTAAATCAATCCATAATATCAGATGAAATGAGGCATTATTTATTATGGTATATTCTTTGGAAATAATGCCTGAGTTACTCATACATTGATATCACCTTTTATATGCAGCATGCACTCCCTGAGTATGGAGGACACTCATATTGTTGATGAGGATGAAGCCAACAACCTCAGGAACAGTGTGTAAGTGCTGCTGATAATGTACAGTTACATTTGAATGCTGTNCTAAATTACAACTTACATCATTTTCATTACAGTTACGAAAAATACGCTAAGGGGCCATTGTCATCAACCCCCATAAAGATTGACGTAAACATCCGACCACCTCATCCCCCATCACTTTCCAGCAATGGCACTGAATCTCAAAGGTACAGTAGTTTGTGTCTGTGTGTCCTAAGACCAACATGCAGCTTGAATTAGTAGCTGCATAGCTCTTGTTTTGTAAATGTCCACACGTGACATTTCTATATGGTCTTCTGCAGACCAAGTGGGTTTGCTTTCTAATCACATTAGATCCACAATTGTATTTGCACTTTTAGGGACGATATCTTCCACATGCCCGGGGTTGGTGCTCTTCCTGATCAGGAGGATGTGATAGATGTCTTGCAGGAAAGGTAAATCAATCCATAATATCAGATGAAATGAGGCATTATTTATTATGGTATATTCTTTGGAAATAATGCCTGAGTTACTCATACATTGATATCACCTTTTATATGCAGCATGCACTCCCTGAGTATGGAGGACACTCATATTGTTGATGAGGATGAAGCCAACAACCTCAGGAACAGTGTGTAAGTGCTGCTGATAATGTACAGTTACATTTGAATGCTGTATTTGTTGTATTTATAGTGTGACTTAGGCACACGCACATCAAATTTGGCCATCATTGTCAAGGAAGAATTTATTGCAGCACTGTTGTTTTGTTGACTGTACATGTGAACCAGAATATTTTTCAATATTTTTTTCTTTTCCCAATTATCTTCAATTTATATGGAATACTTACAAAAATGTGTTTTCTTTTTTTCTTTTTAGTATTGAGTGGGAGAAGGAGGGAGAAGGAGGCACCTCTGATACAGAGCTGTCCAACTCAGAAGAAGATGGAAGCTCTGATGAGGACTATGTTCCCCCTCTCTGTTTGCGGTATGTTAGGTCTGTAGTGTGGCCTCGATGGCTCTAAAATAGTCTGAATATTTAATTGAACAGTAGTTATTAAAGAGTGTATGGTTTTTATATTTCTGTGTAAACTGTGTGTAGGACTCATCTAATTCCATCTAATGATCTAATAATTCATTTAATGAGTGAGCTTGTACTGAGATCTAGTTACTAATACCTGTAAACCAGCTGCATTTAGGATGAATCACAATCCCCAAATTTTTGAAGTTCAGGTAAAGGAGATGTACTTGTCCAGAAAGTACTGTGTATGTGCACACTTGGAACAGGTGAATTTTAGAAAAATACGGCTGCAACATGTTATGATATAATGCCTTTTTTTTGGGTCTGTTTTTCACAGGACGACATCTGACCTTGAGACCTTCCACAATCATATTCTAATGTATGCAGGCAAACGCTTTGCCTTCTCTCCACCTGTGTATGAAGCCAGAACTTTGCTTGCTGCATTAGACTACAACCACCACAACAGCAGACTGCCACTGTTAACCAAAGAAGGCAACAGAGTGTATGTCATACCATATTATTCTGTTTTTTCTATGCAAATACTACTTTTATTATAATACAATACAGTGGGGCAAAGAAGTATTTAGTCAGCCACCAATTGTGTAAGTTCTCCCACTTAAAAAGATCAGAGAGGCCTGTAATTTTCATCATAGGTATACCTCATCTATGAGAGACAAAATGAGGAAAAAAAATCCAGAAAATCACATTGTCTGATTTCTAAAGAATTTATTTGCAAATTATGGTGGAAAATAAGTATTTGGTCACCTACAAACAAGTAAGATTTCTGGCTTTCACAGACCTGTAACTTCTTTAAGAGGCTCCTCGGTCCTCCACTCGTTACCTGTATTAATGGCACCTGTTGAACTCGTTATCAGTATAAAAGACACCTGTCCACAACCTCAAACAGTCACGCTCCAAACTCCACTATGGCCAAGACCAAAGAGCTGTCAAAGGACACCAGAAACAAAATTGTAGACCTTCACCAGGCTGGGAAGACTGAATCTGCAATAGGTAAGCAGCTTGGTGTGAAGAAATCAACTGTGGGAGCAATTATTAGAAAATGGAAGACATACAAGACCACTGATAATCTCCCTCGATCTGGGGCTCCACGCAAGATCTCACCCCGTGGGGTCAAAATGATCACAAGAACGGTGAGGAAAAATCCCAGAACCACACGGAGGGACCTAGTGAATGACCTGCAGAGAGCTGGGACCAAAGTAACAAAGGCTACCATCAGTAACACACTACGCCGCCAGGGACTCAAATCCTGCAGTGCCAGACGTGTCCCCCTGCTGAAGCCAGGACACGTCCAGGCCCGTCTGCGGTTTGCTAGAGAGCATTTGGATGATCCAGAAGAGGATTGGGAGAACATCATATGGTCAGATGAAACCAAAATAGAACTTTTTGGTAGAAACTCAACTTGT
>SSNP01000237.1:288448-334910 GCA_006937955.1 Pachypanchax playfairii
TGGTGGGAGGTAAACAGAAGTAGTCTGCTGGTGCAGTCATCCTGTCATCCTGCTCTCCTCTCCTGTGGTGGAGGAGCAGTAGCAATATGTATTCAGCCGCTAGCTTGGTTAATGCGACCAGTAAAAACCCAAACATAACGGTAGTCACCCGCAGAGGGTCCATATTGGGGATAACGTGAGTCAGATCGAGCACACGATGGGGCGGGAAAGACGTGCAGAAAGGACGGAGTTTGTTTACTTTTTTTTCTTCCCCCGGAAAGACAACTCGCTGTGCACATGCTCAACTCATTTAACCTGATTGAGTGCTTGGTGCATGTGCACTCATGGCATGATCAGATCATTTCAGTTAGTGTCCATGTAAACAGGGATTTGGGAATTCAGATCGACCAAGATTTTAATCAGATTGGGGAAATTTGGCGCATGTAAACGTAGCTAGTGACTCAAATAACCACTCGTTACAACCAAGGTAGGCAGAAGAGCATCTCTGAACACACAGTACGTCGAACTTTGAGGCAGATGGGCTACAGCAGCAGAAGACCACGCCGGGTGCCACTCCTTTCAGCTAAGAACAGGAAACTGAGGCTACAATTTGCACAAGCTCATCGAAATTGGACAATAGAAGATTGGAAAAACGTTGCCTGGTCTGATGAGTCTCGATTTCTGCTGCGACATTTGGATGGTAGGGTCAGAATTTGGCGTCAACAACATGAAAGCATGGATCCATCCTGCCTTGTATCAACGGTTCAGGCTGCTGGTGGTGGTGTAATGATGTGGGGAATATTTTCTTGGCACTCTTTGGGCCCCTTGGTACCAATTGAGCATCGTTACAACGCCACAGCCTACCTGAGTATTGTTGCTGACCATGTCCATCCCTTTATGACCACAATGTACCCAACTTCTGATGGCTACTTTCAGCAGGATAATGCGCAATGTCATAAAGCTGGAATCATCTCGGACTGGTTTCTTGAACATGACAATGAGTTCACTGTACTCAAATGGCCTCCACAGTCACCAGATCTCAATCCAATAGAGCATCTTTGGGATGTGGTGGAACGGGACATTCGCATCATGGATGTGCAGCCGACAAATCTGCGCCAACTGTGTGATGCCATCATGTCAATATGGACCAAACTCTCTGAGGAATGCTTCCAGCACCTTGTTGATTCTATGCCACGAAGAATTGAGGCAGTTCTGAAGGCAAAAGGGGGTCCAACCCGTTACTAGCATGGTGTACCTAATAAAGTGGCCGGTGAGTGTATTTCTATAATGTAGGTCAACCATTCACAGAGATCCACAGAACCCCCCTAAAAACATGGTTTGTGGCCAGAGAGAGTGGGGAAATAGTCATAGCACATTGTGACTGTATGGCTGGGTACGTATTAATTTATTTGTTTTGTTTTTAGCTGCATTTTGTTTTGTGTGTAGATGAGCAGCCAATTATCTACACCTGGACTCCTGAACATAAAATATATTGTATCTCTGGCTGGTTACTATTTCTGTGTTTGATTTTATTGCACAATTATTTTCAGATTGGCAGAATCCTGCTCCCATGTAGGAGCAATTCTTTTTGCAACAGAGGCTGGGGTGAAAATGAAGAGTTCCTCATGCACCACTGAGAAATGTAAATGGCTAATGCCATTACACATCAAAAAGGTATATTGACTAGTGCTGTCAGTTAAACGCGTTATTAATGACATTAACTGAAACCCATTTTAACGGCGTGATTTTTTTTATCGCGAGATTAACGCTCGTTCTATTTGGGCCAGCCCTTTGTAGTTTTTCTCCACGATTTTGCAAAAAACTCGTTACGTTAGAAAACTACAACATCACACCGGATCTAGTAAGACCGGTCTTGTTCGAAAATGTGTTCCCCTGAAATATTCTGTTTCCCCTGTCTCGGGAGCGCGCACCGCAGCCAGAGGGGCCGAGCCGACAAGCTTCACAGCCCTTCAGATCAGTTTCTCGCTAGACTGAAACTAGACTGATAAAAGGACAAGTTTCCCTGTCAAAGTTCTTGCTTTATTAAGCTTCCGTTAAATCAATGAACGAAAACGAAAATTGTTTTGAGTGTTTTTTTTACTCGCCGTGAGAATCAAGTCTCTCGGTATTCACGTACACTAAACCTGGCGGTTAGACTTGATTAGTCTGAGCTACAACAATGATTAATTTTACTCTGGGATTAAAAATACATTTTTGAATTTCAATTGAAATGATTATCATCCACCAAACACTATTTTCTATAACTTCTTGTTTGTTTAGGCTGCCATGTTTTTATATTACTTTATATATGTAGATGGATGAACGGACAGACAGTCAAAGTTACAGGGGGAACGAGATATTTCAGCACCCTGAAATATTCCGTTCCCCCCTCCTTACTTTTTAATACTTTGACTGACAAGCCTGTCCTTTTCTGTCCACAGTCCTCTCATCATGGACACTTACTTCTGTGAATATGAAGATGTTTGGTCTTTTTATGTCAAAATTACAGGGGGGAACAGGATTTCTCAGCACCCTGAAATATTCCGTTCCGTGAGAGAGCTGTGGCCTTATTGTTACGTTCAAAACAAACTTGAAAGAATATGTTAAACCATCATTTAATTGCACTACAGGCTATTTTGCCTGATTTACCTTAACATATGCACTTTATTTTATTTCGTATCCCCCTGTTTTGATCCCTGTTGAAGAGATGGCTTATGTGACACTTTTTTCTTCAGCCTTCTGTTGAACAGTGTTATATTGTGTGTGAGATCATTTTCTCCAACTGTGAATGACTGTTGAATTTAGGTATATGCCAGTGTTTTTTTCAAAAAAACATTTGCACAAAGCAAGCCGATCTACTCTTCCATAAGAGCATTAAAATGAGAAAAAAAATAACTGGAACAAAAAAGAAATCAAGGGACACTTGAACTAGATAATGTGTGATTAATCAAGCTTAAGTGCGAATTAACTTGGACATAAATTCGATTTATCGCGATTAAATATTTTAATTGTTTGACAGCACTAATATTGACATATTGTGAATAATATGTTTGTATTTTTTGTGGATAATATTAGGCTGAGTATGTCTTATATATTTCATAACCTCAGATACCAGCTGCACCTGTTGCAAAAAAAAGATTTTGCATCAGCGAGATCACGAAGGAGAAGACTGTTGCTGATGCTATTGCTGGGAAGACAGGTATGTAAATTGGTTGTGTTCCATAAAGAAAAAACTGAAGGCAAAATGATGCGTTGTTTACAAAACAAATTTAGAATTTCAGTACTGTATCTGTTCTTTTTTGCCACTTCTGCAGGCAAGACAGCAGAAAGTCTAAAAACAAGTCTACAACTGTCCAAAAGTAGGGAAAGATTCTCAGACAAAACTTGCCAAGAAGTGCTGCCTTGATGTCCAGGGCACCATATTACAGCGAGTTTGTCCTGAAGTCTATCTCCTTTTTACCAAAGTCTCTTCTTGCATACCGAACACCAGAGACTGTGCAGTTATCTCCAATGCAACTACAGGCAGCATGCAGTGATTTTTGTTTTGATGACCTCAGCGAATCACAGGTGAAAGCAGTAGAGGAGGAGACCAGGGCACAGAGTTCATCAACTATCTTGTATAACCAAAGAGCAGGAAGAATAACAGCCTCTAAACCTAAACAAGTTTTACAAAGCAGTCATGAAAGACCATCCAGAGCTTTGATCAAGTCCATATGCTACCCAGAAACGCAAAAGCTATATACAGCAGCAATAAGGTATTTATTAGGGTAATGTAAGGGGAAGCAGCTTTTGCAGTCACTCGTATTTTAATAAAGTTTTATTTCAGGCAGGGGTTTATTTCCATAAAAAAGTACACCACCAAACATGTGATATTTAATATGTTTTTGCAGTTTACTCTTATATATTCCAGATATGGCCGTAATTTTGAAGCAACCACTAGAAAAGAGTATGAACAACTCCAACGTATGGTCCATGAAGGGTTTACCTGTATGGACAGTGGACTGTGGTTAAACCCAAAGTGTCCATACATGGGAGCCTCACCAGATGGAGTTGTTTCCTGTGACTGTCATGGAATCGGGCTGTGTGAAATCAAGGTAAAAATATTTCTGAATCGATTTTTGTCACTGTAGACTTTGCACCTCAGTGTGGATGTTACAGCTATGATTTTTGTCATCACATCTATAAATATTTTTTTTGTTTAACTTTCCACATGAAACTGGTATGCTCTTAATAGATTTTTAATTTGATAATAATATATTTTACATGTATTGTGCTTTACATTCTGAAGATCTCAAAGCACGTACAGGATTTGTAACCCCCCCCAAAAAAAAACCTTTAAAGTTAAAGTATATAAAAACATTAACCCAATTATAAAGGAGTAAAAGATATAGACTTTTTATAGTACACTCTTGCTTTTTTCAGTTAGAAAGTATTTATCTTTTTTTTTCATCTCATTATCATTCTCTTATCCTTTAGTGTCCACAGAGCAAACAACATAAGGACAGTTTGAGGATGTGTGCTGGACAGCCTGGCTTTTGTCTCATCAAGGAAGGAGATGCTGTGCAACTTGACAGGAACCATCCTTATTATCATCAGGTCCAGGCTCAGCTTCACATTGCAGATGTGCATATTGTGATTTTGTTGTTTGGAACAAAAATGATCTTTATGTTGAAAGAATTCTGCCAGATGTTCAGCTCTGGGAGACAGCAATACCAAAAGTTCAGCAATAATAATAACTAGAAAAGTTCCTGAAGAAACTTTGAGGGGGATTGCCACTCTGTGCAGGAGTCTGAAACCTTCAGCCAATCAGAAAGCTGAATTCATTCCACAGCTGACAGGTGCTGCAAATGTGATGACAAGGCAGACAGATTAGTAAAATATGGGCGTGTATTGGGGAAACGTGATGATTTCAGAGGTTTTTCCTATAGGGTTACAATAGGGGTATGGTTTTTAATGGATTCCGTTGCTATGGTAACCCAAAAATTAACATACACATGATGGTTCCGTTTGCCTGGTCAACCCAATCACTGTGATGTATCACATGTTAACCAACATCCCATAGTGTCTGCTGTGAGCTGACCGGGTGCGTTGATGGCGAATGGCGTTGCTATGGCAATATGGTAAAAGATATGTAAAAGTGGCTTCAATATGTTATAGACCTATGTCTACTGAGCAAATAAAAGTTGGAATGACAGTTGTAGATCAAAGCATGTCAGTACAGGAAGCGATCAAAATGTGTGAATTTGAGTCAAAGCTGTTGCCATGGTAACCCAAAATTTACTGTTTACATGATAGGTCACTTCTAATGATCATGCCAATTGCTTTAATATATGACATGAGGTTACAAATCCTATTGTGTGTACTATAGGCTCACCGGGTGTGTTTGATGGCGAATGGCGTTGCCATGGTAGAACATATGTTAAAGTAGCTCATGTATGTTATAGACCAATGTCTAGTGATCAGCAATAAGGTGGAACAATGTCTGTTGGTCAAACTGTATTTGCACAATAATCTGTCAAAAGCGTCCATTTTAAGTATATTACGGGCCATTTTAACATAGGATTTGAATAGGGGGCGTGGTTTTTGGTATCCTGTTGCCATGGTAACCCAAAATGCTTCAGAACCATGATAGAGCACCTCTGGTCCTCAACCCGGTCAGTTTGATATGTCATACATGGGATTCTGTCTGACAGATGGGGCTGTAGGGCATTTCGGGTGATGTTTTTGGCAAGCTGCGTTGCCATAGTAACCCCAATTTTCATCAAAACCCCATAGTTCCCTTCTCCTTTCCAAACCGATCGATTGGATGTATCACACGTCATCACAGGTGGTTCTGTCTGCCCTGTGTGTAAAACGGGTGCTTCTGATGGCGTTTGGCGTCACCACGGCCACGCGGTCTGAGTTTTGTACAAGATCTTTAAACCTAAAGTAGACCCATCCCTTGTGACCAGATATGAGGTGGAACGGTGTTGGTAGGTGAAAGTATGTGTTCGGAGTAAGCTCTCGAAAAAGGTCACATTTTTGGCATTTTTCGGAGCGTTTTCTATTCATTTTCAATGGGAGGCGGAGTTTTTTGTGAATACTGTTGCCATAGCAACCCGAAACGCCACGAAACCTAGATCAATCACATCGGGTTTCAAATCCGGTTCGTATGATATATGATACGTGTCATAAAGTTTTACGGTTTGGGCTGGGGGGCATTTCGGGTACACGTTTTAGCGTGCTGCGTCGCCATGGTAACTCGGATCTGAAATAAAAGTAATTCCACACTTCCCGTTAACAAGCCGGTCAATATGATTTATGAACAGCCTGGATCCGTCGCTCCGTTCGGGCCGCATTAATGTCTACGGAAGAATAATAAATCTATAAATCTAGTCAGAGACTCGTTTAGAGGTGTAGAATAATAGGTTTGCCATTTGAATGGAGTCCTATGCACAGGGGTGCACATAATATTTTTGGCCTTTTTTTCAGAAGAGAACCTAGGGTTGTTGCTTGGTCCTCACATTTTTAAATGTGTCTCGCTGTGTCTCTTCCAAGCTCCTCTGCTTTGTTTTTGGTTTCATCAAGCTTTAAATTCAGTCTGTTTTCTTTACCTGGCTCTATATTTGTTTCAATAAAAATCC
The DNA here is from genome assembly GCA_006937955.1 of Pachypanchax playfairii. NCBI lineage: Eukaryota > Metazoa > Chordata > Actinopteri > Cyprinodontiformes > Aplocheilidae > Pachypanchax > Pachypanchax playfairii. The sequence continues at coordinate 295,051 of SSNP01000237.1, forward strand.
TTTAATTGTTGAAAAAAATCAAGAGACACCAGTAAAATATAAAAATACTGGTAAAAAAAAAAAAAACCTTCAGAGTTCAGGTTGGATTGTTTACAGGTTTGATTGTTCACTTTAATCTACATTTAACAGTTTGGTGTTGAAATTTATTAGTCAGCTGTTGGGGCTTCTGTCATTTACTGTAACTGTTTTTTGTTTTGAAATGATGAGGATGTTTGTAATGTGATGCAGTCAGATGAAAAGATACACTGGACAGTTATGGGGCATTGACTGCATATTCCATAGTGCTTTGCGCGCATTCAAAATGGTGCGGATCACAGACAAATACGCTGATACTGTTGATTAAAACAGGTGGTTTTCTGTATTTTATAGCACAAAAAGGTATTTATACACGTCTGTGCCACGATGGTCTATTTGTCTTATTCAGTGAATTTTTTCAGTTTTGACGCGATGTAGAATCCTGCAGTCAGCTGCACTGATCTGACTGACTGAAAATCCGTCACACTGGCAAACTGATACACAGACGCAGCATCAGCTGATCAGCTGGAACTTCGGCGCTCTGGCTGAGAAACATATCAGTCAAACAAAAGAAGTCAACGGGATTCTTCATTTATTTGACAATGAACCCCGCCTCTGATTAACCTAAAAATTCACGCAGCTCAGCCAAACCACTGTTAAGTACGCAAACGCGTGTTGCAACTTTTCATCTGGTGCGCATTTTATAATTTGACAGTGTGTGCGGACCTGCGGACCACTTATGTGCACCCCTGCCTATGCATTTGCATTGCAAAGCAATGCATTTGCATTGGGACTCCATTAGTTATGGCAATCCCTAACTAGAAAAGTTCCTGAAGAAAGGGGTTGCCACTCTGTGCGGGACTCTCAAACCCTCAGCCAATCAGAAAGCTGCATTCATTCCACAGCTGACAGATGCTGCAAATGTGATGACAAGGCCAAAACATTAAGACTAATATGGGAGTGTACTGGGGCAACGTGATGATTTCAGATGTAATCCCATAGGGTTACAATTGGGATATGGTTTTCAATGGATTTCGTTGCCATGGTAACCCAAAATTTAACATAAGAATTATGATTCAGTTCCCCTGGTAAACCCAATCACTTTGATGTATGACATATGCACCCACATTCCATAGTGTCTGCTGTGAGCTGACCGGGTATGGAATTAAATTTCAGTCAAAAAGCCTAAGCGTGATTTTCTGCAGCGTGCACGCGTATTTAACCGTGCGCGCGCGTCTTCGCACGTGTGCGCGGGCGTGCAATCACCCCACACGCCCGCGTATGATTCATTACACGAGTATTCATGAACCGCGCATGTGGATCTCCAAACAGGCGCCTGTACATGAAGTTCTCATACGAGCGTGAAGGCAAACCAGGAGAGGCTGCGCACGCGAAAGGTAAGTAATTATGACTGTTATGACTGAAAGGCCCGGTTTGATCCTCATGTGATTGGTCATTTTATATCAGTCACTGCCCACCGAAAGAACCAGCGGCAGCTTCCTGCTAGTGGTGGAAGAAGAACCAGACATAGAACGTCACTCCAGGGTGGATGACAGGACCCTGTGCACGTCCCTCTCCCCAGCCAGAGTGCCTCCAAACAGGCTAAAACCACTCTAAAATGAATGGGTCTGCTCTGGAACTCCAGGGACCGCCCTGGTGGGATTTTTACCCCGTTTGGGCTGCTCTCTCTTGGAAATAGAGGCTGGATGTTCTCCCCTCCTGCTCTGGAGCTCCCGTCCTGTGTGTAAAACGGGTGTACCTCATTGCGTTTGGCAGCACCACGGCCACGCGGTCTGAGTTTTGTACAAGATCTTTAAATCTAAAGTAGACCCATCCCTTGTGACCAGATATGAGGTGGAACGGTGTTGGTAGGTGAAAGTATGTGTTCGGAGTAAGCTCTCAAAAAAGGTCACGTTTTTGGCATTTTTAGGAGCGTTTTCTACTGTATGTGACAGAAGGCTTTAAATGTAAATTTTCAGCTTTCTACAATCTTCTGTTTGGGAGAAATGACGAAGCGAACATGTTGTACTTTAGCAGCTGAAGAGAACGAAAGAGCTGATTTTTTGAATGGAAGTCTATGAGTTTTCTCGGACCAGTCCTGCTTCTAGGCCACATTGTGAGACAACCATAGCAGCTAGAAAAATGAAAGTTACACTGTTGTGAAGCTGACAAAAATCCCCACTGTTTGATAAATAATTGTGTGTGTACCATAAATGGTTTGGGTGGAGGGACATTCTTTTTGGCTTTTTGAAAATTAAAAATGAGGACCTCCCACTCCGGCGCTAGATTGTGTGGCTGTCTGAAATCAACGTTCCCTGAGCAAACCACTCCCTCCTGCCTCCACACCTGCCATGAAACACTCACAAATTATACATCAAAACTGAAGTGATTTTTGTCTGCTTTCAGATGATGTAACTCTTATTTCTCTAGGCCTTACGGTTCTCCTACTGTGGGTTCCAGAAGCAGGCAAAGTCCACATCTCCTCCCTATCTTTTCCATTTATTTTATGTCAGATTTGAGGTGTGCGAGTAGAAAAGTTTTAAAAACTTCAACTGTGATTTCTCAAAAATCGTAAAAGATATCAAAAAGCTGAATCATACAACAATAGCTGAATGTCTTGTGACTTGTTTAAAAGTTGATTGAAGTTTCTAAGTTAAAGTATGCGGAAGTAGTTGAAAAGCAAAGTAGTTGAAGGAATTTGAAGCGATTTCAATGTATTTCAATGGGGCTAAAAAACGTGCAAAAAGTTGAATAACTTAAAAAGTTGAAGAGATATCAATACCAAAAGTCATAGCACCCTTGTCCTGACCAAGCTGAACAGTTTGATATATATAAATTGTTGAAATCGGTTGAAAACTGTGGGACGAGTTAGATGCTGAAAAACGTACGGAGATATAATAAGAAGTCGGAAGAATAAAGAGAAACAGGAAAACATACAGTGTGAATGCCTTCCAGCATTCACACTAATAAAGAGAAACAGGAAAACATACAGTGTGAATGCCTTCCAGCATTCACACTAATAAAGAGAAACAGAAAAACATACAGTGTGAATGCCTTCCAGCATTCACACACTAATAAATCTAGTCAGAGACCTGTTTAGAGGTGTAGAATAATAGGTTTGTCATTTGAATGGAGTCCTATGCAAATGCATTGCAAAGCATAGGCAAGGCAGTTATTTACAGTGGCTTGCAAAAGTATTTGGTCCCCTTGAACTTTTCCACATTTTGTCAAATTACAGCCACAAACATGAATCAATTTTATTGGAATTCCACGTGAAAGACCAAGTGGTGTACACGTGAGAAGTGGAACGAAAATCATACATGATTCCAAACATTTTTTACAAATACATAACTGAAAAGTATCCCCGCCCTGGCGGGGATTTTGAAAACAATATTGGGGCTTAGGGTTAGCTTTGGGGCTGTATAACCGGCTTTCAATGGGTCCCTGGAGATCCAGAGCAGGAGGGGAGAACATCAAGCCTTCATGCCCAGGAGAAAGCAGCTAAAACAGGCGGAAAATCCCACCAGGGCGGTCCCTGGAGCTCCAGAGCAGACCCATTCATTTTAGAGCAGTTTTTATGGAATTAAATTTCAGTCAAAAAGGCTAAGCGTGATTTTCTGCAGCACGCACGCGTATTTAACCATGAAAGCAGGTCTTGTGCGAAAATGTTTTTATTTTTTTATTTATTTATTTTTTTTTTATTGAAAATTGCAACATACAAAATACAAACTCTCGTAGAGGATATGTACAATTCAAGTCAGTTACACATCAATGTAAAACAAAACAATAAAATAAAAACCAAAAAGAAAAGAGGGGATGTATAAAACATGAGCAATTATAAAGAAGGCCATCTAGTAAATAAAAATATTAGAACAGAAGGTTATGAGCAAAGTCTTGACAAATTTTCAAAGCTTTTTTGTTATTTTCCAATTTCTTGATGTGAAAAAATACTTAAATTCGTTCATGAAGCCGGTAAATGTAGGTTTAGAGTTTCTCCATTTTGCACAATGAATGTGATATTTGCCCAACAACAAAATTATATTTATAATATCAGAAACAGATTTATCTAGCTCATCCAAGAAAAAAAGTATGTGATACAACTCAAAGTGTGGAATATTATTGATTTTAAGTGATATCCAATTTTTCACATCCATCCAGAAACTATTTGAAATGGGGCAAAGAAAAAAATAAATGATTAAGCGTTTCATCATGTTCTTTACAGAAAGAGCATTTATCTACCTCGAATTTAAATCTCTTTTTTAGAAATTCCGCCACAGGATATATTTTGTTTATAATTTTGAAATGAGTCTCCTTAACTTTAGGCATAATTGGCCATTTAATAAATCTAGAATATGCTTTGTTTAATGTCACCGAATTGACCAAACTAGTATTTCGCCATATTGTTCTCTTGCAGTAATCATAAAACAATCTGGATTTAAGTGTATTACTAATAAATTTATTACAACATTTTATTCCAGTCAAATCACATCCTTCTAACATAAGATTAGGTAAAACTGATGTAGACCTATTATAAAATAAAATGTTCTGGATAAGGTTTAATAAAGCTGTGGGAATTACACTACACATTTTGCTGAATTCCCTTAGAGAACAATTTAAGCTGTATTTTTCTATAAATTCTGTGTAACTTAGCAGGTTACCTTCACTATTCATTAAGTCAGTTACAAATGTAATACCTTTGTCAAACCAATTACTTTTAAAGACAGATTTTTTGCTTATTGTTATAACTCTATTGTTCCATAAGATTGAGTTGTGGGGAGAAAAGTTATGGGCAAATATCATTTTCCAAAAATGAAGGACTTGTTTATGAAAATTGGACAACTTAAGGGGGATCTTGTTCAAATCATAATCACATTTCAAAATAAACTCTAAACCTCCAAACTTCCTAAACAAGGATCGTGGAATGTGGAACCACATGGAGGTTGGTTGTGACAGACATGCTATTATCCAATTCACTCTAAATGTACCAATCATTGATTCAAATTCTGGAGCTTTAATTCCTCCATATTCATACTCCTTAACAAGCTGAGATTTTTTTATATAATGAGTTTTGTTCTTCCATAGGAACTGGAAAATAACTGAGTTGGCTTTATTAATATTACTTGAGGAAATATACAGTGAGTGACATGGATAAATTAGTTTGGAGAAACCTTCTGCTTTAGATAAATTGACTCTGCCAAAAATGGTAAGATCTCTAGTCAACCAGTGACTAAGTGATTTCTTCATATCAACTATACTGTTAGAAATATTTGTACTTTCTCTTTCAGTTTTATTTTTGGATATTGTTAATCCTAAATATTTCACTTCAGATTTAACTTTAATAGATGCAATTGAGGATTCAATGGACGTGTGTAAGGGAAGCAGCTCACATTTCCTAATATTAAGCGATAATCCAGATGCTTTAGAGAATAGTGAAATGGTGTTTAGAATTTCTTTCACCATTGATTTATCTTTCAAAAAAATAGATGTATCATCCGCAAATTGACTTATTTTAAATTCTTTGTTGAAAATTGTAATCCCTTGGATATCTTTTGATTCATTAATAAGTACAGTCAATAATTGTGTTGCCAGAATAAAGAGTTTTGGGGAAATAGGGCAGCCCTGCCGTATACCACGTAGCACTGTAAATCTAGGAGTCAATCCTGGGTTCAAAGAGACGGAGCTGCTGATGTCAGTGTACAGCATTTTTACAATATTACAAAAATTAACCCCAAAGCCCAAAAAATGTAGTGCTTTCAGCAAAAAGGGGTGTTCAACAGTATCAAAGGCCTTAAAGAAATCTAAAAACATCACATAACTGTCAGTTTCAATACAATCACTATAATCTAACAAATCAAGAATTAGCCTAGTATGGTTGTGAATGTTTCTTCCTTTAACAAAAGCTGATTGGCATTCATCCACTAAATTTGCTAAGCCCCTATCTAATCTGTTTGAATATATATGTGCCAACAACTTGTAATCATTGCATAACAAACTTATAGGCCTCCAATTATCAAGTAGAAGTTTATCTTTGTTAGGTTTTGGGATTAGGGTGATAATTCCTTGTTTCATGGTTGAAGACAATTCACCCTTTGAAATACATTCTAAAAAGGCTTTATAAAGCAGTTCCCTGATATCTTCCCAAAAAAATACATAAAATTCCACTGTTAGGCCATCGAGTCCTGGGGACTTTCCTTTTGACATCCGTTTAATCGCTGAATCTAGTTCTTCAATTTTGAGGTCATCCTCTATATGTTGCAGAAAACTCTCGTCCATTTTTTTTTACAACCCCTACTTTTTTCAAAAAATAATTTACAATTCTCCCTTGAAAATTCAGGCTGATACAACTTATGATAAAATGTTCTTATTTCTTCATTGACTTGGCTTTGATTATCAGTTAATTTATTATTAATGAGCAACTGGTGAATTTTCTTTTTTGTTTGCCTGTGCTTTTCCAAACCAAAAAAATATGATGCCTTGCGTTTTGCATTGTTTTGCATTGTCTCTTAGTCCCCTTCCATTTAAAGAAAAAAAAGATAGCATTCACCAAGTGAATGTGCTTAGAGAAGTGATGCGCAGGAGTTTCTCATATGTCCTTTAACTGTCTTTTTTTTTTTTTTTTCCCCAACAGCCCTCAAACTATTTTAATAATAAAATAGAGGCAATATAATAGATCAAATTACCCAGATTTATATATTACCTGTAGCAGATAAATTTTGTTCAGTCACTCAATTAGGATCCACACGACGGTTATCAATCAGAGCGTAGCCTTCTTTTAGGAAAGCTCGTTTTCCCCTCTTCCTGGCTTCTTGAACCAACGGCCATAACTTGGATCGAGCCTCCCTATCTTCTCTGGAAAAGTCCTCCTTGAAGCGAATGTGCATTTCACTGCACACTCGCGCATCCTTTGACTTTTTCCATACCTCATCCCGTACGGTGCGCATCCCAAACTGGATGATTATCGGTCTCGGTGTATTGTTGGATGTAGCAGCGGAGCCCTTCTTGCCCAGGCGGTGAACGGTATCGAAGGTGTCACGCAGTTTATCCACGGATAAAGGCACAACTCTAGTGAGTATACCAATGACAACTTCTCTTGTATTTTCACCATCTTTCTCCGTCAAGCCGGTCAGCCTTAGGTTCCATCTTCTCTTGTACCGAGCATGCTCTTCACACGCAGTTTTGAGGTCACTCTTTTCTTTGAGAAGCTCGTCAACTTTCTTCCGAAGCAAATCTATTTCGTTTTTGTTTTCTCTTGTGGCCGTTGTATTTTCTTCAATGCGTTTTTCAAAACTTTTCAGCATATCAGTCTGTGCATCCACTTTAGCAGTCAGAGCCATAACAGCGTGGAGAATAGCAGCGCTGCTAGCATCCTCTTCCTCCTCGTCTTGTTTCCCCTTTAGTCTCTTTTTAGCACTCGGATTTTTGATAGGAGTGTGCTTCGAATTAAGTTTACTTGCCTTGGAGGAGTTTATATCCATCTCAATGTCTTCAATGTCACTGTCTCCACACGCTTCATGAAGAGCAGCATAATCGTGGTCGGACATGTCTATTCAAAATCTTCTTTTAGAACGTGTAGAAAATTTAAAACCTTTGTGAAGAAAGTAAAAGTCTTCCAAATGAAGTTTTGAGGTTGTTGTGCAAAAAGAATATTAATTCAAGGACTAAAAATTCGTTTTCTACGGAGCCTGCAAAAGTGCTGCTTCTCACTCCGCCATCTTTGATCCTCCCCCACGACTAAGGTGCTCGACACACGGGAGGCAACATCGCCTCTCTTCCATTCATTTTCAGTGAGACATGCGCAATAAAGCGATAATCGCAAGTCTCCATGATGCTAAGCGAAATGCGAAAATCGTGCATGTGAAATTTCGTGTACACGATACATGTAGAACTTTTTTTTTTTTTTTTTCCCCCCCAACAACCCTCAAACTATTTTAATAATAAAATAGAGGCAATATAATAGATCAAATTACCCAAATTTATATATTACCTGTAGCAGATAAATTTTGTTCAGTCACTCAATTAGGTTCCACACGACGGTTATCAATCAGAGCGTAGCCTTCTTTTAGGAAAGCTCGTTTTCCCCTCTTCCTGGCTTCTTGAACCAGCGGCCATAACTTGGATCGAGCCTCCCTATCTTCTCTGGAAAAGTCCTCCTTGAAGCGAATGTGCATTTCACTGCACACTCGCGCATCCTTTGACTTTTTCCATACCTCATCCCGTACGGTGCGCATCCCAAACTGGATGATTATCGGTCTCGGTGTATTGTTGGATGTAGCAGCGGAGCCCTTCTTGCCCAGGCGGTGAACGGTATCGACGGTGTCACGCAGTTTATCCACGGATAAAGGCACAACTCTAGTGAGTATACCAATGACAACTTCTCTTGTATTTTCATCATCTTTCTCCGTCAAGCCGGTCAGCCTTAGGTTCCATCTTCTCTTGTACCGAGCATGCTCTTCACACGCATTTTTGAGGTCGCTCTTTTCTTTGAGAAGCTCGTCAACTTTCTTCCGAAGCAAATCTATTTCGTTTTTGTTTTCTCTTGTGGCCGTTGTATTTGCTTCAATGCGTTTTTCAAAACTTTTCAGCATATCAGTCTGTGCATCCACTTTAGCAGTCAGAGCCATAGCAGCGCTGCTAGCATCCTCTTCCTCCTCGTCTTGTTTCCCCTTTAGTCTCTTTTTAGCACTCGGATTTTTGATAGGAGTGTGCTTCGAAGTTTACTTGCCTTGGAGGAGTTTATATCCATCTCAATGTCTTCAATGTCACTGTCTCCACACGCTTCATGAAGAGCAGCATAATCGTGGTCGGACATGTCTATTCAAAATCTTCTTGTAGAACGTGTAGAAAATTTAAAACCTTTGTGAAGAAAGTAAAAGTCTTCCAAATGAAGTTTTGAGGTTGTTGTGCAAAAAGAATATTAATTCAAGGACTAAAAATTCGTTTTCTACGGAGCCTGCAAAAGTGCTGCAGTCTCACTCCGCCATCTTTGATCCTCCCCTCTTGTGCGAAAATGTGTTCCCCTGAAATATTCTTTTTCCCCTGTCTCGGGAGCGCGCACCGCAGCCAGAGGGGCGGAGCCGACAAGCTTCACAGCCCTTCAGATCAGTTTCTCGCTAGACTGAAACAAGGACAAGTTTCCCTGTCGAAGTTCTTGCTTTATTAAGCTTCCGTTAAATCAATGAACGAAAACGAAAATTGTTTTGAGTGTTTTTTTTACTCACCGTGTGTCATGATGCCCACCGGGGGTGTTTGTTCGAACCCCAATGGCGACCCAACTCCAAACACACACGGGGGGGGGGGGAAAACAGTTATCAGTGACAGTGAGTTTATTATAATAGTGCAAGAGACAACAGTACAAAGCAGTGGAATGTGCACGATGAAAAACAGGACTGGAACTGAGGCGGGGAAGAGACTCGATCCTGGGGGAAAGAGACTCGTTAGAAACAAGCAATACGACCTGCTGCAGTGCGCGGGGAAAGTGCAACTACACTCACTGTGAGGCTGAAGTTGCGTGAGGTGGGATCCGAAGGCACTGCAGCGGGGGTGGAGCCCCAGGAGTCGAGGGAGTGTGATGAGGTCCGGGACGTGGTGCTGTCTCCACAGACGAGACTGTGGCAGGGGTCACAGCAGCGTGCTGACCGGGAAGGTGTGGATCCAGAGGAGACCAGAGACAGACAGGGAACCAGGGAGAGAGAACGTCGTGAAGCGCACGACGTTAGAAAACCCCGGTGAGGAAGAGCCCTCTTTCCGGCGGGTAGACAACCACGCAGAGGCACTCAGAGCCTGGAGGAGAGGCTCCAGGACACGTGACTGAGGAGAAGGGAGAGAAGGCAGGTTAGTAGTAACTAACATAAAAAACTGTCATGCAAATATCTCTGGCCGCTCTGTACCACAGAAGGAGTGGAATGAACTGGCGTCTGTCTCTTCTTGCTCCTCTGCTTAAATACCCAGCTCTCCTGAGCTGGGTAATGATCCACACCTGCAGCCACTGATGAGAGCTGTCACACCCTGCAGAGATAATTAGTGGAGACAGCACACACCACACAGCAGCTGCAGAGATCCCACCAGTGAAAACACTACAGAAAAAACCCCACAGATCTGAAAGAAAAAAAACAAAACCCCAGAACCATGACACCGTGAGAATCAAGTCTCTCGGTATTCACGTACACCAGGGGTGTCAAGCTCCAGGCCTCGAGGGCCACTATCCTGCATGTTTTAGATGTTTAACTGTTTCAGCACACCTGTTTCAAATCCTCTTCATTTCAACAAGTTCTGCAGAAGCCTGTTAACGACTTGTTCATTTGAATCAGGTGTGTTGAAGCAGGGAAACATCTAAAACATGCAGGATAGTGGCCCTCGAGGCCTGGAGTTGGACACCCCTGACGTACACTAAACCTGGCGGTTAGACTTGATTAGTCTGAGCTACAACAACGATTAATTTAACTCTGGGATTAAAAAAACATTTTTGAATTTCAATTGAAATGATTATCATCCACCAAACACTATTTTCTATAACTTCTTGTTTGTTTAGGCTGCCATGTTTTTATATTACTTTATATATGTAGATGGATGAACGAACAGACAGTCAAAGTTACAGGGGGGACAGGATTTCTCAGCACCCTGAAATATTCCGTTCCCCCCTCCTTACTTTTTTAATATGGCAGAGAGGTAAATTGAATATACACTAATTTGCTAATTTGAGCTGGTGTAGATGTGGAAAGGTTACAGTACAAGTTGGTCATTGGCTGTTTACTTGAATGACGCACATCACAATGTGAAATACTTTCTAATGTTGCCCAGTAAACAGACACACTGCATTGAACCACTGGTTAAGATGTGGAACATCTTCTTGATTATGAAAGGCTTTGATAGAATTAAGACAGTCACAGAGAGAAACACCTATTACTGCTCCCCAAAATACTTAATACTGAGTCAGGGAAAACTCAGATGCACCATGCACCTAAAATGATCCTCACCTCACTCAAACTGTGTTTATACTTTATCTCCAACCTTTTAGTGTTCAACAGCAATTTTCAGATTGACCGGTTTTGTAGGATTTTGGTTTGTTGAGTTAAATTTGTAAAGCATGATAGTGTATATTTTAATATGGCTAACACAGCTAATTTCACTTTAAACAGATAACCTAAAGGCCTAAAGCCGCTACTGTGGGGAGCAGGAACATGACACTGACTGGTACAGTAATAAATCTAAACATGGATTTGCTTTATTGGATTTAATACACATTTTTGAGATTGTGGGTGGAGGATTTTCATAGAGTGAAATTTAAATTGTCGTTCTCTCTAGATACAATGTGATACATGCCAAAGATGGTACCACTAGGCTTGTGTGGGAAGCCCACTGCCAAAGCTGGCTTTTGTTTGGCGTGTTGTTAAAGTGTTTTTAGAAAGAGTATATTCTTTTTTGGTGAGTTTTTCTTTGATGTTTAACATTAGTCATACATACGTATGTTGTATTATTACTAAATGTTTGCAGATTTTGCTTTGGAGGTAACTGGGTTTTTAGGAACACTATTTTTTTTGGGGGGGGGGTTGTCTGTTGTTTTAAATATGTTGTGTTCATAAGTTGAATAAAGATATATTTAAATGTATGGAGAGTGTGGTTCCTACTGTAATGGTAGCATTTTTATTTCTACTCACAGGTATGAAAATAATGGTTTCTGTCGTTGACGATGTCCTCACATTCACAGGACATCCCATCAGTTAAAGAAGGAATAAAAACTGAAGAAACAGATCTGCAAGTCATGTTGTCATTATGTTGGGGGAGGGGGGGATGGAATATTTCAGGGTGCTGAGAAATCCTGTTCCCCCCTGTAACTTTGACATAAAAAGACCAAATGTCTTCATATTCACAGAAGTAAGTGTCCATGATGAGAGGACTGTGGACAGAAAAGGACAGGCTTGTCAGTCAAAGTATTAAAAAGTAAGGAGGGGGGGAACGGAATATTTCAGGGTGCTGAGAAATCCTGTCCCCCCTGTAACTTTGACTGTCTGTTCGTTCATCCATCTACATATATAAAGTAATATAAAAACATGGCAGCCTAAACAAACAAGAAGTTATAGAAAATAATGTTTGGTGGATGATAATCATTTCAATTGAAATTCAAAAATGTATTTTCAATCCCAGAGTAAAATTAATCATTGTTGTAGCTCAGACTAATCAAGTCTAACCGCCAGGTTTAGTGTACGTGAATACCGAGAGACTTGATTCTCACGGCGAGTAAAAAAAACACTCAAAACAATTTTCGTTTTCGTTCATTGATTTAACGGAAGCTTAATAAAGCAAGAACTTCGACAGGGAAAATTGTCCTTTTATTAGTCTAGTTTCAGTCTAGCGAGAAACTGATCAGAAGGTCTGTGAAGCTTGTCGGCTCCACCCCTCTGGCTGCGGTGCGCGCTCCCGAGACAGGGGAAAAAGAATATTTCAGGGGAACACATTTTCGCACAAGACCTGCTTTCATGGGTCCCTTGAGCTCCAGAGCAGGGGGGGAGAACATCCAGCCTCCATGCCCAGGAGATAGCAGCCCAAACGGGGTAAAAATCCCGCCAGGGCGGTCCCTGGAGTTCCAGAGCAGACCCATTCATTTTAGAGTTGCTTTAGCCTGTTTGGAGGCACTCTGGCTGGGGAGAGGGACGTGCACAGGGTCCTGTCATCCACCCTGTAGTGACGGTTCTCCCTCTCCTCTCAACAGTTACAACGGGAGCTTGAGCTCCAGATTTTATAATAATGTTTTGTTGTTGCTTTGTATTGTACAGAAATTTCGATTTAAAAAAATGTGCGGCTGCAGCTGGTTCTATTTCTGGTTCTTCTTCCACCACTAGCAGGAAGCTGCTGCTGGTTCTTTCGGTGGGCGGTGACTGATATAAAATGACCAATCACATGAGGATCACACCGGGCCTTAGTCTCCTCCTCCAAACAGTCATAATTACTTTCCTTTCGTGCGCAGCCTCTCCTGGTTTGCCATCACGCTCGTATGAGAGCTTCATGTACAGGCGCCTGTTTGGAGATCCACACGCGCGGTTCATGAATACTTGTGTAATGAATCATACGCGGGCGTGTGGGGTGATTGCACGCCCGCGCACACGTGCGGAGACGCGCGCGCACGGTTAAATACGCGTGCGCGCTGCAGAAAATCACGCTTAGCCTTTTTGACTGAAATTTAATTCCATAGGTTTTAGCCTGTTTGGAGGCACTCTGGCTGGGGAGAGGGACGTGCACAGGGTCTTGTAATCAACCCTGGAGTGACGGTTCTTACTCTCCTCTCAACAGTTGCAAGAGGAGCTTGAGCTCCAGATTTTACAATAATGTTTTGTTGTTGCTTTGTATTATACAGAAATTTAGATAAAAAAAAATGACGATGACAGCTGGTTCTAAGGCTGGTTCTTCCACCACTAGCAGGAAGCTGCCGCTGGCTCTTTTGGTGGGCGGTGACTGATATAAAATGACCAATCACGTGAGGATCACACCGGGCCTTAGTCTCCTCCTCCAAACAGTCATAATTACTTTTACTTGCGGGGGCAAAGTTTCCTTTCGAGCGCGCAGCCTCTCCTTGTTTGCCTTCACGCTCGTATGAGAGCTTCATGTACAGGCGCGTGTATGGAGATCCACACGCGTGGTTCATGAATACTCGTGTAATGAATCAATCGCGGGCGTGTGGGGGGAATTCACGTGCATGCTGTGGATTGCGCGTGTGCACACACGTGCGGGGAAGCGTGCGAGCTGCAGAAAATCTCGCTCAGGATTTTTGACTGAAATTTTATTTCATAGAACTAAATGAGTTGAGCATGCGCACAGCGAGTTGTTTTTCTGGGGAAAGAAAAAAGTAAACAAACTTTGTCCTTTCTGTGCGTCTTTTCCGCCCTGTCATGTGTTCGAGCTGACTCACGTTTTCCACAATATGGACGTTCTGTGGGTGATTACCTATATGCTTGGGTTTTTACTGGTCGCATTAACCAAGCAAGAGACAGAATACATATTGCTACTGCTCCTCTTCCACAGGAGAGGAGAGCAGGATGACAGGATGACTGCACCAGCAGACCACTTCTGTTTACTTCCCGCTATGTTTTCTACTTGGGTCTGCCAAAGCGGAAAGACGTCACACTGAATTTGTACGCATGCACAGTAGGCTTTTTTCGACCCTTCATTCCGAATGGGTGTGTACATGCACGTCTATCCAAATGAAGATCGGACAAAACCACCCCTCTCGATTGGAAGGAAATTTCATTCTGATTAGGCTGCATCAGATCAAAACATTCTGATTGACATGTGGTGATTTAATGCAGAGCAATGAACAAAAATGACAAACCAAAATTTACAGAAGAAATTTCTGATTTCTAAGTCTGAGCTTTAATAGCCTGATGGTAATTCTAGACTTGTACAACAAGTTACACAAGAACTTACCTGAGGTGGTTTAGTGATTGTCCTGATTCCCCTCTAGGGGAAAAAGGTTGCAGTTCATGTTGGTACATGAAAATCAAGCTACACTCTGGCAGAAACTTCAAATTTGATAGTATAGAAGAAAAAGGTGGAAACATGAACATGAAAATAGAGTATTTAAAAGATTATTTTAAAATGGCTTATCAGTCTTTACATAAAACAGGACTCAGATGTTCACAGTAAGAAATCAGTAAAAACCAAGCAACCTCAGTTCTCTTTTCATTTCCTAATCAAATAATGAGTATGAAGAATGTGACTGTGTCAACTACTGAGAGCTGCACATTCCTTACATGCTCACATTCAGCCTGGCTCCAACTAGGGGGTGGAAGGAAGAAGAGGGAGGAGTTAGCTTCATGTAAAGACAGGCATATATCCAGCTCAGAAAACTGTGGTTTTCCAGCAGCGACAGGAGGTAATAAGAGGACAGGGAACACCACCTGCCTACTCATGTAAGCCATGATGTCTGTTTAATTTTTTCTGTAAAGGCGCTTAAATAAATGCCTGATCTTTTTGTAACCAATTTCCTTAAAAGACTTTGTTCTTATTTGCTACAGGGAGACCCTCAGTCTGGATTCATAAATCCTTTATGGATTTAGAAACATGCTATATGCTACGCTGTAGATTTGTAAGAAGAAAAAGATTGCATGTCATTAGCATACAATGCTAATTTTAGTTCAACAGTTTTTTTGTGTATTTTTACAGCATGTAACCACATGTAGTGCATTTGTCTTTTGACTATAAAAATTAGATTAATGTAGGTGAGCCAAGACTTTTCTGCATTTCAGTTCTGCATTTGTATCTGCATTTTGTTTTGGAGGAAGCCAGTGTAAAGGTTAAAGTCTCAATTCCTAACCTTTGGTGACACAGCTCTCAAAGCCCAGCCAGTTGCCATGCAACTCAAACTCCAGATCAAAAGGGATTACCTCAACTAGCACTGGTCTTTCACAGTTGAATTATTTGTTCAAGGTAGTTTTTTCATCCATGCAGTGCACTGCTGTCCCACAGAATGAGCTCTATTTAAGATTCATGTTGTGCTTTTCTTCTTCCCTCTTTTAAAGCTCCAGCACTGCTAGCAGATATATTACCCCTGAAAGTGGGAAAGCTCTGTGTTTTGCCATTGTTTATTGCATGTGATATTAAATGATGTTCTACAGCTATATCATTACAACAGCAAACCCAAAAAGCAACCCCAGTACTGTACACTGAATAGTAAACACCCATCTCATTCGCTCAACACAAAGGAAGAGATGATATGAAGGGAATAAGGAGAGCTTTGGGATCTTAGTTTTTAAATATGTTTTATAAATAAATTTGACATTGACATTGCCATTGCCCCTCTCTCTATGTTTTTCTGTCTTTGTTGTAGGATGTGGTTGACTCTTTTCTACAGTTGCATTGGTGGGGCGACTCTCCTGTATGTTCTGTACAAATGGGTTATTCCTGCTGTCGTCCAGTATCATCCAGGTTTGGCACTTTTTTGGCATGATAGGATTGTGGAGCAAGTGCTGGATACACTAACTCAGTCTACACGTCCTCAGGTGTGTCTTTACTAAGCACTCACCTTTCATGGGATCAGAAAATGCAATGAATAGATTGATGAACTTTCTACACATTTAGTTCACACTTTTAAAAACAGACTTTTTCCTCTATATTAGGTGAACATTTATCAGGCCAGATCAGTCTCAAAATGAATTAACTCACACAGTGTGATTCACAAATGCACATGCTTTGATTCACAAATATAATTTGGAGAAATATTTGGGATTTAAATTCACAATTCCACACAATCCGATTCACAAATGTACATCTACAAATTCTTTTGGAGGGACTTGTAATAGAAAGTCACAGTGCATACAAATTGCCAAATGTGCATTTACGAACCACCTATCATTTGTGAAACTGTCTGCATTCGTGAGAGAATTCTATTTCATTAATTTTGAGACTCTCTTGAACCAACATGTCAACGAACGACATCATTGGTTAATGAAGCTGTCGCTAAAATTTACGATCCCGCCACGCCTGATCGCTTTCAGCCAATTGTATGACTCCTTACAGCCCCTTACATGTCTTAGGTTTTTTTTTTTTTTCCATTTTTTGTTTCAAATGGAACAAATGGAAATGGAACATTCTTTTCGTTTTGGTTCATGAAACGAAAAAGAGAAAAACGGATAACGAGCTCATTTATAATTTTGGTCTTGTCATTTTGAACCAAGTGACCCGGAAGTTCTCTCTCCCCTGCACACCATGTAGAGAGCGCTTGTTTACACACACACATCGTCAGAACAGCGGAAAAGCTATTTGATAATTACACACAGAATCCTCTATAACCTGACTTTATGTTTGGATTAAAGAAAATGCACGGACGGATATGCGTTTGAGATCGGTGTGGGGTTAGGGGTGCATCAGCTGGACGTAAGCCCGGGTTTAACCATATGTCCAACTCGTCAAGACAAGTGTACCACTCAGGTGTTTTATAAACCCTTTAGATGCTAGATCAGATGTTACATCAGGGGCCATATTCACAAAGAATCTTAGGGCTAAAAGTAGGTCCTAACTGGCGATTTTAGGAGTAACTCCGAAAAAATATGGGTGTGTCACTCCTAAATTTAGGACTCCTAGTTCCTTAAGATAATAGTAATTCACAACCACTTTTAGGCCTAAAAGTAGCTCCTAAGTCTGGGAGTCCTTAAAAGAAGTCACGAGGGCTTTTAACTCCCTAAGACTTATTTACAAAGGCTCCTAAAATAGCTGCAGCTAGACGCAATGTGTTGGACACTCTGGATGATTCTGAATTGACCAAATGATACCGACTAAATCGTGAAGGTATTGAACTTTTTGTAGATTTGGTGCGGGATGCAATCACATCTCCAACTAAACGTAACAACTCGATCAGTCCAGAAATTAAATGTTTAGCTACACTAAATTTTTAGCCACAGAAGAAGAAAATGCGAACAGTTAGGTTTCCTTGTTCTTGTCCACTCATTTTCAGTTAACGAGGTGCTTTTCACGGTAGTGGGGGGGTCTATTTAAGATGTGGCTGATGTGCTCATTAGACAGCCTAATTGTTTACAGCCTACTTGCAAAAAAACAGCTGTGCAGGTTTTGTATTACATTCATACTCAGTTGATTAAACCCAGGTTTGCGGCAGCTGGAATCTTGCTGTGAAAAAATAAACAAGTCTTGTACCGCGCTGTATCATGTTATTTTACAGATTTCAACGTCTGGGATAGGCACAAAATTACCGTTGGTGTTATATAGTATTAATTTGTCCTGAAATACAACATATATTTTCTAGTTTTTCTAGTTATTCTTCGACCAGGAAGTAAAATGCTTAGTTTACCTTCCATGCCTACAGAATCGGTTTCATTGCCAAGTTTTATTTCCATAATACAAAGAATTTGTTTTTGTAATTGTCAGGGAAATTGTTCCTAGACACCAAAACGTTGTTAAACCCTCAGACAGCAGAAGAACCACAAACTCAATGTCTAAGGTTTAGAAAATTTACTTGCAGCAAGGAGTGAGTAAAGTACAGCAGTTTACAGCATGCCCACACTCACGAAATAAGACATTAAAAATTCAGCATTATAAAGAATCATCAGTAAACACTACTGACCCGGTGCTATTGGAAGCTAGACATGCCCATGCCATCACACTGCCTCCACCAGGTTTTACAGAAGATGTGGTGTGCTTTGGATCATGAGCCATTCCAAGCCTTCGCCATAGTTTCTTATTCCCATCCTTCTGGTATAGTTTGATCTTAGTTTCATCTGTCCAAAGAATGCTGTTCCAGAACTGGGCTATTTTTTAAATGCTTTTTGGCAAAATTCCATCTGGCCGTTCAATTTTTGAGGCTGGTTAATGGCACCTTGCACCTTGTGGTGAATCTTCTGTATTTACTCATGAAGTCTTCTCTTTACGGTAGACTTGGATACTTGTACAGCTACTTCCTGGAGAATGTTCTTTACTTGGAAGGATGTTGTGAAGGGATTTTTCTTCACCATGAAAAGAATTCTGCGATCATGCACCACTGTTCCGTGGAAGTCCAGGCCTTTTGGAGTTGCCAAACTCACCCGTATGCTCTTTTTTCTCAGAAAGTACCAAACTGTTGGTTTGGCCACTCATAACATGTCCGCTATCTCTCATGGATTTCCTCTTTTATTTCAGCCCAAAAATGATCTGTTTCACTTCCATTGAGAGCTTCTTTGACTGCATGTTGTGTCACAGCAACAGCCTCTAAATGCAAATACCACACTTGGAATCAAACCCAGATCTTTTACCTACTTAACTGATGATGGATTAATGAGGGAATAGCCCACACCTTTGGTCCCTTGGAAAAGAGGTGGCTCCATATTAAAGAGCTGCAATTGCTAAAAACCTCATCTAATGTGGACATGAATACCCTCAAATTAAAGCTGAGGGTCTGCACTTTATTGATTATATAACTATATCTTGAATTTGTTTTGGCAAACAGCTAAAATAACAAAGCTTGTGATAGTGTCCAGATATATATGGATCTGACTGTATGGGAATTAGATTTTTTCTTTGCCTCACTCCAGAGGCTTCTGGCTGCAGTACAGAAAAATGCCACAAGAGGAGACCCTCGCAGCGTGGTCAAAGCCATTGATCAGTTCTGCAGACAAAAGGAGTGGGCCATGAATGTGGGAGATGAGAAAGGTAATTATTTTTCTTTTACACAAATCTGGTTTTTATTGAGGAAAATATTCACTTGACATTTTTTTCTTCTTTTTATTGATCTTTTTGGCTCCAGGTTGCATTCTTGACTCTGTGGTGTCTGAGGTCAACCCAGCAATTGTGCTAGAGCTGGGGACCTACTGTGGCTACTCAACAGTGAGGATTGCCAGTATTCTACCACCTCATGCTAAAATCATCACCCTTGAATTTAATCCAGATTATGCAGCAGTGGCTCGCCAAGTCATTGCCTGGGCAGGACTGGAAGATAAGGTAAAATCCACATCAAACTAGAAAGAAGAAGTTTGACATGTTGGGCTCAAATGTGGTTCTTTTTTTAGGTTCATTTAGTAGTAGGAGCATCTGGTGACTGGATTCCCAAATTGAAAGAACAGTTTGGGGTAAAAACATTAGACTTGGTTTTCTTAGATCATTGGAAGGATCGCTATCTTCCTGACACCAAACTAATGGAGGCAAGTTTCTTTAGCCTTTTTAGTCTAGATCCAACTCCTGATTTTATTTATTTGTTTGTTTAATTTGAATTGACACACATTTTGTAAATTTTATGTATATCTTAGGAGTATGGCCTCCTGGGGAAATGCAGTGTTCTGTTGGCAGATAATGTCATTTGTCCTGGAACTCCTGACTACCTCGAGTACATCCGTAACAGCCCACGGTATAGAAGCGAGTACTTCAAATCTCATCTGGAGTACACCAAAGTGGAGGATGGATTGGAGAAATCTGTTTTTTTAGGGTAGATATATTTTTTAAAAAGATTACCCATAACTTCTGGAATTCAATTTTTATGGGATCATTGATCAGAATTAAATCAAGAAAATAAAATATGTTTTTCTGATGTAAATGTTGATTTGTAATTAAAAGTGACAAGAAAAAACTCTGTGTTGTGTCCTTTAAATTCCAAGAGTATAAGTTTCAGTTTCTGATACACTCTTTTATCATGTCATTACTGGTAATGTAGACAGTAGTAAACATCCTTTAATTAACAGATGAGCTACAAACTGATCTGAGAGCAGCTTTTTCCAAAGGATCAACTCAAATCAATGGAAAATATAATCCAGCTGCATTGTGTTGTGCAGAAACCTATTTTGTGCTCTGATAGTCTCTCTCATTATGCTGACAATGTTATGAAAGTGAATGTATGTGTGTATGTGAATCAAATCGCTGCTCATCTAATCTCTCAAAGCGATCAAGGATGGGTGGGGTGGAGGGGTGTATTTTGCTCCAGCTGTTTAAAAAAAGTATAAGCTCATCCACCTAGTGCTTTCTTCACAGACGCTTGTATGATAATCCCAATCTGAGGCCATTAGTGTGCTGAGAGAATGAGCGAGTGAGTTGAGAGTTCATCAGAGAGTGGCAGAGAGGGAGGGAGGGGGACTGGACAGGGAGGCATACAGTTGAAAAAAGAACGACAGAGAAGGAGCGCTTTTAAAGGATTTGGCTGTGATTTGTTGAATCTCGTGCTGTGATGCTGCATGTCTCTTTGATTCTGCTACAATACCTAAAACATTTAAAAGATTTTTTTAACCTAAGGAATTACAAGAATTTTGCCATGACAGCACTTTATTAGTGTATATTGAGTTGTTTTAATGGTGCAGAGAACATTGTCAGATGACAGAAAATGTCTTTTCAGTGATTGAGTCTACACACGATCTAAGATTTTTTGATCATGGTTGGAGATCTGCGTGTTGCGTCTCTTGTGATGGGTAAATAAAGACTGATCTAGGAAGAATGAACAGGTAAGGCATGCTTTCTCTTTGATACTGTCAAAGAGAAAAAAGTGCAACACTTTTGTGATTTTTATACTTAAAATTTTATTCAATTTTAGATTTTTTTAAAATTGATATCTACCCCTAGGATAATTAACATAACCTTGGCCCTTTTTCTAACAAGCTTCTTATATCCTTAAAACAGAAAGATGTGATAACATAAACACAGCTTTACATGAAACAAACTAAAATTCTTCTTAATCTTGGAGGAAAGGAAATAACTAGGTCTGCAAACATTAACTGCATTTTGTACTTACAAATCTTAAAAAATGCAGGATAAATAGATGACTTTGGATTTTGCCAGTGATGCAGATAAATTAGACCTGCTCCAGATTTTCTGACATGAAATATTGTGTCCATTTACACAGCATTTTCTGTTTTGCAAAATTTATAGTGTTTTCCATCTCAGCTCTTCATGATAAAAGCTTCCAGTATTTACTCTGTTGCTATTTAAAACCATTTCAGCCTCAGCTTTGTTCCTTTATAGGTTGTGCTGCTCCTTATAGATTTATTTATTTATTTTGCTTTTTTAATTTCTCAAAAATATTTCTGTGCTGCATGGTGGCACAGTGAGTTGTGTTGTTACCTTGCAGCAAGAAGGTCCTGAGTATAAAACTGGGCAAGGACTTTTCTGCATGGAGCTTACATCTTCTCCCTGTGCATGTGTGGGCTTTATCCAAGCACTCTGGCTTCTTCCCAAAGACCAAAAATATGTTTGAGGTTAATTGGCAGCTCCAAATTGTCCCTAGGTGTACGTGTCTGTGGGAATGGTTGTCTGTCTGTATGAGACCCTGTGATGCACTGCGACCTGTCCAGGGTACTTCCACCTCTTGCCCAGTGACTGCTGGAGGCACCATCTCCCTGTGACCCTGAATAGGAATAAGCGGGTATAGATAATGGAGAGATGAATTAAATATCTCTAATCTGCAAGTATATTTTAATGTAAAACAAAGATAACATAAGTAAAAACAAAATGCAGCTTTCAAATTATGATTTTATTTACTAAAAAGAAACAATGGTGTCCTAAACATCAAGACCCGATAAAAAAAGGAATTGCCCCCTAAGCCTAATAGCTGGTTGTGTCACCCTTACTTAAAAAACATTCAGTACCAGATTGCGAGCCACATTATGACTCATTTCAGTTTTCTGATGCTCATTGTAATTTGACTGCTTTCTTTTGGTAGTGGTCCTATTGAAGTATAAAGTCTGAGATCTTGAGGACACTGGAGAAGATTTAGATTCCCAAATATTCTATTCACCTTTGCTAACTAATGTTTAAGCTGCAATTGACTGAAGATAATCTAAAAGTCTTGTATGAGGGTCTATTTTCCCTGAGAATGTTAAATTAATTCTTTGTAGCATTGCAATATCAGCCAGACCTTAATAATGAGAGAGGGTGTAAATTATTATGTCGATATTCTAACATTAAAGAGAACAGGTTTATGGAAGTCAAAAAAATTTTGAGTAAAATGATCAGAACTCTTTCACCTTTGTGTCTTCAGGTGCCAAAGGTAGACCGTCGTGCTGTTAATACCTCTGCAGGTCTTCATCACAATGACCGGTTCACCTCATCTCTTCTGTTGGCTTAATCTTTTGTTTCAATGCAAGCCATGTCTTCAGCTGCTTTGGGTTCTGCTGGTGGATGATATCCAAATTTTACAAGCCCAGCAGGGCACCCAGCCGCAGTCAATAAAAATTGAGGGTGACATCACCCTGGGTGGGCTCTTCCCAGTACACTCTCGAGGACCTGCTGGTGTTCCCTGTGGTGAGATCAAGAGAGAAAAGGGGATACATCGTCTGGAAGCCATGCTATATGCTTTGGACCAGATTAACAGTGACCCTGATCTGCTGCCGAACATCACCCTTGGAGCCCGAATCCTAGATACCTGTTCTCGTGACACCTACGCTCTGGAGCAATCACTCACCTTCGTCCAGGCCCTCATTCAGAAGGACAACTCAGATGTACGCTGCTCAAATGGAGAACCCCCAATCATTCCCAAACCAGAGAGGGTGGTTGGAGTGATTGGGGCATCTGGCAGCTCTGTGTCCATAATGGTGGCCAATGTGCTCAGGCTGTTTGCAGTGAGTTTCGGTTTTTATTCATTTGAGGGTTTGGCTCATGATAATTAAATGGGTCTTAAGACTGTGACAAAACGTAATCAGTTATTTTTTCTCTATCCTCAAAAAAGGATGCTCTGTAAAAGTTGTTTGGTTTAGACATGCCTGTCAGTGTTTCATCATAAACATGTAAACACAAAAAATAAAGTTGAAAAACTTCTCCATTGCCTCTAAATAAACCATTAAGACTAGATGTAACATTCTGGCAATCTTGTTCTTATAGAGGATGCCTCAAGTATTGATGGGTTATTGAGGCTAAAAATAGATTAGTTTGACAGTTTGAAAAGCAACAAGCTTAAGAATGTTTTTCTGAGCCTTCCTAGTTCTTGTTCGAAGGAACTTCTAATTAAAAATGTGGCCACTGATGTGGCAAAAAGTGACTTACCCTGACTTCAGAGTTTAGCTGGTACTACAAGGTTTCCTTGGCTCTTTTTTTACCATCCTGTCTAGCCCTCTGATCAACCCGGGGTTGCATTTTCTCTTGTGTCCATATCCTGAGAGGTTGCCACAGTCAAATGAAAATGATGAAATCTGACATTTAATTATGAAATGTCAGTTTCAGACAATTTATGTTCTAAAAACATATTACTGATGTACAACGACACTTCAACCTATCCTATTTTAAAGCTTGGATAACAACTTGTGTATTCTGAATAACCTCTGAATTATTGGCTGTGGGAACAAATGACATGTCTATGAATATACTGTGAATGCATTCTATCAAACAATCAGTATAATTTTAGATTTGAATTCATTTTTAATTTGATTAATGTGTGCATTGCATTGCTTTTTTTCAAAGAAACCTGATAATATGGATTTGATTTTACAATGATTTTATATTGTCTGCATAGCAATATTTAGCAATTAACTCTTTGCAAATCCTACTTTGTTATAAGACAAAAATCTAGAAACCAATACCTACTTGTTTTCAATAACTTAGATAAAACAGAAAACAAACATTTTTAATACAACATGTTGCAGCATTCGTTAGGGTGAGCATGCAGGGCTAAGGGTAAAAGAAAGGCAGCTTTCATGCAAGGCAGATGTTAACTACAGATTTATACTTTTCACTCTGCACTAAACCCTCTCAGCAGCTCAAGAGCCAGGGATGTAAAAAAAGAGCCTTAGAGTGACAGGATGACATTGCTTGTAGGATAAAAGAAACTTATGAACAGGGCAGAGTACATTTAGCCAAATGGTGCATTTCCTCCCACTTTCCATATGTGCTGCTTTGAGCCCTGCTGTTGCTTTTATTCACAGTACCTTTTAATCAGGATAAGAAAGATTTCAGCAGCTAAAACATTATTATTATTACATTATTATTATAATTATTTTTACCATAATCATCGTCATTAGCACCAACCATCATCATTGATGTGGTTGTTGTAGGTCACGTGACCTATAAGGTAGCAATCAATGAGGTTATATTGCCAGGCTTTCTACATTAGCCAATGTGGCCAAAGTTAGCCACCATTTTGTAAAAGGCATGAAACAATGACAAATGGCTTGGGAGGTTCAGTAAAATCACCCTTACATGCTTAATTGTATAGACATATACACCCACATATATATTTTATAAATATATACACAGGGACATGAGCGGCCGTGGTCGAAAGGGAAAGGAGGTTGTCCTCGGATCGAGAGGTTGGAGGTTCAATCCCTGACCCGAACAAGCCATGTGTCGATGCATCCTTAGGCAAGATGCTGAACCCCAAACTGCCACCCGGGTGCCGTGACACAGGCAGCCCTCTGCTCCCTCGGGATGGGTTAAATGCAGAAGTGAATTTCTCCGTTGTGAGATGAATAAAGTTGAATTATTATTATTATACAGTGGTCGATGGTTATATGCACGACCTCGGTACCCAGCAGTTTTATGCACTTATCCATGGGTGGTCATTTGGACTGTAAACACTGGTAGCAGTGTTTGGTATTGACAACAGATAATTGGAAATGATGTAATAACACAATTAAAATATATTATATATTAGGAGAATAAAACTCTCAAACAGAATGAGTTATATACTCATAGAGAGTTTCCAATATATTACTGGTAACAGATGCGTGTGCATGGACGTAACAGAACAGAACGGTTTTCTATATCGGATATTAAGAACTTATGATCGGGCAATAAAAACTAGAACAACTGTTACATTTGGCACTATTTCACACTGAAGAAATCGATGATTATTTTTTGGCGACCCTCCTTCAGCGAGACGCGCCAGACACGCGTGTGTTCCACTCACCTAACAGCGAGAGTGTGTGAGAACACTAGAGGCTTGCACTGTCAAGTAACTAGTGAGAAACAGCGAGATTTAGTGAGATGCATATGATACCTCAAAATGTTTTGTGCAAATATCCATCGGAGCTGTGCAAATAAATATGACGCAGGAACGTGCTCAGCCAATTTGTGTATAGAAGCATGTTGTGCATATAAACGTTGTGCATATAACCGTCAACCACTGTATATATAAATATATATATATAAAAAAATATACATACATATATATTTTATGCATATACACACACACATACATTTTGTATACGTCTGTGTGTGTGTGTGTGTGTGTGTGTGTGTGTGTGCGTGTGGGCTTGTATTTCTGACCTCCTGAGTACCCGTTTCCTGACTTTTACTATCTTTCTGGGGTCCAAGGGTTCTTGTGGGGACCGAAGCCTGGTCCCCATGAGGGGTCTCCCCTTTTTAGGGTTAGGGGTTAGGTTTATAGGTATGGTGTAAATAGAGTTTTAGTTAGTCTTAGGGTTAGTTATAGATCAGTAATGGTTAAGGTAAGGAAAAGGGTTTGGGTTAGGTATAAATCTAGTTACTAAAATCAATGGAAGTCAATGGACGGTCCCCATAAGGATAACAAAACAAACTTGTGTGTGTATGTCTCCCTCAAACATCTAAAAGGTAAATAGATAATAAAGAAATGATTGGGAACAAGTAAATAAAAATCAGTGTAATGTTTATAAAGCTGTGTATAAATATAAACTACATTTGTACACACACCCACACACACACATATAAATATATCACATCAAATATCAATATACAAAATCAATATCACATCAATAATATTGGCGGCAATATTAGTTTTGCTATTGTTTTACATCTTAATCCTATCAGAATAAACTGGTGACTTTAAAAAAAAACATTTTTGATAAATTACTCTGCCAGAAAATGGGAAAAATGGGAACAATTCTAATGATAACATTGAATAAGTTAGGTTTGTAGTAGCTGTAATAAATTGTAGTAACATTGCTACAAGATTAGTCTAAATTTCAATTGTACTGAGAATAAATTCACTCAAAACTTCTTAAATATATGCTACAAGTTTTCCTTTAGTAGATAACAGTAATGACTTACTTGGGAAACGTCACATGTTTAGTTTGTCCACATCGATTGGTGCGATTATACACAACAGTGAGCCGGGATTTCACCTTTTTCAAAATGGCAGCCTGCTTTGGGCACTTTCTGCAATGGGATGCCCCTTCTATAAATCAGTGTTTCACTTTCAAACGGTCCAAAAGAACCCCGGTGGGGGTTGGGTGTCGCACATACATACATTAAACACACGAAGCTTATTTATTTGACAAAATAACAGTCCACAGTAATAACGTAAATTCACTAATTAAATAGCAGTACCTGTGCAACAGACGGTGGCAACTTCAAGGGGTAACCGTTATTATTGTCCGGCCGGAAACAGCACCCGGTGACGGATGGTTTAGCAATATTGTTATGCAGGTGGAAATCAGGAGAAATTCGGGAGAATGATGGTCCTGTGAGAGCATTAAAATTCGGGATTCTCCCGGTTAAATCGGGAGGGTTGGCAAGTATGGTCGGATGAGAAAGAAGAACAAAAGTAACTTATCCCCCCCAGGGATAAAAATGAAGGACCAGAGGGGGGGACGTCAAAAGCAGAGGGGGGTAAATAACCCCCATCCCCACCAACAAATCGTAAACTGCTATAAATATAAACTCATTGGTAGCAACATTGTTACTTTTCCATATTGGAAGGAAAACAAAGTAAAAACAACCAAGGTAGCCTACCATCTAGCAGAGCTAGGCTAATAGAAACACTAGAAAATAACAAAAAGGAAAACTATACAGTAGCTGCCGAAATTGGGATTAGATGTTTGTGCTGCCCTATAGCTTGTTTAAACACTGCCCGGAGCCCAACTAGTGCTGACATACCCAGTTATATACACTCACCGGCCACTTTATTAGGTACACCTGTCCAACTGCTCGTTAACACTTAATTTCTAATCAGCCAATCACATGCCGGCAACTCAGTTAATTTAGGCATGTACACATGGTCAAGACAATCTCCTGCAGTTCAAACCGTGCATCAGTATGGGGAAGAAAGGTGATTTGAGTGACTTTGAACGTGGCATGGTTGTTGGTGCCAGAATGGCTGGTCTGAGTATTTCAGAAACTGCTGATCTACTGGGATTTTCACGCACAACCATCTCTAGGGTTTACAGAGAATGGTCCGAAAAAGAAAAAATATTCAGATAGCGGCAGTTCTGTGGGCGGAAATGCCTTGTTGATGCCAGAGGTCAGAGGAGAATGGCCAGACTGGTTCGAGCTGATAGAAAGGCAACAGTGACTCAAATAACCACTCGTTACAACCAAGGTAGGCAGAAGAGCATCTCTGAACGCACAGTACGTCGAACTTTGAGGCAAATGGGCTACAGCAGCAGAAGACCACGCCGGGGGCCACTCCTTTCAGCTAAGAACAGGAAACTGCGGCTACAATTTGCACAAGCTCATCGAAATTGGACAATAGAAGATTGGAAAAACTTTGCCTGGTCTGATGAGTCTCGATTTCTGCTGCGACATTCGGATGGTAGGGTCAGAATTTGGCGTCAACAACATGAAAGCATGGATCCATCCTGCCTTGTATCAACGGTTCAGGCTGGTGGTGGTGGTGTAATGATGTGGGGAAATATTTTCTTGGCACTCTTTGGGCCCCTTGGTACCAATTGAGCATCGTTACAACGCCACAGCCTACCTGAGTATTGTTGCTGACCATGTCCATCCCTTTATGACCACAATGTCCTCTGGGAATTCCTCTGGGGGGGTTGTCTCAGTGACTTCAGCCATTGTGAATTCTCCTTGGAATTGGAAATTCAACTTTTAAGGCTTTAATTTTGGTCTCAAGGTTGGACATTAACTTATAACTTTATAAAGAACGCTTACTCATCCACTCTTTGTGAAAGGTACAACTATAATCATTATCTTTTAACAAAAAGTTGCAAACAGCATTTTCATATTCTAATAACATGTAATGTTACTTTTTCATGTATGTCAGTAGTTATTCCTGAGTAACAAAGAAAAGATTCACTTGTTAATGAAACATAACATAATAAGATCTGGAACCTGATTAAACAAAGCATATTGACTAGATATTTGAAAACTTACTTGATCAAAATTTTACTGAATATAATTTCAGACACATAAAATTTCATCCAATAACACAATATGTCAATTAGTTAAATTGGTGGAATATTACCTCAGAGTAAAATGGTTTTACACAGTTCCTCCAAAGAAATAGTTGATTACATTAGTCAACAGGGATGAGAAGTCTGATTACCGTACCCAGAGGAACAGGTATTCTCAAAAGAGATCTCAAAAAGATCTCATTTTGAACTTCTAGACAATTTTGAGCTTTGTGTGAGACAAGTTTGAGACTATGGCTTATTTCTCCTGTTTCTCATATATTTCTCCTGAGCAATAAAGGAACAAAATCTCATATTAGGCTCCTCTCAAGATTAAAAAGAGATCTCACTTTGAGCTCAAGTTTGTCTACATATTTATTTTGCGCTGCGACTTAGTGAACGATAGGGGGCGATAATGCAGCCGGCGAACCTAAACGTGTTTGTGCCATTCAAAAAAAAAAACACAGAAGAAGAAATAACGGTCCACCCGAAGCTGGAAACCAGTAAAACCGCGGGACGTTCAGAAAAAAGGTCTTTGATGCTGTTTCACGAAACAAGTAAGTAAAACAAACTTCTCTTGTTTGCTAGGTCAGTGATATGTCCAACACAACATGTTCTGTATATTTATTTTACGTTTTCAACAATGTGCTGCACCAAGCTAGCAGCTAGTTAGTGAGTGACCCAACTCTGTCTGAAAACTGTTTAAGAGTTCTTTTGTAATTGTCTAAAACAGGCATCTCCAACCCTGGTCCTCGAGAGCTACCGTCCAGAAGGTTTTAGATGTGTCCCTGCTCCAACACAGCTGAATCAATTAACTGAATTACCTCTTCAGCAAGCCATCAAGTTTAGCAAAGGCCTGCTAATGAGTCATTCATTTGATTCAGCTGTGTTGGAGCAGGGATGCATCTAAAACATTCTGGACAGTAGCTCTCGAGGACCAGGGTTGGAGATGCCTGGTCTAAAAGTTTGTGAAGCTGCTGTCAGTGAACAGATAAATGAAGTTTTNGCATCAGTATGGGGAAGAAAGGTGATTTGAGTGACTTTGAACGTGGCATGGTTGTTGGTGCCAGAATGGCTGGTCTGAGTATTTCAGAAACTGCTGATCTACTGGGATTTTCACGCACAACCATCTCTAGGGTTTACAGAGAATGGTCCGAAAAAGAAAAAATATTCAGATAGCGGCAGTTCTGTGGGCGGAAATGCCTTGTTGATGCCAGAGGTCAGAGGAGAATGGCCAGACTGGTTCGAGCTGATAGAAAGGCAACAGTGACTCAAATAACCACTCGTTACAACCAAGGTAGGCAGAAGAGCATCTCTGAACGCACAGTACGTCGAACTTTGAGGCAAATGGGCTACAGCAGCAGAAGACCACGCCGGGGGCCACTCCTTTCAGCTAAGAACAGGAAACTGCGGCTACAATTTGCACAAGCTCATCGAAATTGGACAATAGAAGATTGGAAAAACTTTGCCTGGTCTGATGAGTCTCGATTTCTGCTGCGACATTCGGATGGTAGGGTCAGAATTTGGCGTCAACAACATGAAAGCATGGATCCATCCTGCCTTGTATCAACGGTTCAGGCTGGTGGTGGTGGTGTAATGATGTGGGGAAATATTTTCTTGGCACTCTTTGGGCCCCTTGGTACCAATTGAGCATCGTTACAACGCCACAGCCTACCTGAGTATTGTTGCTGACCATGTCCATCCCTTTATGACCACAATGTCCTCTGGGAATTCCTCTGGGGGGGTTGTCTCAGTGACTTCAGCCATTGTGAATTCTCCTTGGAATTGGAAATTCAACTTTTAAGGCTTTAATTTTGGTCTCAAGGTTGGACATTAACTTATAACTTTATAAAGAACGCTTACTCATCCACTCTTTGTGAAAGGTACAACTATAATCATTATCTTTTAACAAAAAGTTGCAAACAGCATTTTCATATTCTAATAACATGTAATGTTACTTTTTCATGTATGTCAGTAGTTATTCCTGAGTAACAAAGAAAAGATTCACTTGTTAATGAAACATAACATAATAAGATCTGGAACCTGATTAAACAAAGCATATTGACTAGATATTTGAAAACTTACTTGATCAAAATTTTACTGAATATAATTTCAGACACATAAAATTTCATCCAATAACACAATATGTCAATTAGTTAAATTGGTGGAATATTACCTCAGAGTAAAATGGTTTTACACAGTTCCTCCAAAGAAATAGTTGATTACATTAGTCAACAGGGATGAGAAGTCTGATTACCGTACCCAGAGGAACAGGTATTCTCAAAAGAGATCTCAAAAAGATCTCATTTTGAACTTCTAGACAATTTTGAGCTTTGTGTGAGACAAGTTTGAGACTATGGCTTATTTCTCCTGTTTCTCATATATTTCTCCTGAGCAATAAAGGAACAAAATCTCATATTAGGCTCCTCTCAAGATTAAAAAGAGATCTCACTTTGAGCTCAAGTTTGTCTACATATTTATTTTGCGCTGCGACTTAGTGAACGATAGGGGGCGATAATGCAGCCGGCGAACCTAAACGTGTTTGTGCCATTCAAAAAAAAAAACACAGAAGAAGAAATAACGGTCCACCCGAAGCTGGAAACCAGTAAAACCGCGGGACGTTCAGAAAAAAGGTCTTTGATGCTGTTTCACGAAACAAGTAAGTAAAACAAACTTCTCTTGTTTGCTAGGTCAGTGATATGTCCAACACAACATGTTCTGTATATTTATTTTACGTTTTCAACAATGTGCTGCACCAAGCTAGCAGCTAGTTAGTGAGTGACCCAACTCTGTCTGAAAACTGTTTAAGAGTTCTTTTGTAATTGTCTAAAAGTTTGTGAAGCTGCTGTCAGTGTGCGAGTAAGATGTTGGGAGACAAAGCTTCTCAGGAATAGTGTTCAGGGCCGTCTGAGAGAAATGTGATGTAGCTTAAAAATCCAGCCTCAAATTTAATGTTAAGAAAGTATATGGTAAAGAAACAATGATTCAGCCATGATGAATTTATGAATGAATAAATAAAGGAATTATTTATCATATTTTAATCATATAAATGATCACTATCACTAAGAGACCCTCTATTCTGACCTGTAAATGATGATAAAGCCTTTTTGTTTAACTTTCACTAATCAAAGATCTCAAATAGAGATATCTATGAGCAACCCAAGATCAACAAGTGAGCAGAATGTTCTGTGTCTGGAGAGAATAACAGTAATGCTCCTGTATGGCTGTAATAAAGTGCCAATGTTCACTTAAAGGAACTTAAGGCAACTTTACAAAATCTGACTCAGTGCTGCCGCGACAGGGGCTGTGGCTAACTGCAGCCACCAGCCAAGCCGGCACGGGAGCGCGCACAGACACTTTACAGACTGTTCGTCTTCACAGCACTGCACTGGGGAGGCTAATCCTTTTTTGATCTCATCATTTTCATACTGTATCAGGCTCTAAACACGACCTATAATGTTTTCTCACCTGGTCACAAGGAAATGAGCCATGTCAGCATCCGTTTTCACTCCCAAACGCAGCTGAAGTTCCCTCCATGAACCGAACGCATATCCAATATTTATGCGGGTGCCTGCCCGGCTTCGGTCATATTTTTTTTTAGACTCACGAGATGCCGCTGATAAAGTCTTTTTTTTTCTTCGTGGTGCCACTTTTTTGGGGGGTGAGAGTGGATGCAGGTCGTTTGCTGGCTGCAGAAACATCCATAAGTATACCTTCAGTGTTTGAATCCAAGTCCACGGCGGCCATGTTCTTCCTGTTCAAGAGCTGTCGGCAACGCGCATGCAGCGTCAATTTACGTTTACACCAGCGTGCATTTTGAAAAACTTCAAGCTTCACTTCATTCCTACATTTAAAAAAAAAATTTAAATAATGTGTACTTTGTTTGCAGGTCAATGCAGACTTCAGATGAATTACTACTGTCCCACTTCAAAGTCCCTGTCCCAGGTTGGCATGTAATCTGCCAAGCAGATGAGGTGGCAAGCTTGGTGTACAGCTCAGCTAGCTGTACGGTTGATGAACAAATCGCTACGGTAAGTTGTTTAGGATACTGAGAGGGGGGGGGGGTATTTTGAATCCTCCGGTTTTAAGTGAGCACCATAAACGACTATGTTTTTTTGTAGCCAAGGCAGAAGTGAAATCTCTTCTTTTCAGCCTGTTTGTACAGCCCCCACAAACATAATAATTTTATTATTTTAAGACAAATTAACACAATCAAAACTAGTAACCACACTGACTCTCAATAACATGGCCATTTGCTTCACAGGGCTGGGGCTGCTTGTAGTATAAAACGCCCTTCGCTTACGTCACAGGTCCAGATTATGAAACCTTGTGAAATTTAAACATTTTAAGTAGTAATTTAGGACAACATGTCATATGCATTTTAGAACATATTTGTATTTTGTGTTGCAGGTGGGGACCAACTTGAATCCTTGTGACTCTTTTCAGATAAACTGGACCAGGTGGACCAATGGGATGACTGCACAAAAAGTAAATCCAAGAAGCAGGAGCTGTACCCTGAAAGTGGACTCTTCATTTCCCCTCCACCCACTTGGCAGAAAAGACTGTCTTCATCTTTTTGGTTAATTCTTTTCAGCAAAGGAGTGCAAAAATGCTGTTGATTTTGAGAAGCATGGAAACGTACCTGAAGGGAAAACTGTCTGGGAGAACTCTAAATTGGATTAGATTTTAAGTACGTTTACAATAATCTAATTTGTCTGATCTGCATGAAAAATGACCCAAAATAAATTGTACATTTTGTGTAATCATTTTTTGTTGTTGTTTTGTTTTACAGCTTACATCGTGCATTGCAGTATGCTGGTTGGATGCACTGCAGTCTGACCATCACCAAACAGGCAAAGTGGGTTAAGTGTCTTGCCCAAGGACGCAACGGCAAGGCAATCTTTTCCGGGCAGAGCGGGGATTCACAACGGTGACCATCTAAGAGCTGTGAAGACTCTCTAGAGTGAGTTCTGAACATACTTGATTGGTTGTCTTTTGTGTTTGTTGTATAAATTGATTGGATTAGAGCTTTAACACAACATTAAGAGTTTCTTCTCAGAGGCACCACTAAGGTGAAAAAAAATGTGTTGCACCTTTAAATTCCGCCCCCTTTGTGTCCGTGATACGATAGCCAGCGTCTGTACTCATCTGTGTATGCGCATCACCTTTGTTACGATGGACAATTCATTGTTAGTTGCATTTATGTTTATTTATGGCAGTTGCTGCTCCATGATTCACATGTCTTTGCAGCATTGTAAACAACTCGTAAACCCTGGCCGGCCGCAGCTTTTCAGGATACGTGTGCATGTTATGTATGATTTTTTGAAAATCTATAAAAATGATATTCTGACCCGGTTCTGTAATGTAATTTAAGCCCCCTCGCTGTCCTGTAGGGGTGCTTATAATTTTAACTGAGTGCCGCTGAGTATTAGCCATTCACATAGTACATATGGAATTAAATTTCAGTCAAAAATCCTGAGCGAGATTTTCTGCAGCGCGCATGCGTATGTAACCGTGCGCGCGCGTCCCCATGCGCAATCCACAGCACGCTCGGGAATTCCCCCCACACGCCTGCGTATGATTCATTACACGAGTATTCATGAACCACATGAGTGGATCTCCATACAGGCACCTGTACATGAAGCTCTCATACGAGCGTGAAGGCAAACCAGGAGAGGCTACGTGCTCAAAAGGAAAGTTTGCCCCTGCAAGTAAAAGTAATTATGACTGTTTAGAGGAGGAGACTAAGGCCCGGTGTGATCCTCATGTGATTGGTCATTTTATATCAGTCACCGCCCACCGAGAGAACTAGCGGGAGAGAACTAGCGGCAGCTTCCTGCTAGTGGTGAAAGAAGAACCAGCCATAGAACCAGATGCCGTCGTCATTTTTTTAAATCAAAATTTATGTACAACACAAAGCAACAACAAAACATTATTGTAAAATCGGAGTTGCATTTACAGACGTTAAAAGAACATAAACAGAGCTGTATCGTTATTGAGTGATAGCTTTATTGTTCGAACAACATACTTTTCACGTTTGTACAATATAATATCATGTTATTATGTGAAAACTTTATTGTTCCAGAGGCCACCCTGGCGGTGTTTTTGCCCTGTTTGAGCTGCTTTCTCCTCCTTCTTCCATCACTATCAGAAAGCTGCCGCTGGTTCTTTCGGTGGGCAGTTACTGATATAAAATGACCAATCACATGAGGATCACACCGGGCCTTAGTCCCCTCCTCCAAACAGTCATAATTACTTTTACTTGTGGGGGCAAACTTTCCTTTCGAGCGCGTAGCCTCTCCTGGTTTGCCTTCACACTCGTATGAGAGCTTCATGTACAGGTGCCTGTATGGAGATCCACACGCGTGGTTCATGAATACTCGTGTAATGAATCATACGCAGGCGTGTGGGGGGAATTCCCGCACGTGCTGTGGATTGCACATGGGGACGCGCGCGCAATCTCGCTCAGGATTTTTGACTGAAATTACATCCATTTTACACCTTTCAATCAAGCAAGCATGCGTGTGCACGTATCCTGACAAACTGCGGTTAGCTGGGGTTTACGAGTTGTTACAACGCTGCAAAGACACGTGAATCATGGAGCAGTAACCGCCATAAATAAACATGTAACTTACTCATGAAGTGTCCATTGTAACAAAGGTGACTCGTGTGTATGGATGAAAGCAGACGCTGGGTATCGTATCACGGACACAAAATGGGTGACTTAAAGATGCAACACATTTTTATCACCTTAGCAGTGCCTTTGAGAAGAAACTCCAGATTAGAGCTTTAAGGAATAAAACAAATAATTGGAATTGTTAACTGAAGTTACAGTATACAGACTAAAACAGAGGTTTCTCAATGCACACAGAGTAGTAATAGTAGGCCAAAACTGTACAAAATAAATCTGTAAATATGAGTTAATCAGAAGTATGTTATGTGTTATTAAAAAAAAAAGCAAGTAAAGCTAGAAAAAGTTGTTTTGTTTGATTTGTAGAATTGCTACCCACCTTTGCACATGTTGCATACCCTGTTCAATGGCTGATTATGTATTATGGTATGTGTGTTTCAAATAAATACATTTTGGGATAATTTACAAGTATGTCTCATCTATTTCTCTATAGTGTCTGTTATTAAACTAGTTTATTGCTCCTTTGGAGACTCTTTGGAGACTTAAATGAGCCATAAAGCAATTTTTCAGTATTGTCTCATATTGAACTCACTGAACTCCAATTTCTTGTCTCACTTATTGCTCCTAGGGAATTTTAGAAGAAACAAAGGAGAAATACATCAGACAAAACTGAGACTAGACTGAGACTGAAATGAGAATCTCTTATAATTAATTAATTAATCTCTTATATTATTGTCTTCATTATTGTTTTTATTGTTGGACAAAAAAAACAAACTACTACAACGTTTAATTTCCCTTCTGGGATAAATAAAGTATTTTTCATTTCATTTTTGTCTCCTGAGCTTTAAAAAAAGCTTAGTTTGAGAAACAAATTTTTCCTCTGGGTACAGCCAGAAGCTGGGGTGGGAACTTGGCCACGTTTTAGTGCGATGCAATCACTAAGATGTAATCATACATTGCGGTCGTTTTCGCTATGCTAACAATTCACATGTACACATTGAAGTGTATTTAAGCAACAGCATTAGGCAAAGACCTCACATGAACACTCAAATGTCCAGCCAGTTTTCAGCTATGGCTAACATTAGCCTGTGTTGTTGATGAAGCTTCCTTTCAATCCCAAACAAAATATTAGCCTAATTACACTTACAGTATTAAGAACACTTCGGTTTGAATTTAGGGATCTACCAACTACTACGAAAATGTAATTTTGTTTAGAGCTTTAGAATGAATATAAACAGTGTTTTGCGTGGAATCAATTGAAAAAATATCCTGCTACTAATCAATAAATATTTATTTGGTGTTGCATACTATGTGATTGGCTGAACATGTTGCTAGGCATAGATTTGTTTGTTGTCTGTCAGATCATGCCAATCAATTCAAAGTAATTAATCGCACACCGGATGGTCAGAATTATTCTGTTTGAGCTTTGAAGAGCCACAAAACAATTAATATTACAATGATATTATTTTGAAAGCATAACACACAACAGAAAACAAAGGCACCCTAAAGCGGGCTGCTTTAGGGTGCTCCTCAATAGGCAAGAGCACACCGAATCTGTGAGCGCAGTATTATCTGTGCAGAGACAGTTTGTGCGTGAGAAGAAAATCTTTGAGCAAGAAATATAGAATCTAAGTATGAAAACAAATATTTGAAAGAGAATAGAGAATATCTGTGAAAGAGCAAAAGTTTTTAGAGCAACTATTGCAGGTTTTGAAGGAGAAGAGCAGAAGATTTGAGAGGGAGCATTACAGGTTTTGAGGGAGAAGAGACATGATCCTGCTTCAAAATTGTAAATGTATGCTCTTGATAAATGGCAATAAAATTCCTCCATAATAATCACAGTTACTTGCCTACTACAAAATGTTCATTGAATGCACGACTGTGTCTTTATGTGAGCCATTTTCACAGCCAGAGTCCTCTTGTCCCATTAGACAGGATCAGTAGGAAAACTATGGAATGACATACCTTTTTTCACTTTCTTCCACTTGTAATTTGAACTGCCAACTGGTACACAGTCCATTACCATGTTGCTGGATCACTGCTACTGCTGAAGACAAGCTGGTAGTTTTCTTATACCCCTTTTGTGTGTATTTTTTTTTTTCTTTTTTTCTTTGTAGTGTAACGTTGTCAGGTTCAGAGGATCTAAACATGTTATACATCGTTTGAAAGCTTAAAGTCTCATGATTCCAATGGTGTATGCCAATAAAGGATATAATCAAAGCTTTAGACACAATGAGCATTTTTGTCAAACCACTTGATTTAAAAAAATTATATCTTACCATTAATGTCCATCTAGGAGTCATAAATCATTTTGTCTACTAGTCCACCACACCATGCTTAATTTATTTTCAAAGCGAATGTTTAAAAAAAAAACAGGTGGCCATAAAAAGGATCGTATAACTCAGTAAAAGTAACTGATGAAACTTCAGAGTGTTTTATTTCCAAAGAGGTCTTAACCATATTTCTACTCCAAATGGTTCAAGAACAGCTTCAGTTTTAAAATTGGTATGTTTAATTAAAGCGTCTTGTGCAAAAATGGCAGGAATGCTAAGAGGTTAAGGAAAACTTATCCCCCCTCTCCAGTCTATAATTTAAAAGATGCATGAAAAAAGAGGTGTGGCTTGCGGACCAGGGGGTGGCAGGCTGGGCTGTGATTGACATGTCTCACTGACATGCAGGCCAGCCACGCCAAACAGGGACATGTGAAAATGGATGAAGCTGTAGATGAGTTGAGCAGCTCGGATCTGTATTGTTTTTCAAGCCGGTAGTTTGCCCTACAGAGGGATATAATGGGACTCTTCTCTAGTGGTACGTTTTTGTTAGCCATTGCTATTAGCACCAGTAATATCTCTGCAAACAGCTGCAGCCACGAGTGACTGCACTATTGTTTCGTCCTGCAGTGACTTAAAGGTGGTAAAGCAAATTTAGATGTCACATTTACTTTAAAATCATTTTATCAACTTGTAGCAGTCTTGTACTTATGCTTTCCAAAAGAAAAAGTTATAATATTCATAAATCATTGAAATAAAGTAGCCACTACTTGTTCCAATGAACCCGTTTTGTTATCTATTGGTATCTACTAGACTGTTAGCACTTCTTACGTACGTATTACATACTACATAGTTTGCATAGACCTCAGAGCTGGTTCACACTGCACGAGGAAGCACCACGAAATGGAGACTACTTCAATTCAGCACCCTTGTTAATCTATATGGTGTAGTTCACACCAGACACGGAGCGCTATGAAGCAATCATGTTGGCATCTGGTCTATTTTTTGCGTGAGCGTTCCACGTCAATTCTGGCAGGAAGTCACACCAAGACACACGAGACAATC
Organism: Pachypanchax playfairii; assembly: GCA_006937955.1. Lineage (NCBI taxonomy): Eukaryota > Metazoa > Chordata > Actinopteri > Cyprinodontiformes > Aplocheilidae > Pachypanchax > Pachypanchax playfairii. The sequence goes on from SSNP01000237.1 coordinate 333,516, forward strand.
CGGTCAGAAATAAAAGCAATTCTTCAAAATAATATGTTGTTCTACACCAATAGCAGAACAATTAAAACCCACTCTGGGACTAATTGCTGGGTTTCACGTGACGTTGCGTTGACGTCACCAAATGCAGATGGGGGTCAGGAAGTAACCGCCTCGGCACAGAACCCTGCTGAACTCTGCTGATTCGGCTTAAAAATGCCCAAAATCTGTGCGGTCTACGGTTGTTGCAACCGCTCTAATCGGGAGAAAGACAGATGTTTTTTTCGTGTCTCAAAAGTCGTGTGCCACAAAGGTCTTAATTTTAAAAAACTTACCGAAAGAAGACGGCAGAAATGGACCACTTATCTCCAGTTAAAAACAAGACGCGCAGAAACGACTAACGTAAAGTTAGAAAGATATTCAGAGATTCGGTTTTTCCGGATCAATAACTCGTCAGTGGAACATTGCTGCCACAAATCCAATATCTCATTAAAATCACAGTGACCTAGACTGTGAACTACAATCGTATTTTTCTCAAAATGAGCCGTCTTCCGCGCCGGGTGACTTGAATTGAGCTCTACGCAGAACCTGCTTGTTTGCAAATGCACAGGGACCGTCTGCAAATTGCAACACGGGAAAAAAACATAACAAAAATATTCAATAACTTTGCCAAAGACAGGTGTAGTGTCGTCAAAATCATCCATACATGAATGTGATCTCACGATTTTCATTATACATTGCTAAAATTTGTAAATATACATTTAGATAATTTTGAAATTGTCATGGTATACTACCAGGCGGGGCCGACCCAGAGCTCCCACACCTGAAAAACAAAAACGGTTAGTAGGGGCGCTATACTGAGCCGGGGCGGAGGACGGGGGCGAGGAGGGCCTGGCAAGGATGGAGGAGGTGGAGGTGGCGGCAATTGTTGATGACGTGGAAGCAGAGGATCTCTCAAAGTCTGATATGAGGGTTGGGTCGAGTATGGCGGACCGGGGAACCCAAGACCGGTCCTCGAGGCCATATCCCTCCCAGTCCACGAGGTACTGACGACCTCGGCCCCGAGGACGGACTCCCACGATCCGACGCACGGTAAAGGCGGGGTGTCCATCTATGATGCGGGGCGGGGGAGGCGGAGTGTCAGTATTAAGGGGACTGGTGTGAACGGGTTTGACTTGGGAGACGTGAAATACCGGGTGAATCCTGAAGTTGGAGGGGAGTCTGAGGCGGACAGTGGTGGGGCTAATCACGGCTTCCACTTCGTAGGGACCCAGGAACCTGGGGGCTAATTTACGATTAGCTGACTTGAAGGGGGATTCCTGAGCAGACAACCAGACTCTCTGACCTGCTACGTACGTGGGTGCCGGGATCCTCTTCTTATCTGCCCGGGCCTTGTTCTGGGCGGCCGTCCGCTGGAGA
>SSNP01000237.1:336800-351479 GCA_006937955.1 Pachypanchax playfairii
CTCCTTGCGGGAGATTCTGAAGAGGCGCCCCGAGGGTAACGGAGCCCCAGGGAGGAGGTCTATCGCGCAGTCGTATGGGCGATGGGTAGGTAATGAGACTGCCTGTTCTTTATTAAAGACCTGTCCCAGGTCGTGATAGCAGGTGGGGACCCGGGACAGGTCGGGTGGTGATGTGAGGACTCCCCTACCTGTGGTGCTGGCTGGTGTGGCTGACCTTAAGCAGCAGCGAAGGCAATGCTCACTCCAGGCCGTAATGCTCTGCTGCCCCCAGTTGAATTGGGGGTTGTGCTGCGCCAGCCACGGAAATCCTAGGACCAGGGGAGCCTCTGTGGTAGGAAAAACAAGAAAAGACAGGGTCTCAGTATGGTTGCCAGAAACAGTCAATGTAATGGGTTCAGTTCTGTGGGTGATGGTGGTCATGCGGCTATCGTCGAGGGCTGTGACGTGCAGAGGTTTATTCAGTGGGGTTAGTGTTAGGCGTCCTTGCCTTGCCAGTCTAGGTGAGATGAGATTCCTTTCGGAACCAGAGTCTATAAACACAGTGCAGGTAATGGGTTCACTGTGGGGCTTGTTTATAGCTGCGGGTAGCAGCAATCGGGGTTTAGCCTGTTCTGGGCCCGTCAGGACCCCCACTTTCACTGACGGGCCTAATCTTTTAACATCTGCGGGCAGGCACCTCCGTCGTGGTGTGGCGAAGCACAGTACGCACAGCAACCCTCCGCTCGGCGGCGTCCACGCTCCCGTGAGCTGGGTTTCACCTGCCCTAGTTGCATGGGCTCCGGTGAGGGTGTGCGTCTGGGCGAAGGATGCCATCTAGAGGATGGTGCAGGGCCCACATTTCTGCTAGGATAATTCAGTTCGGGTGCTTGTGCACGTCTGGGGGGAGAGTGCCCTCTTGTGTGTGGTGCTGGACTTACAGGTCGTGACGCGGTGGAAGCGGAACTGGTCACGTGACGAACCCGGAAGTGACCTCGCGTCCGTCGATCCAGGCGGGTCGTCAGGCTGATGAGACCGTCCAATGTTTTTGGTTCCTCCCGGCTCGCGATGTCCTCCTTCAAGCTTTCCGGGAGGGCGTTGTGGAAGACGCTCCGGAGGGTCTCATCAGACCAGTTCGTGCTTGCGGCGAGGGTCCGGAACTCCAGGGCAAAATCCGCCATGTGTTGCGGACGGGGTCTAAGGGCGAGGAGCTCCCGCATCGCGTCCTCCTTAGTACCGCCGTCCGAAAAGGTGGATGTGAAGGCCTCTAGGAATCTGGAATATGGAGATGTCTCTATGGGGTTAGTCTCGACAAAAGCATCTGCCCACCTGAGAGCTTTGTCCCGAAGCCAGCCGATGATGTACGATGTCTTGCTGGCATCGGAACAGAAAGCTTGAGGAGCCCGGCTGAAGACGATCCGGCACTGCCGGAGGAACCCCTTGCAGTTCCTGGGGTTACCGTCGAAGGGTGCCGGATCGGGGATGGCAACCTGCCGGTAGCCGGTGTCCAGAAGCGGGGCAGAATGCACCGCAGCCGCTGCAGGAGGAGGAGAGGGGCTGCGGGAGAGTCGAGACATCACAGAGGTGAGTTGAAGACTTAGGCTGTGGAGCTCAGCAGACAGGTTAGCTTGACTAGCAGCGATCTCGTGCATAAAAGTGTCATGTTTTCCCAGCAGGATCCCCTGCTGGGTTAGTGCTGTCTGGAGCTGGGTCTGGGAGCTCTCGTGGCCAGTTTGTTCTGTCATGGTATACTACCAGGCGGGGTTTGTTTTGAGCTCCAAGTGCGACCCAACTCCAAACACACACAAGACTGAGATCGGTTTACAGTGTTTATTATGTACAGTGCTCCAAACGTGACAACAATAGTGCCAGGACGGGAACTGGTGCGGGGCAGGAACGGTCCTGGTTGTGAGAGAGAGAGAGACGTTAGTGACAGGTGGAGATACCAGCTGCGGTGTGCGGGGATCGTGCTCTTTAAACTCACGGTGACGAGAAGCCGTGCTGTCGTGAGGAGGGATCCGTAGGCGCTGCCGCAGGGGGTGATGATCCAGGCTGTCCGAACGTTGGTTTAGTGAGTCCGGCTCCAGGGGCTGTCTGCACAGTCGTTACTGTGGCAGGAGTGACAGCAGCGCGGTGACCGGTGAGGTGTGGATCCAGAGGGGACCAGAGACAGACAGGAAGCCAGGGAAAGAGCCAGTCGCGTTACACCGCAACTTGAGCATGAGAACCGTGGAGAGTCAGTCCGGTAGAACGGTAGTGAGCTGTCCACGTCGAGGCACCGGTAAACTGGAGGAGCGCTCCAGGACACGGGGCTGAGAGTAAGGGAGGAGAAGGCAGGTTAGTTACAACTAACAATATCACTGTCACTCAAAGATCTCTGGCCACTCTGTTACCACGGAAGTTAGTGGAACAAACTGGCGTCTGTCTGTGGTTCCTCCTCTGCTTAAGTACCCAGCTCTCCTGAGCTGGGTAACGATCCACACCTGAATCCTCTGATGAGCTGCTGCCACGCCCTGCAAAACAATTAGTGCAGACAACCAACCACCACACCCACCAGCAGCAGAGATCCTGACAGAAATGTTTTTAAAACCCAGAAATAGCTTAATTTTGAATTACCACCAGACTCAAGAGACTCATTTTTGTTTTTTCTTTCTCTCTTATTTATTATTATTATTGTTATAATTATTGAAATGATCATAAGATTTTTTTTTAATTTTATTTATTTATTTATCTTTTTTTTTTTTGCAGTTTTGACCGTCATTGTAGTACCACCAACTACAACTAATAAAATGATCAATAACTACTTAATTACAAACTGTAGTACCACCAACCTCCCAGTACACATAGACAATAGCTCCATGATCATACTACAAGTCTTGCTTTGGTGGAACATGCTTAAATATCATTTTTATCACTTTTCATCAATAAATAACTAATAAATTGATCAAGAACTACTTAATTACACACTGTAGTACCACCAACCTCCCAGTAGACATAGACAATAGCCCCATGATCATACTACAAGTCTGACTTTGGTCGAATATATTAAGAAATAATATTTTAGCCCTTTTAATCAATCAATATTAGTTATTTATCCATTTTGGTCCACTTCCATAGTTTCTTGTATAAACAGGATCCCCGACAACAAAATTGCGCTCTTTGGCGTGTTTATCATAGTACAGTCTTTGGTTTGCTTGTTTTGCTGCCACTTTCTGTTTCAAATCTGGATGTACTCGTACGCCCTTAGCAGAACCGCCCATCTCATTATCCTCTGTGAGGCCATCTGAGGTACGGCCTTCATCTCATGAAACAAGCTTATCAATGGCTTATGATCTGTGATTATCATAAACTTTCTTCCATACACATACTTGTGAAAATACTGTACCCCAAAAACAACAGCTAATCCTTCCTTATCAAGTTGAGAATAGTTCTTTTCTGACACAGTAAGTGTACGGGATGCAAAACCAATAGGTTTCTCTTGACCATCTGGCATGCGATGAGCTAACACGGCTCCCACTCCATAGGGAGATGCATCACAGGAAAGAATCAGTTCTTTCTTTTCATCATAGTGTACTAACACACTGCTTGATTGCAACAGTTCCTTTGATTTTTGGAAAACCCCTTCTTGTTCAGGTCCCCAACACCACGGTTCATCCTTCCTCAGTAGTTTGTGCAGCGGGGCCAACAGGGTAGATAAGTTGGGCAGGAATTTATTGTAAAAGTTCAACAACCCCAAATAAGCTTTGAGTTCGGTCACTGATTTTGGGGATGGGGCCTCCTGCACTGCTTTTACTTTTGCTGGTAAAGGATGCATCCCTGACTTGTCCACACGGTGTCCTAAAAAGGTCACTATATCCTTCATAAACTGACACTTACTCCTTTTTAAGCGCAGTCCTGCATTCTCTAGGCGCTGCAGCACTTGATCCAGTGTCTGGAGGTGATCTTTGTCTTCCTTTCCAGTCAGAATGATGTCGTCCAGATACACTATCACATTTGGAATTCCTTGAAGCACACTCTCCATGGTGCGCTGAAAGATAGCTGGACTAGAACTCACACCAAATGGTAACGAGTGTATGTGAACAATCCTTTATGTGTGTTCACTGTGACGTACTTTCGCGATTCTTCATCCAGCACAATTTGTTGGTATGCATGACTCATGTCTAACTTTGTGTACTTTTTTTCTCCCGATAAACAGGCTATCATGTCCTCCATTTTTGGAATGGGATACTGTTCAATGGGTGAAACCTTGTTCACAGTAAGTTTGTAGTCACCACAAATCCATGTGCTGGAGTCTGGCTTTAGTACTGGTACAATGGGTGCTGCCCAGTCAGAAAACTTGACGGGCTCAATAATTTTGTCCTTTAAAAGCCACTCAAGTTCTTGCTCCACCTTCTTTTTCATAGCAAAAGGGACCGATCGTGGCTTATAAAAGCAGGGTTTTGCATCACTTGCTACATGTATCTTTGCTGTGAAGACTTTCAGCCTTCCTAGCTCCTCCTTAAACACTGTTTCATGTCTTGCCAGCAACTCCTGCAAGGTGTCTTCTCCACTCTCCATCTTATGCACTGGTTGCCAGTCTAATTTGAGGGCTTTAATCCAACCTCGACCCAGCAGACTGGTCCCTGAACCTTTGACCACCACCACTGCCAGCATCTTTACCATGTCTCTGTGTTCCACTTTAACCTTGGCTGCTCCCAAAACTGGCACCCTGTGACCACCATATGTTCTCAGCTTTATGCCACACCTGACTAGCTTGGGTTTGGTTTTGCCCTCACTTAGCTTTTCGAATGTTCTCTTTGACATGATGGTGTAACCACAGCCTGTGTCTACTTCATAAGTTACATTTTGTCCATTTACCTTTAGCTCTTTCCTGATGGGCTCCTCCCTTGGAATGATCATCTCATCCTTCATGTTGTACATTGTCCAATCACTTGCCTTCATGTGGTACATAGCTGCAACTTCATTTCCGTTTTCATCATCATCATCCTCTTCCAAGAAATGTGCATGTTTCCCTTGTTTTTCTCTCCCTCCTTTAAAACGCTGTATTTTATCTCTCTCTCCTCTATCGATTTTCACTCTGCAGCCTCTCTTAATGTGCCACACCTTACTGCAGTTGTGGCATTTTTCAGTGGCAAACCTGCAGTTCTTGGCCAAGTGGTTAGTCCCACCACATCTGTAGCACTTCCTGTAGTCCTGCAGGACCATTTTGCGGCTGTCCTCCATCTTGTTCACGGATCCTGCTGCCTTGTCGAATCTTGAACGCTCTGTCATGCCCCGCAAATTCACCACGTCTCTGTCAGCAGCCTCCATAGCTTGAGCAAACTTGAGCGCCTTTTCAAAAGTCAGACCTTCCTCCGACAATAATCTGTGCTGTATTCTGTCATCATTTATTCCACAGTCCAAACAATCTCTCAGCATAACCGTCAGGGAATCTCCAAAATTACAGTCCAGTGCGAGCTTCCTCAGCTCCGCCACATAATCACTTACGCTTTCTTCAAGCTTTCTGTTCCTCGTATTGAACTTCCATCGCTGTACTATTTCACTTGGTTTAGGGTGAAAATGATTTGTTAACAACCTCACCAACTCGGTGTAGGAGCGATCTCCCGGCTTGTCCGGACTGAGCAGGTTCCTCATTAGCGTGTAGGTCTGGGCTCCCACACAACTCAGCAGCACGGCTCGTTTCTTTTCCTCGTTGTCGACACCATTTGCCACGAAGAAATGATCTAAAATCTCACAGTATTCCTCCCAGGATTGTAATCCGCTGTCAAAAGGTGCCACCGAGCCCACCGTAGCAGACATAGTCCCCTAAAATTAGCCCCCCACAGCTCAGTAAGCTTCACGTGCTAAATTTATCCAACACTAGTCCTTTCTTTGTTTTATCCTCGTCGCCATATGTAATATCCTGGGCGATATAAGGAGAGACCGCATGCTCTTCAGAAACCAACTTTATTGCAGGACACAGAACCGAACATCCTTACTGTTTTTCTACGCTCCCAAACTGTCTTCTGCTCCGGACTCTTGACAAAACTACTTGCCTCCTCAAAGACTGTTGCCCTCTGGTGGCATGAATTAACATTACAGTGTCACTTCATAACATTAGTAATGCTAGAGTTTGCAGCGATCAATTTCTAAAAAGTTTAATAAAAGGGTTTAATAAATGTTTTAGTGAACATTTACTTAGAAACACATCTGCAAAAATGGCAGATAAACAAGTTTTTCTCTGGCCACAAACCACGTTTTTAGGGGGGGTTCTGTGGATCTCTGTGAATGGTTGAACTACATTATAGAAATATATCGAGAGAAATTACTTAAAATCAAACAAATCTAATAGAAATTCAGATTTAAAAAGACATAATAAGGTATTTACATGTAGATATTAGCACATAAACACACTCGTTATTAGCATTAGCAATAATATTATTATCACGAATTAAAAGTTGCACAACTCACGACTTACCCGTGCAAAAACAAGACGACAGCCATTTAAAGCTTCTGTGGATCCTAAATCGTTGACCCAAACTGATAGGAAATAGTTGTAGGCTTCCAGGCTTTTGAAGGCTTTCATTTGATTTGCTGTGTAAAAAGAGGTATGCAGGACGAGATAGTTTGTTATGTCGATAGCTTCAATACAGGGTAAATCCTCTAGACTGTATTTAAAGTACGATTTTTTTAAACTATACGGGTCATAACCTAAATGAAGATATATTTTTTTGCGATATCACGTCTGTGCTAGTCCATTTAAAGCCTTACTGCTTTCCGACATCGCGCTGTGTTGTTGTGGCCAAGTGAAACACTTCCTGACCCCCATTTGAGTTTCGCGCGGCTTCCGAGTCACGTGAGTGAAACCCAGCAATAGTGTAGAACAATATAATCCAGGTTTGAAATGTCTAAGTATTGTAGTTTTTAAGATACAGCTAAAAGAGCGTGGTTCAGATGCAGAGAAAGTACTGAAATGTGCATTTATTGAAGTTTTGAAAATAACAGAAAGGTTTCACAAATCCCAGAGTGGGTTTTAATTGTTCAAGTTTATTTATTTATAAAGCGCCAGTTCATGACAAACTCATTTCAAGGCACTTCACAGAAAAATCAACCAATTAATCAAGGAAATATGGTGCCAGTATGTTTCGGCTCGCCGTCACTCTACCTGTTTACTGGTTTTCTGTCTGCTGTTCAGTGCCTTAACTGTGGAAATCAGCTCGCTCTGGACTTATGACCGCAAAACTCTTTTTACTATCCGAGACTCAGCAGTGACAGCACATTTGTCCTTCGTTTTTGATGGGCAAACAAGCAGTGTGCCTCCACCGCTCGCTGGTATTCCACCATACCTGCGTCGCACCTGGTTCCTCCCTCCCAAGCTACGCCGGAGAAGACGCTGGAGAAGACGAGGGAAGCAAAGTGGTGTTCTGGCTCGTACAAAGGCATTTCTGTCACTATTTATCAAAAGTGATAAAAATGACTATCTATTTCTATTGATTAGCTCTAGACCAGTTACTAGTTATAATTCTTTTGAATTTATGACCCTCAGTATTTCTCACCCAAATTGGAAATCAGAGGAACCTATTTTACTTGTTGTTGTATATCGTCCACCAGGTGCTTATTCTGAGTTCTTGTCTGAATTTTCAGTCTTTTTATCAGAACTATTATTGAAATCTGATAAAGTCATTATAGTGGGAGATTTCAATATTCATGTTGATGTTGAAAGTGATAGTTTGAATATAGCTTTTAATGATCTTTTGGATTCAGTTGGTTTCTCTCAGAATGTAAACAGACCAACTCCTCATTGTCATCATACTCTTGATCTTGTTCTGACTTATGGCGTAGAGATTGAACAGCTGATAGTGTTTCCTCACAACCCTGTCTTGTCTGATCATTTTTTAATAACCTTTGAATTTACAATGATGGACCTCACCGCTCCAGATAGAAACTTTACCCACCGTAGATGTTTATCAGAAAATGCTGTAACTAAATTCAAAGAATCTATTCCGTTAGCTTTATCTTCATTCCAGAAGAATAATATAACAGAGAGCAGCTGCAGAGATTTTGCAGACTGGCGAATTCATGATCTTACTGGTAATTTTACAGCTTTAATGCGCACGTCATTGGATCAAGTTGCTCCTCTGAAAATGAAGGTAATCAGCCAGAGGAGGCGTGCTCCTTGGTTTAATTTAGAGCTGCGTATGCTAAAAAGAACTTCAAGAAAGTTAGAAAGGAAATGGTGTTCCACTAAGCTAGAAGAAGTTTATTTATCTTGGAGAGATAGTCTGCTCATATACAAAAGAGCCCTTCGTAGGGTTAGAACTGAGTATTACTCATCCCTCATAGAGGAGAACAAGAACAATCCCAGGTTTCTGTTTAGTACTGTAGCCAGATTAATAAAAAACCCAACTTCTGTTGAACCATGTATCCCTGTAACGATCAGTAGTGATTGCCTTCATGGAATTCTTTACTAATAAAATAGATTCAATCAGAGGAAAAATCTATAATGTCCTTCCCACTGTTGTCTCTGGTTTGTTGTCCAGTAAAGCAGCTTTAGAATCTGAATCATGTTTAGACAGTTTCTGTCCAGCTGATCTTAATGAGTTAACACAAATTGTGGCTTCTTCTGGACCATCTACATGTATGTTGGATCCTGTTCCAACCAGACTTTTTAAGGATGTCTTCCCATTGATTAACACATGGATATTGGACATGATCAATTTGTCTTTAATGAATGGATATGTGCCTAAGGCCTTTAAGGTTGCTGTTATTAAACCTTTACTTAAGAAACCTGATCTTGATCCAGGATCTCCAGGTAATTATCGACCTATATCCAATTTACCCTTCATCTACAAAATTTTAGAAAAGATAGTTGCAAACCAGTTATGTGATCATCTACACAGTAATCATCTTTTTGAAGAGTTCCAGTCAGGATTTAGAGCTCATCATTGCTGAAAAAACTGTCGCTCGACCCGGCCCAGGTAGGAAACTACCGGCCAGTCTCGCTCCTACCGTTCATGTCCAAGATCCTAGAGCGAGCCGTTTTCACTCAAGTCTCACAGTTCCTCCATGACAATGACCTACTTGATCCTTATAAATCAGGCTTTAAGCGAGGCCATTCCACTGAAACTGCTCTTCTCTCAGTTGCAGAGTAACTACGGGTTGCCAGATCGGCTGGTCTCTCCTCAGTACTCGTACTCCTCGACCTGTCTGCTGCTTTCGACACCGTCAACCACCTCATTCTCCTCTCGACGCTATCTAAGCTTGGCATCTCGGGGCCGGTCCTCTCGTGGTTCACCTCGTACCTTGCAGAAAGATCTTTCAGAGTCTCGTGGCATGGACAGATGTCCAGTCTGCATGAGCTGGCAACAGGTGTCCCGCAGGGCTCGGTCCTTGGTCTTCTCCTCTTCTCTTTATACACCACTTCATTAGGCGAGATCATTCGTTCCCATGGCTTCTCCTACCATTGCTACGCTGACGACACTCAGCTCCTCCTCTCCTTCCCTCCAGACGATACCTCCATCTCAATGCGGATATCTGCCTGCCTCTCAGATATCTTGGCGTGGATGAGGGATCGCCACCTTCAGCTTAATCTGTCCAAAACTGACCTCATTGTCTGTCCTGCCAGTAACTCCGTATCTCCTCAGATAAGCGTGCAGCTTGACTCCATCACGCTGTTCCCCAAAACCTCCGCCAGAAACCTTGGTGTCATACTGGACAACCAGCTGTCCTTCAAGGAGCAGGTTAACTCCGTAGCTCGCTCATGTTGATTCGTTCATCAGGAAAATCAGAGCCTTCCTCACAGACCACACCACACAGCTTCTGGTCCAGGCCCTGGTCTTGTCCCGGATCGACTACTGCAACTCTTTGCTGGCCGGTCTTCCGGCGTCCTCAGTTAAACCTCTGCAGATGATTCAGAACGCAGCAGCACGTCTGGTCTTCAACCAGCCCAAAAGGGCTCATGTCACTCCGCTGCTCATTTCCCTGCACTGGCTTCCAGTTGCAGCACGCATCAAATACAAAGCTCTGCTTCTGGCTTACCAGACTCTAACACACAGCTCCTACTTACCTTCACTCCTTCATCCAAACCTACATTCCCACGCGTCAGCTACGCTCAGCCGCTGAAAGACGCCTAGCGCTTCCACCACAACGTGGCATGAGATCATGTTCCAAACTCTTCTCCTCTGTTGTCCCCTGATGGTGGAATGACCTGCCAAACTCGGTCCGATCCTCAGAGTCGGCAGCTACTTTTAAGAGCAGACTTAAGACTCACCTCTTTAAAGAACACTTTCAGTCTTAATGTGGAATTGATTTATGATCTATGATAGCGATTTGGGAGTTTATCTCTACAAAAAAAAAAAAAAAATTGATACACTTGATGTATCAGCGTCGGAATTAAACTGGACTCCAAACAGTCCGCCTCCTTATACTTTTTCCTTCTCTTTGAATTCTTGCTTGTATGTTCTCTCAATGTAAGTCGCTTTGGATAAAAGCGTCTGCTAAATGACGGTAGTAGTAGTAGTCATCATAGCACTGAAACAGCACTGGTGAAAGTTTCTAATGATATTCTCATGTCCTCAGACAGTGAACTTGTGTCTGTACTTGTCCTGTTAGATCTCAGTGCTGCGTTTGATACTATAGATCATAAGATCCTATTGAAGAGGCTTGAATATGATATTGGGATTAAGGAAACTGCATTAAACTGGTTTGAATCATATTTAACTGAAAGATTCCAGTTTGTTCATGTAAATAATGAATCTTCTTCATATACCAGAGTCAGTCATGGAGTTCCTCAGGGTTCAGTGCTTGGACCGATCCTCTTTACTATATATATGTTACCGCTTGGTAAAACTATTAGACAACATGGTATAAAATTCAATTTTTATGCTGATGATACTCAGTTATATCTATCAATGAAGCCTGACGAGACCAACCAGCTGCAGAGATTACAAGCTTGTCTTAATGATGTAAAATGTTGGATGACGCTTAATTTTTTGCTTTTAAATTCAGACAAGACAGAGGTTGTGACTTTTGGGCCTGAGAATCTTAGGAACAAGTTGTGTAGTCAGTCATCAACGTTGGATGGCATTAATTTGGCCTCCAACAAGAAGGTAAAAAACCTGGGTGTTATCTTTGACCAGGACATGTCCTTTAGTTCTCATATAAAGCATGTTACCAGGACGGCCTACTTCCACCTGCATAATGTTGCTAAAATTAGGAGCATTTTGAATCAAAGGGATGCAGAAACTTTAGTTCTTGCATTTATTACTTCTAGACTTGATTACTGTAATTCATTATTATCAGGGTGTTCTAATAGTGCTGTTAAAGGCCTCCAGCTGATCCAAAATACTGCTGCCAGAATTCTGATGAGAGTTAGAAGGGTTTTAGCATCACTTCATTGGCTCCCTGTAAGGTCTTGAATAAAGTTTAAGGTTTTACTTTTGACGTATAAGGCCTTGAACGACCAAGCTCCAGCTTATATTAAAGATCTTATTGTTCCATATGCTCCTAACAGAGCACTTCGCTCTCAGACTGCAGGTCTGCTTGTAGTTCCTAGAATTTCTAAAAGTAGAATGGGAGGAAGAGCTTTTAGTTATCAGGCTCCTCTCCTGTGGAACCAGCTTCCACTTTTTATCCGTGAGGCAGACACCTTGTGTAGTTTTAAGAATAGACTTAAAACTTTCCTTTTTACACAATCCTATAGTCAGGGTTAGCTTGGGTTCTCCTGAGCTTTCCCTTTAGTTATGCTGCTATAGGTTTAGACTGCCGGAGGACATACTGACCACATTTTTTCACTCTGCTGTCTTTCTTTACTCTGGCTGCCTCTGAGGAGGGTGTATCTCACATAAACAAACAATGAAATATTCCCACTAGAGCCATCAAATTGTTATTGCTTTGATTGTTACTGCTGCCATTAACTGTTTCTCTGTTTATCTTTCTATAGACATGACGACTGGCCAAAATACATCTGTGTTTGTCTGTGTCTCTTTCCTGTCAGCTCAGACCCCAGTCGGCTAAGGCAGAAGGCCGCCCATCCTGAGCCGGGTTCTGCTAGAGGTTTCTTCCTGTTAAAAGGGAGTCGTTCCTTTCCACTGTCGCCAATTGTGCTTGCTCAGGATGGGGGATTGTGCTGAAATAACAATTCAGCCCAATCGGCTGGTTCCTTAGATAGAAAATGTTTTATTATTAATTGGTTGATTTTTCTGTGAAGTGCCTTGAAATGACTTTGTCATGAACTGGCGCTTTATAAATAAATAAACTTGAAACTTGAAACCTTTCTCATTGGCTTTTAACAAGGTTTGATTTGACTGTTTTATTAGTGAGGTGTTTTATGTATTTCTGTATTTTAGAGCTTTTATTCTGTTTATGTTGTTTTACTGTTATTTCTTGTCACTGTACAACACTTTGGTCAGCCTTGGTTGTTTTTAAATGTGCTTTATAAATAAACTTGACTTCACTTGACTTGAATTAATAATAAAACATTTCTATCTAAGGAACCAGCCGATTGGGCTGAATTGTTAGTTCAGCACAATCCCCCATCCTGAGCAAGCACGATTGGCGACAGTGGAAAGGAACGACTCCCTTTTAACAGGAAGAAACCTCTAGCAGAACCTGGCTCAGGATGGGTGGCCTTCTGCCTTAGCCGACTGGGGTCTGAGCTGACAGGAAAGAGACACAGACAAACACCGATGGATTTTGGCCAGTCGTCATGTCTATAGAAAGATAAACAGAGAAACAGTTAATGGCAGCAGTAACAATCAAAAGCAATAACAATTTGATGGCTCTAGGGGGAATATTTCATTCTTTGTTTATGTGAGATACATCCTCCCTAGCATTGTTCTGCTATTAGTATAGAATAATCTAGCACAGATTTGACATGCCTAAGTATTGTAGTTTTTGAACTGCATCTAAGATAGTGTGGTCCAGATGCAGCAAAGGGCTCAAATTTGCATTTATTGAAGTTTGACAAATCACAGAACGGTTTCACAAATCCCAGACTGTGTTTTATTTGTTTTGCTAATAGTGTAGAATAATCTAGTCCAGGTTTGAAATGTATTGTACTTTTTAAGATACATCTGAGAAAGATGCAGAGAAAGTACTAAAATATGCATTTATTCAAGATCCACAAATAACAGAAGGGTTTTACAAATCACAGAGTGGGTTTTAGTTGTTCTGCTATTAGTGTAGAACAATGTAGTCCAGGTTTGAACTGTCTAAATATTGTAGTTTTTAAACTAGAGCAGACTAAAGATGCGCAGAGTGGAGAAAATTTGGTGTAATAATAACACTTTAGCCATTTCCTGAATCGGAAGCTAGAAATGGAAACCAACTTCAGCCTTGTTTCAAAACCCCACATTTTCACCAGAGCCTGAAGGGTTTACAGAGCTGTAAAACGTAGCATCAAGATCCAACCCACTTCCAGAAGCAATCATGTGATACAGCCGGGCAGCAAGGCCTCGGTCGTCATTTTAGCTCTTCCCTTAAATGAAGCAAGCCTCGAGACCTGCTTCATGGAAATGTCCCTTCATTATTTGATACACGCTCTGAGGCCTCAGCACATCTCATAACATCACTAGTTTTTTTTTCTTTCAGCCCAGAGCAGAATTGTTTTTTTAAGAAACTGGCTGTTGTTTTTTCCCCAAGTTTTAATAAAGACCTAAATATATTTCTATTAATGAAATTAGTTTGCTAACAGTAAGAGGGAGGAGTCAGTTGAAACTGTGTATTGTGAGTCACGAGTTAGTTAAAGTGATTTTCGAGTATTGAACGAATTGTTCATGACTCGCACATCACTAGCACACAGCACTAAGCGGGCAAATGGAGTGTAAAAAAACCTGCTGTGAAAAGCATATGGGAGACCTGCCAATTCTCGAGTTCAAGTCTCGAGCAAATGCCAGTCGCGTACCGCAGTACCATACAGTTACCAAAACAAAATCCAAAATGCTCCTAACATGGGAAAACTGTTCAAGACATTCAATACTCTTATCCGTCCTCCACCTGCTCAGCCACCCACCGGGCTGACTGCAGACATGTTCGCCACCTACAGTGGGGCAAAAAAGTATTTAGTCAGCCACCAATTGTGTAAGTTCTCCCACTTAAAAAGATCAGGGAGGCCTGTAATTTTCATCATAGGTATACCTCAACTATGAGAGACAAAATGAGGAAAAAAAATCCAGAAAATCACATTGTCTGATTTTTAAAGAATTTATTTGCAAATTATGGTGGAAAATAAGTATTTGGTCACCTACAAACAAGTAAGATTTCTGGCTTTCACAGACCTGTAACTTCTTTAAGAGGCTCCTCGGTCCTCCACTCGTTACCTGTATTAATGGCACCTGTGTGAACTCGTTATCAGTATAAAAGACACCTGTCCACAACCTCAAACAGTCACGCTCCAAACTCCACTATGGCCAAGACCAAAGAGCTGTCAAAGGACACCAGAAACAAAATTGTAGACCTTCACCAGGCTGGGAAGACTGAATCTGCAATAGGTAAGCAGCTTGGTGTGAAGAAATCAACTGTGGGAGCAATTATTAGAAAATGGAAGACATACAAGACCACTGATAATCTCCCTCGATCTGGGGCTCCACGCAAGATCTCACCCCGTGGGGTCAAAATGATCACAAGAACGGTGAGCAAAAATCCCAGAACCACACGGAGGGACCTAGTGAATGACCTGCAGAGAGCTGGGACCAAAGTAACAAAGGCTACCATCAGTAACACACT
>SSNP01000237.1:358645-416328 GCA_006937955.1 Pachypanchax playfairii
GCAGACGGGCCTGGACGTGTCCTGGCTTCAGCAGGGGGACACGTCTGGCACTGCAGGATTTGAGTCCCTGGCGGCGTAGTGTGTTACTGATGGTAGCCTTTGTTACTTTGGTCCCAGCTCTCTGCAGGTCATTTACTAGGTCCCTCCGTGTGGTTCTGGGATTTTTGCTCACCGTTCTTGTGATCATTTTGACCCCACTTCCATTTTCTAATAATTGCTCCCACAGTTGATTTCTTCACACCAAGCTGCTTACCTATTGCAGATTCAGTCTTCCCAGCCTGGTGAAGGTCTACAATTTTGTTTCTGGTGTCCTTTGACAGCTCTTTGGTCTTGGCCATAGTGGAGTTTGGAGCGTGACTGTTTGAGGTTGTGGACAGGTGTCTTTTATACTGATAACGAAATCTTACTTGTTTGTAGGTGACCAAATACTTATTTTCCACCATAATTTGCAAAGAAATTCTTTAAAAATCAGACAATGTGATTTTCTGGATTTTTTTTCCTCATTTTGTCTCTCATAGTTGAGGTATACCTATGATGAAAATTACAGGCCTCTCTGATCTTTTTAAGTGGGAGAACTTACACAATTGGTGGCTGACTAAATACTTTTTTGCCCCACTGTATTTTGTCCTTCTCTACTCACATTGACTAGTTACAGTCCAAAGTTAAAACTAACTTAGGTTTTCTTTATAGAATGCACTCCTCTTTCACTTATTCTGCAAGACAAACATTGATCCAAATGACTATCCTTCCCGTATTTGATTATGGTGATGTCATTTACAGATTGGCTCCAAAGCAGTTGTTGAAAAAGTTGGAACCCCTTTACCACTCTGCCATTCAATTTTTAACTAATGCGCTTTTCAAAACTAACCATTGTACCCTTTACTCCTTGCTAAATTGGACTTCATTATTCACTCAATAAAAGATTAATTGGTTACAGCTAATTTATAAAACTATCCTTTCTGTGTACTGCAGTCAGAGACATGAATGAATTACAAAAAACTTTCTGGTTGGACACTTTTATTTAAAAGGCTGTTTTAAAAGCACAGCTTAATTATCATTTTAAGGAAAATGTTGTTGAAACAGTTTAATGATTTTATGATTTTTAGATCTTGTCATATTGTTGATGTTTTATTGTTTATTGTTAATGTTTACCTTAATTGATTTTTACTTTAATTTCTGTTTCTGTAACTCATTTCTTTCTATTTCTATTTTTTTATTTTCTCAAAGGGTTTTGCCTTTCCCAGGCAACAGTTGTAAATAAGAATATCATTCTTAATCTGTCCTGCCTGGATAAATAAAGGTTAAATGAATAAAAATAAAATAAAATCTATACGACAGGTTATGCTGTCAGTTTTATAATATTAAAGAATTGCCTTTTCCTTTTTTAGCATTTTAATGAGTGCAAACAGTACAGTTTGATGAGTAATCCCTCGCTGTTGCAGCAGCAAATTTGTATCCATACACTCTCAGAAATAGAGGTACGAGACAAGGACATTTTTGTACCTATAGGTAAAATGTTTTAAAATGTTCCCTTAAAAGTACAATATTGGCTTTTAAAAGGCCAGAAATGCCCCTTAGAGTGTTCAAATTGATATAAAGTACAAATTTGTACCATTTCAACTGCACCTGCAACCCTGGCCACGGCTGGTTAATTTCCATTTTATTAAGTTTCTTCCATCATTTTCAATATTATGTTTCAGAATGTTGGTTTAAGACTTCAAAATGTGGCATACTTTTACTGTTTTAGTGGAAGAATTTCATAAGGTACAAAAGTGGACCTGGACTGGGTACACCCCCAGCGACAAGAATTTGTACCCTTCTTGTCGCTGGGGGTGTACCCTGTAGTCCAGGTCCACTTTTGTACCTTATGAAGTTGTTCCACTAAAACTGTAAAATTATGCCACATTTTGAAGTATTAAACCAACATTCTGAAACATAATATTGAAAATGATGGATGAAACTTAATAAAATTTAGATTAACCAGCCTTGGCCAGGGTTGCAGGTGCAGTTGAAATGGTACAAATTTGTACTTTATATCAATTTGAACACTCTAAGGGGCATTTCTGGCCTTTTAAAAGCCAATATTGTACTTTTAAGGGAACATTTTAAAACATTTTACCTATAGGTACAAAAATGTCCTTGTCTCGTACCTCTATTTCTGAGAGTGTATGGATACAAATTTGCTGCTGCAACAGCGAGGGATTACTCATCAAACTGTACTGTTTGCACTCATTAAAATGCTAAAAAAGGAAAAGGCAATTCTTTAATATTATAAAACTGACAGCATAACCTGTCGTATAGATTTTATTTTATTTTTATTCATTTAACCTTTATTTATCCAGGCAGGACAGATTAAGAATGATATTCTTATTTACAACTGTTGCCTGGGAAAGGCAAAACCCTTTGAGAAAATAAAAAAATAGAAATAGAAAGAAATGAGTTACAGAAACAGAAATTAAAGTAAAAATCAATTAAGGTAAACATTAACAATAAACAATAAAACATCAACAATATGACAAGATCTAAAAATCATAAAATCATTAAACTGTTTCAACAACATTTTCCTTAAAATGATAATTAAGCTGTGCTTTTAAAACAGCCTTTTAAATAAAAGTGTCCAACCAGAAAGTTTTTTGTAATTCATTCATGTCTCTGACTGCAGTACACAGAAAGGATAGTTTTATAAATTAGCTGTAACCAATTAATCTTTTATTGAGTGAATAATGAAGTCCAATTTAGCAAGGAGTAAAGGGTACAATGGTTAGTTTTGAAAAGCGCATTAGTTAAAAATTGAATGGCAGAGTGGTAAAGGGGTTCCAACTTTTTCAACAACTGCTTTGGAGCCAATCTGTAAATGACATCACCATAATCAAATACGGGAAGGATAGTCATTTGGATCAATGTTTGTCTTGCAGAATAAGTGAAAGAGGAGTGCATTCTATAAAGAAAACCTAAGTTAGTTTTAACTTTGGACTGTAACTAGTCAATGTGAGTAGAGAAGGACAAAATACAGTGGGGCAAAAAAGTATTTAGTCAGCCACCAATTGTGTAAGTTCTCCCACTTAAAAAGATCAGAGAGGCCTGTAATTTTCATCATAGGTATACCTCAACTATGAGAGACAAAATGAGGAAAAAAAATCCAGAAAATCACATTGTCTGATTTTTAAAGAATTTCTTTGCAAATTATGGTGGAAAATAAGTATTTGGTCACCTACAAACAAGTAAGATTTCGTTATCAGTATAAAAGACACCTGTCCACAACCTCAAACAGTCACGCTCCAAACTCCACTATGGCCAAGACCAAAGAGCTGTCAAAGGACACCAGAAACAAAATTGTAGACCTTCACCAGGCTGGGAAGACTGAATCTGCAATAGGTAAGCAGCTTGGTGTGAAGAAATCAACTGTGGGAGCAATTATTAGAAAATGGAAGTGGGGTCAAAATGATCACAAGAACGGTGAGCAAAAATCCCAGAACCACACGGAGGGACCTAGTAAATGACCTGCAGAGAGCTGGGACCAAAGTAACAAAGGCTACCATCAGTAACACACTACGCCGCCAGGGACTCAAATCCTGCAGTGCCAGACGTGTCCCCCTGCTGAAGCCAGGACACGTCCAGGCCCGTCTGCGGTTTGCTAGAGAGCATTTGGATGATCCAGAAGAGGATTGGGAGAACATCATATGGTCAGATGAAACCAAAATAGAACTTTTTGGTAGAAACTCAACTTGTCGTGTTTGGAGGGGAAAGAATGCTGAGTTGGATCCAAAGAACACCATACCTACTGTAAAGCATGGGGGTGGAAACATCATGCTTTGGGGCTGTTTTTCTGCAAGGGGACCAGGACGACTGATCCGTGTAAAGGAAAGAATGAATGGGGCCATGTATCGTAAGATTTTGAGTGAAAACCTCCTTCCATCAGCAAGGGCATTGAAAATGAGACGTGGCTGGGTCTTTCAGCATGACAATGATCCCAAACACACCGCCCGGGCAACGAAGGAGTGGCTTCGTAAGAAGCATTTCAAGGTCCTGGAGTGGCCTAGCCAGTNTCTTTGCTGGCATTTCATTTGTGCTCTTTTAGGCCACCTTTTGTTAATTTCAACATTCCTCTTACTGATTACCATGTGTTACTCATTATACTTTATATTGGATGTACCACCCTGTGGACTGCTCAATTTCAGGTTGGTAAAACAAACTCTGGTGGAGTGAGATCTGAAACATCAAAGCTGACAATGAAATTGGAGATTGATGGGTAAAACCAGAACAACAATTTTAAGCATGTGGCTGTCAGAACGTAATATACTGTGTGGCTTACGTTTGAGGAAAAAACAACCTTTTTTTGAGTCTCTTGATGTCTGTCTCCCCCTCTGCGCTTAACACAATTTGCTTAAAACCCTTATAATCCATCTAGATAATCTGTGAAATGGTTCTCACCCTTTTCTCCTTTCCCCTTCACTGGCCCTTGTATTTACTGTTCTTTCCTTGTCCCCCTCCAGAGGGCTCAATGTCAAACCAGATACAGATTGAGACAGTCCACATAAACTGTCATTAAAAGAAGTAGAACAGTAGAAATTTAATCCCCTCACCCATTTTTCCCTCAAACAAATGCTTTTAAGGCTGTATATCCCTGGGATGTTGGAGGTATCCTAAGCACTGTTGCTGTTTGCAAGTTGAATTGAGTTAGATTTTAATGCACAACAACAATATAAAGTAAAAACCTCGATTTAGACTTTATTAACGGTTTGTCTATGAGTTACCTTTTGACTCACATGTTGGTCTAATACTTAGAGCTGTTTATATTTTCCACTTGACCAAGCCCTTTCATCACCTCTGATCCATCTGTGTGCCTTAGATTCCCCAGATCAGCTACGCCTCCACTGCCCCAGAGCTGAGTGACAACAGCCGCTATGAGTTCTTCTCCCGTGTGGTGCCCCCTGACTCCTACCAAGCCCAGGCCATGCTAGACATAGTCAAAGCCATGGGTTGGAACTACGTCTCCACACTGGCATCTGAGGGAAACTATGGAGAGAGTGGCGTGGATGCTTTCATTCAGATATCCAGAGAAGCAGGTAACTGTTCTGGCCTACACTCTCAGAAATAGAGGTACGAGACAAGTACCTATAGGTAAAATGTTCCCTTAAAAGTACAATATTGGTCTTTAAAAGGCCAGAAATGCCCCTTAGAGTGTTCAAATTGATATAAAGTACAAATTTGTACCATTTCAACTGCACCTGCAACCCTGGCCACGGCTGGTTAATTTCCATTTTATTAAGTTTCTTCCATCATTTTCAATATTATGTTTCAGAATGTTGGTTTAAGACTTCAAAATGTGGCATACTTTTACTGTTTTAGTGGAAGAATTTCATAAGGTACAAAAGTGGACCTGGACTGGGTACACCCCCAGCGACAAGAATTTGTACCCTTCTTGTCGCTGGGGGTGTACCCTGTAGTCTGTAGTGTCTTTTATACTGATAACGAAATCTTACTTGTTTGTAGGTGACCAAATACTTATTTTCCACCATAATTTGCAAATAAATTCTTTAAAAATCAGACAATGTGATTTTCTGGATTTTTTTTCCTCATTTTGTCTCTCATAGTTGAGGTATACCTATGATGAAAATTACAGGCCTCTCTGATCTTTTTAAGTGGGAGAACTTACACAATTGGTGGCTGACTAAATACTTTTTTGCCCCACTGTATTATCTAGCCAGATTCCAAGCACAAACACTGTTATTAGAGTTCTGATTTAATATAATCTTTATAATTTATTTAGAATGCAGTGTAGTGCATGGCAACACGATCATATTATCTTTAAACATTTGGTTTATGGTGTAATTAATAAACAGTCATTCAATCTTAATGAGTCAGATGTTAAGCCTCAGGTTAACATACGTGGTTGAGAAGTTGAAAAAGATAAAGGCTCCTCAAATTGAAAAATCAATGAATAAATAAACAAATCTAATATATTCCCATAGTCTCAGCTGTACTATGTGTTGAGTATTGCTTTGGGCAAAGTTAAGATTTAAAACACTACATTTGCCAAACAGTTGGCTGTTTGCTGTCGTCTCAAAGCTCTTTATGTGACTCCATGCTCTAAGGTCCTGAAAATCAAATAGCTACATTACACAATGTAGGAAGTTAATATGTCCAGTTTAAAGACAATCAGAAGTACAAATGACTGAGGATGCAGTCACATACATCTCTTAAACTGTTCACAATTCTACTGCTGCTATCATGTAGGTGCAGAATAAGTACAGGCAACCAATCTTTTTGACAAGCATGTGTTCTAATTTTAGCAAATTACCCTTAGTATCTAATCCAATTTCCTTTTCCTTTATATTTCTGTAAAGTGCCTTGAAATGACTTTGTTATGAACTGGCACTTTATAAAATAAATAAACTTGAAACTTAATTTAATAAAGTATGATTGAATATAAATGTAATAGTATCATTATGACACATGATTATCTTCCTTTCTGCAGTCAAACAGTGTGATTAAAAATGGCTAAATATGAACAGTAGCTACTACAAACATGTTTGCAATTTCTTTTGCACAGGAGGATTGTGTATTGCACAGTCCATAAAGATCCCGAGAGAACCCAGACCAGGAGAGTTTGACAAAGTCATCAAGAGACTAATGGAGACCTCTAATGCTCGAGGGGTCATCATCTTTGCTAATGAGGATGATATCAAGTGAGTTGCACTCTTACTTGCAGATCAACAAGGAATCTGTTCTAAAGTCTATCACTGTGAAAAACACTTAGATGGATGTGTATATTCTATTTCAGAAGGGTACTACAGGCTGCAAAAAAAGCCAACTTGACAGGACACTTCCTTTTTGTTGGATCTGACAGCTGGGGGGCCAAAAGCTCCCCCATTGAAGACCAGGAAGAGGTGGCTGAGGGTGCTGTCACTATCCTACCCAAAAGAGCCTCTATTGACGGTAGAACTAAACATTAATTCAGCTGCACTGAGGTCTGCAGGAGATACCCTCAAATGCATGTCACATGTGACACTGACAGATGAGACAAATACAAATGCAACAAAAATGAGTGACTGTTAAATCTGATAAAATTGATCAATGTGAATTGAGGAAGCTTAATCATAGCCACAATTTCCTGTGTAAAAATGTTATCTTTTCTCCTTATTTTAGTATCCAGTGATTTATGTTGCTTGAACACATTTTTTACAGACATGCAATATATTCCTGTTACATGAAATGAATATAAAATGTGTAATGACCCAGGGTTTGATGAGTACTTCACTTCAAGATCACTGGAAAACAACAGGAGAAACATCTGGTTTGCAGAGTTCTGGGAAGATGACTTCAAGTGCAAACTAACCCAACCTGGAATAAAATATGATCCTGATAGAAGAAAATGTACAGGTGAGGAAGCCTTACTGTATCCCAAAACATTCTTTTAAAATTATCTGAGGTCTGTTTGAGGTCAGTTTCTCCCCTTATTAACACCACCTTTGACATTTTTGTTATCTGCCAGGTGAAGAAAGAATCAACCGAGACTCTCAGTATGAACAGGAGGGCAAGGTACAGTTTGTGATTGATGCTGTGTATGCCATGGCCCATGCCTTGCACAGCATGCATCTGGACCTCTGTCTTGGCTCCATGGGTGTGTGTGAGAAAATGGACCCTGTGGAGGGACGGATGCTCCTTCAGTACATTCGCTCTGTAAACTTCAATGGTAAGGTTTTAACTCATTAGCTGTTTTTTAACCTTTCTGAGATTATTTTAGAACAACGACCAAACTAGGAGGGAGATGTTAAGATTTTTGTTAGAAATTGTTTTACTGTCATTTCATGGAATTTCAAAGAAAAGCAAAAAGCAGCAGAAGGAAGGTCACATTTAAAAGGGAGTCTTTGGGATGTTTTTACTAATGTCTCAAGCTGTAGAATACAGTACATTGCTTCATAGCATGCCCTCTCCCTAAGGCAGCCTCCTCATTCTTTCCCATAAATAGCACCTCAGCTTTCATCCTTGTCCTTCTTAATATAGTTACAGTTTGAAAATAGAAAAATATGTGGTATGAAAACATCATATTTACTGCCCTCATTTTATTGGATGACCTTGGCTTGTATAGAATATTTTCTGACTGAGCCCCCTGCAGGGACCAGAGAAAAACATTCAATCATTTAAGGGCAAAAGAGTAGAGTGCACTGAAAGACTACCTGTTGAGGAAAGCCTTGAATAAAAAGCATCCTGCACTCAGTTTTCACATGATTGCACATGACTGAAATAAGCAAGCTGTATTTAGCAGCATGTGGGTGTTCCGTTAACCACCTATGACAATTTGAATTCTTCATCCCCTCTGTTCAAATTTTTTTTAGTATGCATCTTGTTAAAATTTTGTCTCCAAAATCCAGGCAGCGCCGGAACTGCAGTGATGTTCAATGAGAATGGAGATGCTCCTGGTCGATACGACATCTTCCAGTACCAAATGTCCAACGTCAGTAACCCTGGCTACAGAGTTATTGGACAATGGACAAACCATCTGCGACTCAATGTAACTATAAGCACAACTTGAATTTTCTTGGTTAAAGAGACAATTTCACACAGATTTCATGACTTTGTGGTTATTTCTTATGTATTAACCTGTAATATGAAGCATTTTATATCTAAAAAACATTAGGAAACACTGATTAACAGACCTTACAATCACTCTGCGTCAAAATACGGCTGGTTTCATCAGGCTTCGGCAGCAACTCATTAATATTCATTATTCGAATTTGCTGGACTCAGATTGGCTAACAAACTAGCCTATGAGAGCAAGGTATACTGTTTCCTGCCCCACTACACATGGCAACAGCAGACGTCATGTCTTCCGGTTTCTTACATCTAATGCTATATCTTTTAGCCAGCAGCATGCTAGGCATGGATTCAACTGCGGGAGCTGCCAAATCCAAACAAGCAAAAGGGTTGTGATGAAACAAATACAGGGTTTTATCACCACCTGCGTAATTTGAGAAATAAAAACTTAAAGAGAAGTTGTTTACCTGTTTACCCACTATAAAGGTAAGAACACCAGTGGAGCTAAAATATTCAACAGAAACCTCAGAAAAAACATTTTTAATGGAATGGCCACTTTAATGTATAATGTATATGAGAAGACAGACACCTACTTTACATTGTTTAACAGACTGGAAATTGGAACTCTCTATGCATGGCTTTGTCTAAAGAGATTAAGTGTGACTGAAAACCACTGATAAATTTTAGTCTTAAACATAAACCCCAGATTTTGAGATGGCCCTTAATTTGAAGTCAGGAAAAGGTAGGGGTTAAAAATCTCAATACAAAATGGCACATTTAAAGAGCAAAAAGATGATAGCTTCCCTTCAGCTCTTTTTATGCATCCAGCGTGTAGTCGTAGACAGACGAATCAACCATGATGCCAAACACATATATTATGTACACACGTATACACTGCTCAAAAAATAAATAAAGGGAACACTTAAACAACATGATATAACTCCAAGGCAATCACACTTCTGTGAAATTAAACTGTCCCCTTAGGAAGCAACACTGATTGACAATCAATTTCACATGCTGTTGTGCAAATGGAATAGACAAACAGATGGAAATTATAGGCAAGACATCCCCAATAAAGGAGTGGTTCTCTAGGTGGTGACCACAGACCACTTCTCAGTTCCTGCTTTCTGGTTGATGTTTTGGTCACTTTTGAATGCTGGTGGTTAGGGATGCTCCGATGCCAATACTCGTATCAGGTATTGGGGCAAATACCATTCTAATGTACTTGTATCAGTATCGGTTAGTTAACTGATACCAAGAACCGATACTTAAAAGGGGGGATCTCTGCAGTAATTTCACAGACAATGTTTTTTTTTCACTTGAAACTTTGTTTTTGTGGTAATTTTTATTAACATTTTATTGAGTTCCCCATCATTTGTTGTAAACAGCAGAGAAGAAAATAAAAGCCGTCTTTCAATTCATTGCATTTTTTGTGCGGTACGTGTATCAGCATTGGTACTCAGTATCAGCAAGTACACAGATCCAAGTATTGTATCGGTTTGAAAAAAGTGTTATCGTTGCATCTAGAGGTAGCATGAGACAGAGCCTACAGCCCAAACAAGTGGCTTAGGCAGCTTATCCAGGAGGGCACGTCAATGCGAGCTGTCGCAAGAAAGTTTGCTGTGTCTGTCAGCATAGTGTCCAGAGCATGAAGCTACCAGGAGACAGGCATCAGGAGATGTGGAAGAGGCCCCAGGAGAGCAACAGCCCAGCAGCAGGACCACTACCTCCGCCTTTGTGCAAGGACGAAGGGGAGGAGCACTGCCAGAGCCCTGCAAAATGACCACCAGTGGTCCACAGTTGTACATGTGTCTGCTCAAACACTCAGAAACAGACACCATGAGGGTGGTATGAGAGCCCAATGTCCACAGGTGTAGGTTGTGTTTACAGCTCAACCCCATGCAGGAAGTTTGGCAAAGAACACCAAGATTGGCAAATATACCACTGGTGCCCTGTGCTCTTCACAGATGAAAGCAGGTTCACACTGAGCACATGTGACAGAGTAGAACAGGTGCAGGACTTTAACTAAATAACAGGACAAAATGAGAGAGTAAAGCCCAACTCACACCTAACTGCAACGCCCGGCGCCGCGTTTTTTGGTGCACAATAATGGTGCGCGTCAAATTACACCAGATCGCCGCTAAGCCGGGCATCATTTTCAATTTTAGTCCTAATTATTTTGGTGGTATTAGGCTTGCATTATTATTAGGTTTGAATTATTAGATATAACCAAGACGATCTAATGAATATGAACTAAAATTTTCTGCTAGCTTACCAGAACATTCAATTTCAGTTGAAATTGCCCTCCAAGCTATTTCTTTACGGATATTGTCCTTATAATGAGGAGATTGGGGGTCGTAGAGCTCTGGGTACTTTCGTACTTCAGTAATTAGACGCTCCTCGTCCATCATTGAGTTTTTTTTACAGTCAAATAGCACTGCTAAGTGGTTAAGGTAGGAGATGCCCGCTTTAAGAAGCGTAGAAGAAGAAACTACGGGTGCTCAATAGGGACTTCTCCAGACGCGGCGCCGTGTCTGAATTCAACAGATTCTAATCGTTGCGCGGGGTGAACCGTTGCCGCGCATCAAGGCGTTTTTTGGTGAGGGCGCTCTCATAGAAAATAATGATGTTGCATCTTTTGCCGCGCGTCAATGCGTCTAGGTGTGCGTTGGACTTAAGTGTTGCAAATAGTGGCTCAGTGAATGAGGATTACATTTTTGCTTACCTCCCGGTCAGAAACTGAACTAAACTCTGTATGATACACTGTAGACATTTCACCTGAAAACTCAAATACATTGTTGCCATGTGTATTTTTTTTTTTGCTTGTGTATCGCTGTTGTGATTTTAAGAATTAAATTATATGGTTCTGTGTGGTCTAAAATCTGTAAACATAGTTTCAAAACAAAATGATCAGCTGCAGAATCTTGCCTATAGTATTCAGAGATTTTTCTTTATTGCTAAACTAATAATAATATTTAAGTACTTTTTGCAGAAATTCTGTAGTATTCTTTGTGTATTTATAACTGTTTCATGTGTGTTTGTACATCCAGCTAGAGGAGATGCAGTGGTCTGGAGGAGACCAAAAGATCCCAGAGTCAGTGTGCAGTTTTCCTTGTGAGCCTGGTGAAAGGAAGAAGATGGTAAAGGGTGTTCCCTGCTGTTGGCACTGTGAGCTCTGCGATGGTTACCAGTACCTGCTGGATGAATTCACCTGTGACATGTGCCCTTTTGACATGAGGCCCTTAAAGAACCGCACAGGTTGTCGACCCACACCTATCATAAAACTGGAGTGGAGCTCCCCCTGGGCCATCATTCCTGTCTTCCTAGCAATACTGGGAATCTTGGCCACAACTGGAGTTATAGCCACTTTTTTTCGCTTCAATGACACACCCATTGTTCGGGCATCTGGCAGAGAGCTCAGCTATGTGTTGCTGACAGGCATCTTCCTCATCTACCTCATCACTTTCCTCATGATTGCAGAGCCCAGTGTGGTTGTATGTGCCTTCCGCAGGCTACTGCTTGGGCTTGGCATGTGCATTAGCTATGCAGCCATGCTCACAAAGACCAACCGGATCTACCGCATCTTTGAACAGGGCAAAAAGTCAGTCACACCTCCAAGGTTTATCAGCCCCACCTCTCAGCTGATTATCACATTTATACTCATCTCAGTCCAGGTAAACTTATGAATACTATTTTCTGATGCATTAACTTGGGATTTGTAGCAGACTAATGCTTCTTTCTCCACAGTTACTGGGGGTGTTCATTTGGTTTGGCGTTGAACCTCCTCATACCATCATTGATTATGAGGAGCAGAAGCCACCAAATCCTGAATTCGCTCGTGGAATCCTCAAATGTGATATGTCTGACCAGTCGCTTATCTTGTGTCTGAGCTACAGTCTTGTACTGATGATCACCTGCACAGTGTATGCTATAAAGAGCAGAGGAGTTCCTGAGACCTTCAATGAGGCCAAGCCCATTGGTTTCACAATGTATACCACCTGCATCATCTGGCTGGCTTTTGTGCCCATCTTCTTTGGAACAGCACAGTCAACTGAGAAGGTAAGTAATCCAACAAGCTTCATGACTCACTATAGTCTGATATTTACACAGAATCCAAAAGAATTCCTTATGATCTGAAAGTGTCACCATTCTTTTATGTTAAGAGAAATGTCAAATAGGTTGAAGTAACTGGCCCTTTCCACCAGACTTGCTTTTTTTGGGGTTCATTTTTTTACATAAAAAATGAAGTACAAATTTGGTGGCATTAATAAAGGAACTCTCATTTCCATGTTAAAAAAGTCACAATAATATGTAACACATATTGATGAGTGTGTTTGGTAATTTCTGGAGTTTTCCCCAAGGACACAACTACACTTTGCAACCACATGACCAGTGTTTACCCATCTACTACCAAACTAAGGTCACTATAAAAAATTCGGAAGACATACTCCATTGTTGGTGTCTGGTTTGTCGCTTGCAGACTGCTGTACTATGTGAAACATGTTGACGCAAACCATGCAAGTTTTGCAAGTAATAGCATGGAAAGCAACAAGTATAGTTAGTACATAACAAGTATTCATGTTTCTGTGCAATGTAAAATTAAAATGTAGTCAGTATTTACTATTTGGTGATTTTATTTCATACCAGATGTATGACGTATCTTCCTGTTTGTCTCGGTTTGATTGTTGCTCTGTCTGGTCTCTGGGCATTTTTTCAGATTTCCACTAGTTTACTGTAATCTTTGACTTATTAGTTTATTAGCACTTTTTTTGCAGTTTTTCTGCACTCTCACTTGAAGGAAATTTTTATTTTTAACATTTTTTAGCTTTTTTTGAAACAGTAGGGTTTGCTAACTAGCCTAGTTTAGCTTAGCATGGCATCTCTCTCTGTCTTCTGCCTTGAGCTGTTCTGTGTGTGCAATGAAAAAATGTGGTACGAACAAATCAGGTGAGTGAATTTTATAAAAAGGATTTATTATAAAACTAGAAAAAGCACTCAGAGAGCGCAGACCTCCGTCATGTGGATATATTGTAGAAAGTACTATGTCCGTATCCTTAAAGCAGTACTGAATAACTTCTCTGCAGCCGTGTCGCAGACAGCCGTTGCTCAAACCAGTGTTCTGCAGAAATATGCTACCTGTTGAGATGTGCTACACACGTGCCATTCCACAGTCTTGACTTCAGTAAACAGATTTATCGTTTATTTTTGTTTCTATATTTTCCCATAAATACATTTTACCTATCAAATAAATTATGTTTAAGTTCTTTGACTTGTCAGAGCGACAGGCAAATGTTTGGACACACCCAGAGGAGAAGGACCCAACAATGGCCGCCAAGGACCCAGAGGGCATTTATATAGAAAATATTTGGGAAGGATCATGAAAAATATGTTTAAACAGTTAACAGGGCACACTCGCCATTAACAAGCATACTGTATAAACTTCAAATGACATTTCATTATGAAAAAGGGTGTCATTTCGTACTATGGCGGCATTTTTCTTCAGGGCAGCATAAATCACCAGAACACCACTGCCGGCTGAGACCTGAATTACGGAGATTATTTAGTCTATTGAAAAGCATCAGAGGGTCGAGAAGGATGTCTAATATGAAGCTGAATGTGTTTTTTGGTGAGTATCCACTTAGACAAGTTTCAAAATTGGAGCTTAAAGTTTTAAAAGTTATTCAGTACTGCTTTAAAAAATTTCCTGGATCCAGACGGTAATCCAGATCACTCCCAAAATCTAATCGATTCTTCCTTGGGCCTTTCCTGAAAATTTGATCAAAATCCATAGTTTTTGAGTTATCCGGCTAACAGACAGACAGACAGACATACAGTGGGGCAAAAAAGTATTTAGTCAGCCACCAATTGTGTAAGTTCTCCCACTTAAAAAGATCAGAGAGGCCTGTAATTTTCATCATAGGTATACCTCAACTATGAGAGACAAAATGAGGAAAAAAAATCCAGAAAATCACATTGTCTGATTTTTAAAGAATTTATTTGCAAATTATGGTGGAAAATAAGTATTTGGTCAATAACAAAAGTTAATCTCAATACTTTGTTATATAGCCTTTGTTGGCAATGACAGAGGTCAAACGTTTTCTGTAAGTCTTCACAAGGTTTTCACACACTGTTGCTGGTATTTTGGCCCATTCCTCCATGCAGATCTCCTCTAGAGCAGTGATGTTTTGGGGCTGACGCTGGGCAACACGGACTTTCAACTCCCTCCAGAGATTTTCTATGGGGTTGAGATCTGGAGACTGGCTAGGCCACTCCAGGACCTTGAAATGCTTCTTACGAAGCCACTCCTTCGTTGCCCGGGCGGTGTGTTTGGGATCATTGTCATGCTGAAAGACCCAGCCACGTCTCATTTTCAATGCCCTTGCTGATGGAAGGAGGTTTTCACTCAAAACCTTACGATACATGGCCCCATTCATTCTTTCCTTTACACGGATCAGTCGTCCTGGTCCCCTTGCAGAAAAACAGCCCCAAAGCATGATGTTTCCACCCCCATGCTTTACAGTAGGTATGGTGTTCTTTGGATCCAACTCAGCATTCTTTCCCCTCCAAACACGACAAGTTGAGTTTCTACCAAAAAGTTCTATTTTGGTTTCATCTGACCATATGATGTTCTCCCAATCCTCTTCTGGATCATCCAAATGCTCTCTAGCAAACCGCAGACGGGCCTGGACGTGTCCTGGCTTCAGCAGGGGGACACGTCTGGCACTGCAGGATTTGAGTCCCTGGCAGCGTAGTGTGTTACTGATGGTAGCCTTTGTTACTTTGGTCCCAGCTCTCTGCAGGCCATTCACTAGGTCCCTCCGTGTGGTTCTGGGATTTCTGCTCACCGTTCTTGTGATCATTTTGACCCCACGGGGTGAGATCTTGCGTGGAGCCCCAGATCGAGGGAGATTATCAGTGGTCTTGTATGTCTTCCATTTTCTAATAATTGCTCCCACAGTTGATTTCTTCACACCAAGCTGCTTACCTATTGCAGATTCAGTCTTCCCAGCCTGGTGAAGGTCTACAATTTTGTTTCTGGTGTCCTTTGACAGCTCTTTGGTCTTGGCCATAGTGGAGTTTGGAGCGTGACTGTTTGAGGTTGTGGACAGGTGTCTTTTATACTGATAACGAGTTCACACAGGTGCCATTAATACAGGTAACGAGTGGAGGACCGAGGAGCCTCTTAAAGAAGTTACAGGTCTGTAAAAGCCAGAAATCTTACTTGTTTGTAGGTGACCAAATACTTATTTTCCACCATAATTTGCAAAAAAATTCTTTAAAAATCAGACAATGTGATTTTCTGGATTTTTTTTCCTCATTTTGTCTCTCATAGTTGAGGTATACCTATGATGAAAATTACAGGCCTCTCTGATCTTTTTAAGTGGGAGAACTTACACAATTGGTGGCTGACTAAATACTTTTTTGCCCCACTGTACCCCGATATAAACATTTCCCCTTGGTGGAAGTAATCATGCATTATTGAGAGCAGTCAGTCAAATGATTATACATTGGAATGAGGCTCTAAAGCATGATGCTTGTTGAGCTGTTTTACAGTGGTACTAATAGAGAGAGGCTATCAGTACCCAGGATGTCATCAGAACTCTGTGTTTATAATGTCCTGATAAGATTGATGAGACTTTAATCTAAGTACTTGTTAATGAGGAAACTAAGAACAAGATGTATAATCATTTGTATCTGTGTCATGTTTGTCATGAAGTAACCACATGTGTCAGATGTTCAGCTACTCCTCTGCCTCCTTTAGTGATAATGGTACAGGTAATAAATGTAATTTATTTGTAGCTTTGGAAGCGAGGCTGTCTGATTTGGAATTGTGGCTCTGCGCTGTTGAAACTCCAGTAAATAGTCATGTCCCTATAGCTAGTTCCACTGAGAGTAGTTTCTATTAGCTATCCTCCGGGAAATCCCGAGCAGCCGGGAGCTCAGGCTGGCTGGGTAACAATCAAAAGGAAACACAGTCCTAAGTCTCAGCCCCCCGTTCACCATCGACCTGTCCACATTCCAAACCATCTTTCCCCACTAAACAATACACCCGCTGACTCTGGTTATTGGCAGCTCCATAGTCTGAAATGTGACATTAGATACACCGGTGACTGTAGTCATTTGCCTTCCAGGGGCCAGAACATAGAAGGCTACCTGAAACTGCTGGCTTAGGATAAACGTATAATAACAATACAGTGATCCCTCGCTTCTTCGCGGTTTGACTTTCACAGCTTCGCCATTTCGTGGGTTTTTCTAAAATATTTATCCAAAAATAAAAAATACTGCGCTTTCAGCTGTTCGTTTACCTCCCCACACTTCCTCTGCGGTCATTGGATAATCCAGCGCCTCTATCTGACAAGGCGCCTCCCGAAGAGCTGTAAAGCTCTCATTTGTACCTGTGCAGTCACATCTTGCTTTATCCTGGTAAATGCGTGGGGTCTCTTGCTGCATGTCTGTCCCAGCAAACCATGTGAAACTAATGCTGCGGAAACTCTGGGGAGCCAAAAAGCGCCTCTACACAAAACTCGATCTATTTATTTCTAAATCACCAGCAACAAAAAATTTTAATTAATTTATTTAAATCAGAGGTATCAAACTCCAGGCCTCGAGGGCCACTGTCCTGCATGTTTTAGATGTTTCCCTGCTTCTACACACCTGATAAAGATGAATGGATCATTAACAGGCTTCTGCAGTATTTGCTGAAACGCAGAGGATTTGAATCAGGTGTGTAGAAACAGGGAAACATCTAAAACATGCAGGATAGTGGCCCTCGAGGCCTGGAGTTTGAGACCCCTGATTTAAATGATTAATCACCCAGGCCTAGTTCACACTGGCGGAGTGGAGCGCTCAGCTTTTCCCCTGTTCACACCAGACGCGTCTTTCTCCGCGTCGGGCCACAAGCGTTTCTGCTCCTTTGTTTATTCAGAGCAATTTTTTAAATAATTTAAGAGAGCTTGTTTTGATTACTCCTGCTTTTAATTTGACATCATTCATCTTGACTTGTCTCCAACTCCTGTCTCTCTTTCACTCTTTCTTTGGGGTGACTGTGGCTCAGTGGTTAGAGCGGTTGTCCTCCAACTTGAAGGTTGGTGGATTGAACCTGGCTTCCCCCGCCACATATAGAAGTGTCCTTGGTCAAGACACTGAACCCCATGTTGCCCCCCGATCTACGTATCGGGTTGTGTGAGTGTTAGCCTCTACCCTCTTCTGTGTGAATGGGTGAATGACTGTAGTGTGAAGCGCTTTGGGGGTCGTAGGACCTAATTAAAACACTATACAAGTGCACACCATTTACCATTTACTTTCTCTGTATGTGTGTAGACACCTAAAAAACCAACCCCCCTCCACGTAGTCAGCCCACTCCATGTGTGTGGGTTTTAATATATGTGTGTGTGTTGTTTATTTTCATCTCTATAGTCTGTTTAGATACACAAATATGATCACATTTGTTAATTGCTGTATTTTATTTTAAACAATCGCTTTTATTTTCAAAATTAACCAGATTATCTCATGTGTCTTGGTGTACTTTGCGGTTTTTCACTCATCGCGGGGGGGTCTGGAACCAATTAAATGTGATAAGTGAGGGATCACTGTATGGGTTTCATTGATAATTGGCAGATTATTTTGGGAAAACCTGATCTCATTGAGAGACGGCATCTATTCCTATTTTGATGGTGCAGCTCTCCTTGGAATATGGCAGAATTTTTAAGTCCTCCTAAATCGTGACAATCCAGGATCCAGTCCAGGAAGCAGAATTGTCATCTTACCATAGAGTTATAAACAAAGAAGGAGGATACTCTTTATTTACAAGCCAGCTCACTCGCGGAGTGACTGTGACAGGACCCCCATCGACCACCCTGGGGGGTGGAGGCCGGTCTGGAGGTGGGGAAAGGGGGGAGGTCTGGTGCGGTTTTAACAGAATAATTACGCACACCCAACTTTTCAGTTATGTATTTGTAAAAAATGTTTGGAATCATGTATGATTTTCATTCCACTTCTCACGTGTACACCACTTTGTATTGGTCTTTCATGTGGAATTCCAATAAAATTGATTCATGTTTGTGGCTGTAATGTGATAAAATGTGGAAAAGTTCAAGGGGGTCGAATACTTTTGCAAGCCACTGTAGGTTGGAAGGCAGCCACAGGCGGTAGGTGGCCGGATTGATGCGGCGTACCACGGGGAATGGCCCGATGACACATGGGGTCAGCCTGCTGCACTCCCTCTGCAGCTTCAGATGACGGAGAGCCAGACCAGCTGCCCTGGTTGGTAGGCAGGGGCAGGTCGATGCCACCGCCGAGTCTGGAGGCATGAGCCCACTGGAGAGCCTCGGTCCGGCAATGGGCTGGGACAAAGAGTCGGTCAGGAGGTGCCTCGGGGGGGCAGGGTTGGCGTTCAGCGCCTTTTGGATAGAGTCCACCAGGGGCCAATACAAGGCACCCAGGATGCGGTGCTGCAGCAAAATTGGTTCAGGGGAGGTGAACGCTGTGACTGGGCTGAATTGGCAGGACAGGGCATCCGCCTTGTAGTTCTTGGAGCCGGGTTGGTAGGCGATGTGAAAGTAGTAATGCTCAAAGAAGAGGGCCCATCTAGCTTGTCGGGGGTTGAGCTGTTTGGCATTCCGGAGATGGATGATGCTCTGGTGGTCGGTCCAGAAGAGGAAAGATTCTGGGTTGCCCATCAGCCAGGGCCGCCAATCCTCCAGAGCCCACTTAAAGCTGCTATAAGTTTCAAGTTTATTTATTTATAAAGCACCAGTTCTTGACAAAGTCATTTCAAGGCACTTCACAGAAAAATCAACCAATTAATAATAAAACATTTCTATCTAAGAAACCAGCCGATTGGGCGGACTTGTTAGTTCAGCACAATCCCCCATCCTGAGCAAGCACAATTGGCGGCAGTGGAAAGGAAAGACTCCCTTTTAACAGGAAGAAACCTCTAGCAGAACCCGGCTCAGGATGGGCGGCCTTGTGACTTAGCCAACTGGGGTTTGAGCTTACAGGAAAGAGACACAGACAAACACCGATGGATTTTGGCCAGTCATCATGTCTATATAAAGATAAACAGAGAAACAGTTAATGGCAGCAGTAACAATCAAAAGCAATAACAATTTGATGGCTCTAGTGGGAATATTTCATCCTTTGTGTATGTGAGATACATTCTCCTCAGAGGCAGCCAGAGTAAAGAAAGACAGCAGAGTGAAGAAATGTGGTCAGTATGTCCTCCGGCAGTCTAAACCTATAGCAGCATAACTAAAGGGAGAGCTCAGGAGAGCCCAAGCTAACCCTGACTATAGGATTGTGTAAAAAAGAAAGTTTTAAGTCTATTCTTAAAACTACACAAGGTGTCTGCCTCATGGATAAAAAGTGGAAGCTGGTTCCACAGGAGAGGAGCCTGATAACTAAAAGCTCTTCCTCCCATTCTACTTTTAGAAACTCTAGGAACTACAAGCAGACCTGCAGTCTGAGAGCGAAGTGCTCTGTTAGGAGCATATGGAACAATAAGATCTTTAATATAGGCTGGAGCTTGGTCGTTCAAGGCCTTATACGTCAAAAGTAAAACCTTAAACTTTATTCTAGACCTTACAGGGAGCCAATGAAGTGATGCTAAAACAGGAGAAATATGGTCTCTCCTTCTAACTCTCATCAGAACTCTGGCAGCAGTATTTTGGATCAGTCGGAGGCCTTTAACAGCACTATTAGAACACCCTGATAATAAAGTAGTAGAAGTAATAAATGCAAGAACTAAAGTTTCTGCATCTGTTTGATTCAAAATGCTCCTAATTTTAGCAACATTATGCAGGTGGAAGTAGGCCGTCCTGGTAACATGCTTTATATGAGAACTCAAGGACATGTCCTGGTCAAAGATAACACCCAGGTTCTTTACCTTCTTGTTGGAGGCCAAATTAATGCCATTCAACGTTGATGACTGACACAACTTGTTCCTTAGATTCTCAGGCCCAAAAGTCACAACCTCTCTCTTGTCTGAATTCAAAAGCAAAAAATTAAGCGTCATCCTACTTTTTACATCTTTAAGATAAGCTTGTAATCTCTGCAGCTAGTTTGTCTCATCAGGCTTCATTGATAGATATAACTGAGTATCATCAGCATAAAAATTTAATTTTATACCATGTTGTCTAACAATTTTACCAAGCAGTAACATATATATATAGTAAAGAGGATTGGTCCAAGCATTGAACCCTGAGGAACTCTATGACTGACTCTGGTACATGAAGAAGATTCATTATTTACATGAACAAACTGAAATATTTCAGTTAAATGTGATTCAAACCAGTTTAATGCAGTTCCCAGAATTCCAATATCATATTCAAGCCTCTTCAATAAGATCTTATGATCTATAGTATCAAACACAGCACTGAGATCTAACAGGACAAGTACAGACACAAGTCCACTGTCTGAGGCCATGAGAATATCATTAGAAACTTTCACCAGTGCTGTTTCAGTGCTATGATGAGCTCTAAATCCTGACTGGAACTCTTCAGAAAGATTATTACTGTGTAAATGATCACATAACTGGTTTGCAACTATCTTTTCTAGAATTTTGGGGATGAAGGGTAAATTGTATATAGGTCGATAATTACCTGGAGATCCTGGATCAAGATCAGGCTTCTTAAGTAAAGGTCTAATAACAGCAACCTTAAAGGCCTTAGGCACATATCCATTCATTAAAGACAAATTGATCATGTCCAGTATCCATGTGTTAATCAATGGGAAGACGTCATTAAAAAGTCTGGTTGGAACAGGATCCAACATAAATGTAGATGGTTTAGAACAGGGGTGTCAAACTCCAGGCCTCGAGGGCCACTATCCTGCATGTTTTAGATGTTTCCCTGTTTCAACACACCTGATTCAAATCCTCTGCATTTCAATAAGTTCTGCAGAAGCCTGTTAACGACTTGTTCATTTGAATCAGGTGTGTTGAAGCAGGGAAACATCTAAAACATGCAGGATAGTGGCCCTCGAGGCCTGGAGCTTGACACCCCTGGTTTAGAAGAAGCTATAATTTGTGTTAACTCAATAAGATCAGCTGGACAGAAACTGTCTAAACATGATCTAAAGCTGCTTCACTGGACAACGAACCAGAGACAACAGTGGGAAGGACATTATAGATTTTTTCTCTGATTTAATCTATTTTATTAGTAAAGAATTAGGATGGATGCCATCTCTCCAAATCAGTCCAGTTTTTCCCCAAAACGTCTGCCAATTATCGATGAAGCCCACGTTGTTATCGGGACACCACCTAGACAACCAGCGACGAAATGAAGACATACGACTAAACATGTAATCGTTTCTCAGATTAGGGAGGGGACCAGAGAAGATTACGGAGTCCGACATTGTTTTTGCAAAGTTACACACCGAAGCAACATTAACCTTAGTGACCTCCGATTGGCGTAACCGTGTGTCATTACTGCCGACGTGAATAACAATGCTACTGTATTTACGCTTATCCTTAGCAAGCAGTTTCAGGTAGCCTTCAATGTCGCCCGCTCTGGCCCCAGGAAGGCATTTGACTATGGTCGCTGGTGTCTCTAATGCCACGTTTCGGACTACGGAGCTGCCAATAACCAGAGTCTGTTTCTTGGCGGTTGTGTCGCTGAGTGGGGAAAAACGGTTTGAAACGTGGACGGGGTGATGGTGAACCAGGGGCTGCTTAGGACTATGCTTCCTTCTGACCGTCACCCAGCCGGCCTGGGCTCCCGGCTGCTCTGGATTTGCCGGAGGACGGCTAAGGGAAGCTAGTCTCAGTGTCTCCGTGCTCGCTAAAGGAACCTGACTAACTGCTGGAGTCTCAAAAACACGGAGCCGCGATTCCAAAACAGACATTCTTGCCTCCAAAGCTACAAATAACCTACATTTGTTACACGTACCATTATCAGTAAAGGAGGCAGAGGAATAACTAAACATCTGACACACAGAACAGGTCAAGGCAGGAGATGGTGAAAGAGAAGCCATGCTAAGCTAAGCTGGGCTAGCTAATGAACAGTATTATAAAAATAAGAGCTAAGAGAAGTTAAAACCAAAGATTCCCTTAAGACAGGAGTGCAGAACAGCTAAGAGAGTAGTGCTTATGAACTACTAAGGCAAAAAAATGACAGTAAATCAGTGGAAATCCAAAAAAATGCCAATAAAACAGTGCAAGCCAAACAGTGCAAGCGAGTCAATAAAGAAGTGACACAATACGTCTTACCGCGAGATCGCGGTCATCTCGCAGGAAGGAGGACTGGAGACACGATCATATAATCATTTTGCATAACAAATTAGCTTAACATGTTTTTTTTTCATGCCTATTAAAATGTTTTAACATAGCATGGATAGAAATATGTTGTGAAGATTTAAAAAAAAAACAAGAAAAAAAAATTAAATGGTCCTCGTGTATTTGTCTACAAACATTAACCAATCATATTTTTCGGGGCCGAATGGAATATTTGTACATTCTCTCCCGTCATATGGACTTCTGCATTTATTTTGCTTCTGGGCTCCAAATTAAATAACCCATTTTTATTCACAACACCTCTGTGTGAACGTGAACGTGTTTGAACGTGGCAGCAGGAGAAACAGCCTCTGGCTGGTTCCACGTCAGGTTCAGGACAAAGTAACAAATTTAGAAAAAGAAAAAACACATTTAAAGTTTTAGAAAACAAACGGGGTTAGTACAAAGAGCAAAAACCAGAGTAAACATTGGTGTTGCTTTTCAGCGATGGTGAAAAGTACGTAAGTAAGTAAGAGTCTGACGGCCTGCAAACAGATGCTGGATACATTGCTGTTGGACAGGTAATTATGTCTTCATCTCATCAACACTTATCATCATGAAATTATTTTCACAATACTCCTTGAACTTGATTGTTGTTTTATCATATGCTTTTTTTAGCGCGACTATATTTGCTTTTTATATGTTAGCGCGATTAGCACTGCATGCTAATGCTACATTAGCACATTTCTGGACATAATATACCGTTTAACCGTAATAAACTGTTGTTGACATAAAACTTTATCGCCTGGCAGTTGTGCTAAAAACGAGAAATCCGTTCTGTTTTGTTCTCTCACTAGCTACGTTTACATGTGCCAAATTTCCCCAATCTGATTAAAATCTTGGTCGATCGGAATTCCCAAATCCCTGTTTACATGGACATTTATATGGACTGAAATGATCTGATCATGCCATGAGTACACATGCACCAAGCACTCAATCAGGTTAAATGAGTTGAGCATGCGCACAGCGAGTTGTCTTTCCGGGGGAAGAAAAAAAAAAAAACAAACTCCGTCCTTTCTGCACGTCTTTCCCGCCCCATCGTGTGCTCGAGCTGACTCACGTTTTCCCCAATATGGACCTTCTGCGGGTGATTACCTTTATGTTTGGGTTTTTGCTGGTCGCATTAACCAAGTTAGAGGCTGAATACATATTACTACTGCTCCTCCGCCACAGGAGAGGAGAGCAGGATGACAGGATGACTGCACCAGCAGACCACTTCTGTTTACTTCCTGCTATGTTTTCTTCTTTTTTTTTTTTTTTAATGAACTTTATTTAAACAGGTTATACCAACAATAGCACATGATTCACCATCCCGCTATGTTTTCTACTTGGGTCTGCAAAAGCAGTAAGACATTACGCTGAAGTTGTACGCATGCGCAGTGGGCTCTTTTCACCCTTTCTTTCCAAATGGGTGTATACATGCACGTCTATCCGAATGAAGATCGGACAAAACCACCCCTCTCGATCGGAAGTAAATTTCATTCTGATCAGGCTGCATCGGATCAAAACATTCTGATTGACATGTTTACATGACGTATTTTTTTTCCGATTGGGCGTTTATTCCGATTAAATGTGCCCATGTAAACATAGCTACTGTCCTGCGCTGATGTTTAACACACACACTCTCACTGTTTGGTGTGTGGAACTAGACTGCTCTGGTGTTTACGCACGCGTGTCTGGCACGTCTGGCTTAAGCTGTCAGACCGTCGCCAAAATTAATCACCAACTTATTCAGTGTGAAATAGTGTCACATGTAACATTTGTTATAGTTTTTATTGCCCGATCATGAGTTATTAATATCCGATATAGAAAACTGTTCTGTTCTGTTACTAACCGTAACTTAATCTGTGCCGTTACTGTCGTGTTCATGCGCGAGCGTATCTGGCGCAAATGTTTACTTATAGTGTCATAGTGGATTCTCTCTACGGGTATATAACTCGGTCTGTTTGAGAGTTTTATTCTCTTAATATATTGTAATTGCGTTATTACATCATTTCTGATTATCTGTTATCAATACTGAACACAGCTACCCATGTTTACAGTCCAAATGACCACTGACGGATAAATGCACAGAACACTTATATGCACAAAACTGCTGGGCACCGAGGTCGTGTATATAACCGTCGTCCACTGTATATTATAAAAATATTAACTTTACTAAAGGGACAAGACAGGCTACTCCTCCCAACATGTACCAAAAAAAGTAATACCGTGATATTATACCGTCACCGTTCAAAAGATGAAAAATACTGTGATATTAATTTTATGTGATGTCGCCCACCCCTAACGGAGGCAGCATCTTGATGATTTTTTTTCCTGACAGGACAAGGAGCAGATGACTACAGGAATATATTCTACGAAGTGGTTTCTCCAGTGCTTGATTAACGGAGTTAGTATTTTAACTTTAAAAATCTAATCCACCTTTAAGTTAAGGTAAATATGTTTGTTTGTTTTTTAATAACATCAGTTACGACCTTGTGCCAGAATTTTATAAGAAGTTTAGTGTAAAGCTTCAGCTTCCTGTTTACCACTTCCTGTCTGATATATGACAAATTATTTTTGTTCCTGTTGAAGGCAGCCATGATGCAACCATGTGGGACCTGATTGCTGGAAAAACCAGAGTGACTCTGACAAACCATAAGAAGTCTGTCCGAACGTTGGTCATGCATCCCAGACAGTGAGTGGGATTTAGATCAGACAGTCTAATGGATTATCAACATCAGCTCTAAGTACTTGGACTGTTACTAAGTTTTTAACATTTTGCTCTTTTTATTTGCATCAGGATCAGCTGATAACATAAAGCAGTGGATGTTCCCAGATGGCAGCTTTATTCAGAATCTGTCAGGTCACAACGCCATCATTAACACTCTGGCTGTTAATTCTGATGTTGGTGTCTGGAGGTAATAACACACAGGGCTACACCTAAAGCTAATGTTTGGACATTTTTCTTGATATTTTGTTTATAAATGATTCACATTAACCACATTCAGCCGACAATGAGACCATGCACATGTGGGACTGGAGGATGGGCTTCAACTTCCAGCGGATTCACGTGGCCGTGCAGCCCGGCTCCCTGGACAGCGAGTTGGGAATCTTCGCCTGTTTGTTCGACCACAGAGAACAGACTGATCGCTGCAGAGGCTGACAAGACAATTAAAGTTTACAAAGAGGACGACACAGCTGTGAGTTATCATGTCTCGTTACATATCTGTGCTGATTTCCAGGCTGCAGGATGATTTTTAAACCGTATCCTGTCTTTCTTTTAGACCGAAGAAAGCCACCCAGTCAACTGGAAACTAGAAATCCTCAATAGAAAAAGATTCTGAAGATTTTTTTTTACTTTTGTCACAGTTTCGTTGTTTTTCAGTTTGTGCTTTCAGCTCACGGAGCAGGTTTTATTTGCCAGAGCTGTTTCATAAGACAGAAATCCTCAAATAACATCAATTCAATCTGAATAGTTTGTAGTTCTCATTTTATGCTGTGAGCTGCTGTTTTGAACTTTGAGGAACTTTTGTGAGGTTTCTTTCTTGATAATGGCTGCTCATCTGTGTGGTCCACCAACAGAAGTAAAGGTTTTATTGTATCTGGGATCTAAACCTGCAGCAGGAGAGAAAATGTTCTTGTATTGCCTAATTTTAATATGTAAAGATGAAACATCAGACACTTTGTTCTGGCTTGAAACTTGAAGGTTATTCTGCTCCATTTTAATAAAGACCACATTCTTTTTAAAAACGCAGGTTTTGTTTGTTTTAAGAGCACATACTCCTAAACTGAAGTTTTTCTTTGTTTTGTTTTCTTTTCTCACATGTTTGAGTCACTAATTTATAGGTTTCCGACAGCGTGATGAAAGATTCTGCCTGGTTTCTTTTTCTGGCGATGTTTAGTTTGTTCTGTCTGATCAGATGTCGGGGGGTGACTGACAGGATCTCATCGAACTGATCCTGGAGGAGCCAAGGTTGGATCACTTAGAGTTTCATCCGTGATGTCAAAGAAGAGACTTGGGTCACGTGTTAAACATTGCTCCAGTAATCTGTGTGATGAGTCTAAGTTTAAGCCTCTGATTTGTATCTGTTGAAATGAAGAACATGAGTTGGTTCCTAATCTTCTACATGCTTATGACTGGGGCAAAAGTTACATATGTAGAATGAAAATTTATAACTAAGAAAACAGTCTGCATACACAGAGTAGCTTTTTTAATTTTTACAATTTTCTTTAAAAAAAATTTAGGGCATTGATGAATTTACATCTAATACAATTGTAACCTTTTGGTATATAGACGTTTTTTGTATATAATTATAAGCGAGTTGGTGAATTTACAATTGGAGACTGATTTATGTTCTAACTCTTATAACGGTAGAATCTCAGATTGCAGTTAAATGAGCTCTGGACACCTGGCAACAGGAAAGTATTTATTAATTTTTACCTTCTTATTTGCGACCCTTGCTGCTTGACGTTCCTCAACACGACGTGCGCCTTCAGCCGAAAGCATTTCCCACAAAGGTAAAAAGAAAGGATTAAAATCTGCATTAATGTAAAACGTAAAACCATATGAATGTTAGATACAAGCTTTTAAAATTAAGCTCATTTACATGGAGACTGATATCCTGTAAATAATTTCGAAATGAACTGTTTTTGTGTTATCTGAAAAATGTATGAAAAGCCTTAATTCTTATTACTTTTCTGCCTTGTTACGGTGAATGAACTGCGTTCCGGTGTGTTTTACACTCTTTCGTCGTCTGAAGATTTCAGACCTTGGGGGCGTGGCTTAGGACTTCTACCCGACGGGAGGGGCGAGAGTTCCGTGACTTTGTATGCATTTAATAACATTCTAAGCCAGGCAATTTGAAATCGGGTATAGCAGCTTTAATTACGAGCAGCTCGCGGTCTCCCACTCCATACCTACGTTCCGCGGGGGAGAACTTCCTGGAGAAGAAGCAGCATGGGCGAAGTTTCTGGTCCGGCCTCTGTTGGGACAGGAACAGGCCAGCCCCGACATTGGCGGCGTCCACCTCAACGGTGAAGGGTCTTGTGGGATCCGGGTGGCGCAAGTGACATGAAGAGGTTGAACAGATTGATAAGAAGGGCTGGTTGTGTTCTGGGGACTGATCTGGAATCTCATAAGTTGATTGTCTAAAGGAGGATTGTTCGGGAAATTCAAATCATCTTGGAAAACCCTCATCATCCTTTTCACAACACAGTAACTCAACAACAGAGTGTCTTCACTCAAAGGCTTCTTCAGATCCTCTGCAGCACAGACCGCTACAGGAGATCCTTCTTGTCCACAGCTAGAACCCTCTACAGGAGATCCTTACTGTTCACGACTCGAACCCTCTCCCTGAGGAACAACTGAGCTACAACAACACTTAATTTCCCTTCATCAATTAATAAAGTATTTTTGATTTGATTTGATTGTCAGATGTTGTGTTTTATTTTGTGTTGGTATTCCTGTATTTATTTATTTCTCTACTTTTATGATCCTGTGGCTCATTGACTGGTCTATGTACATGTGTGTAATGTATGTATGTATAATCTGATGTGATTCAGGCCTGCAAACAGAATTGCCCCTTGGGGATTAATAAAGTGATACGATTCTGATTGC
This sequence comes from Pachypanchax playfairii, assembly GCA_006937955.1. NCBI lineage: Eukaryota > Metazoa > Chordata > Actinopteri > Cyprinodontiformes > Aplocheilidae > Pachypanchax > Pachypanchax playfairii. Next base: position 387,052 of record SSNP01000237.1, read on the forward strand.
CATGCTGATAGCAGGAATGTCCACCAGAGCTGTTGCTCATTGAATGTTCATTCTTCTAACATAAGCCAAAAGACTTCAGAGAATTTGCCAATACATCTAATCAGCCTCACAACCACAGACCATGTGTAACTACACCAGCCCAGGACCTCCACATCTAGCATGCTCATCTCCAAGATTGCCTTAGATCATCCAGTTGGATCAGTTTGCATAACCAAAGAATCTCTGCACAAACTGTCAAAAACCATATCAGGGAAGCTCATCTGCACGCTCGTCCTCATCGGGGTCTCCACCTGACTCCAGTTTGTCGTCGTAACCGACTTGAGTGGGCAAATGCTCACATTCGATGGCATCTGGCATATTGGAGAGGTGTTGTCTTCATGGATGAATCCCGATTTACACTGTTCAGGGCAAATGGACGCAGGGCCTGATTTATCAAAGGTTTGCTGTTCTTAAAACAGGTGCAAACCTCTCAGCTGCCGCAAAAACAAGTAGCAGGGGATTTACTAACGATTTAGGTTTAGGCAGGTAAAACTGTGTCTGTTAAACCTGCTAGATGTGCAAAATCCTTTAGCGCTTTTGCTCTTGATTAATATGCAATGAGGGCCTTTCTGTCAGAAGATGCAAAATATAGGGAGGAGAACATGCAAATAAGTGGGTGTTTCAGGTGCAGTGTGACTTATCAAACCTGAAACTTTTTGCAGCTTCTAATTTTACACCTATATTTACGGCCTTTGAAAAGTATGTCTTAACTTGGCACAAAAATTGATGCAGTGATTGTTGCGAGGAGAAGGCACATACAGTTGTCTGGATCATTTCAGCACACTGTTGCAGTTAGTATTGGGATCTCGGACAGTTCTTCGAGTGTGTGTCACTGGTTTTGAATGCAGTGTTACACGGGCAGATACACCTGTGATGCATTAAATGCCATAATAAATGCTTTTATGATATTGCTGGCTTTCCTAACATTATTGGAGCAATAGGCTGCACGCATGTGCAACTTGTTCCCCCCTCGCACAGATAGATTGTTAACCAGAAACGCGCATTCATTAAATGTTTAAGTGTGTGACTGGCAGGGCGTTATAACAAGCATTGTGGCAAATTATCCAGGTTCAGTGCACGATTCTTTCATTCTGAGGAACAGTGTTATATTTACAAGGTTGAGAGATGGTGAATATGGAGATGGTTGGATCTTGGGTGTGTTACATTTTTGCTGTAAATATCATTCCACACATTTATGGATCAAATAGCAGCCCATGATCTATGATCACACACACCCCCTTCACCCCTTACTCCTCAGTGTTTGGACCGCACTGGAGAGGTACTTTATGCACCAGGTTGCCCAGATCACTGTTGTTTGATGTGTGTTGCACAACATCCCACAACATCACAGAGTGGAGCGTTAAGATGTCTTTGATGCAGCTCAACATTATATTTTTGCCTCTTCCTCTCATATTTGAAGCTCCAATGGCTCGAATTTCATTCCGTTTGCATCTTTTCTTGCGCCTGCAAGAGAATAGCACCTGCAAAATCCTCATTAGGGATTGCCATAATGAATGGAGTCCCAATGCAAATGCATTGCGAAGCGTATCATATATCATATGAACCGGATTGAAAACCCGATGTGATTGATCTTGGTTTCGTGGCGTCTCGGGTTGCCATGGCAACGGTATTCACAAAAAACCCCGCCTACCATTGAAAATGAATGGAAAACGCTCTGAAAAACGCCAAAAACTTGACCTTTTTCGAGAGCTTACTCCGAACACATACTTTCACCTACCAACACCGTTTTACCTCATATCTGGTCACAAGGGATAGGTCTACTTTAGATTTAAAGATCTCGTACAAAACTCAGACCGCGTGGCCGTGGTGATGCCAAACGCCATCAGGAGCACCCGTTTTACACACAGGGCAGACAGAACCACCTGTGATGACGTGTAATGCATCAAATTGATCGGTTAGGGAAGGAGAAGTGAACCATGGGGTTTAAATTAATTTTGGGGTTACCATGGCAACGCAGCTCGCCAAAAACACCACCCGAAATGCCCTACAGCCCCATCTGTCAGACATAACCCCACAAATGACACATCAAACTGACCAGGTTGATGACCAGCGATGCTCTATCATGGTTCTGAAGCAGTTTGGGTTACGATGGCAACAGGATCCACCAAAAACCACGCCCCGTATTCAAATCCTATGTTAAAAGGGCCCATATTATGCTTAAAATGGACGCTTTTTGACAGATTATTGTGCAAATAAACACTGACCTACAGACATTGTTCCACCTTATCTGTGGTCACTTGACATTTGTCTATAACATACAAGAGGATCTTTCACATATGTGTTGCCATGGCTACACCATTCGCCATCAAACACACGAGCCTATAGGGCACACAATAGGATTTGTAACATCATGTCATATATTGAAGCAATTGGCATGATCATTAGAAGTGACCCATCATGTAAACGGTAAATTTTGGGTTACCATGGCAACAGCATTGAGTCAAATTCACACTTTTTGATCGCTTACTGTGCGGACATGCTTTGACCTACAGATGTCATTCCAACTTTTATGTGCTCAGTAGACATTGGTCTACAACATATTAAAGTAACCTTTACATATATGTTACCATGGCAACGCCATTCGCCATTAAACACACCCGGTGAGCCTATGGAGCCCACAATAGGATTTGTAACCTCATTTCATATATCAAAGCAATTGGCATGATCATTAGAAGTGACCCATCATGTAAACAGTAAATTTTGGGTTACCATGGCAACAGCATTGAGTCAAATTCACACTTTTTGATCGCTTACTGTGCGGACATGCTTTGACCTACAGATGTCATTCCAACTTTTATGTCCTCAGTAGACATTGGACTATAACATATTGAAGCAACTTTTACATATCTGTTACCGTATTGCCATGGCAACGCCATTCGCCATCAATGCACCCGTTCAGCTCACAGCAGACACTATGGGATGTGGGTTGACACGTGATACATCAAAGTGATCGGGTCTACCGGGGGAACTGAACCATCATGCGTGTGTTAAATTTTGGGTTACCATAGCAACGGAATTCATTAAAAAACATACCCCTATTGTAACCCTTTGGGTTTGCATCTGAAAGCATTACGTTTACCGAATACACTCCCCAATTAATCTTAATCTTTCTGCCTTGTCATCACATTTGCAGCACCTGTCAGCTGTGGAATGAATGCAGCTGTCTGATTGGCTGAGGGTTTGAGAGTCCCGCACAGAGTGGCAATCCCTCTCAAAGTTTCTTCAGGAACTTTTCTAGTGTTCCATTTACTATGCTGTTATATACATGCTTTCAGAATAAATGCGGCCCGAACGAACCGACACACCCAGACAAGTCATACATCAAATCGACCGGGTCGATGACGGGAAGTGTGGAATTACTTTTATTTCAGATCCGAGTTACCATGGCGGCGCAGCTCGCCAAAAAGCGTCCCCGAAACGTCCCCTAGCCCAAACCGTAAAACTTTATGACGCGTATCATATATCATACGAACTGGATTGGAAACCCGATGTGATTGATTTTGGTTTCGTGGCGCTTTGGGTTGCCATGGCAAAGGTATTCACAAAAAACCCCGCCTACCATTGAAAATGAATGGAAAACGCTCTGAAAAACACCAAAAACGTGACCTTTTTCGAGAGCTTACTGCGACAACATACTTTCTCCTACGGACACTGTTCCATCTCATTTCTGGTCTCAAGGGATGGTTCTACTTTAGATTTAAAGATCTCGTACAAAACTCAGACCGCGTGGCCGTGGTGACGTCAAACGCCATCAGAATGGCCCGTTTTACACATAGGGCAGACAGAACCACCTGTGATGACGTGTGATACGTCAAATTGATCGGTTAGGGAAGGAGAAGTGAACCATGGGGTTTAAATGAATTTTGGGGTTACCATGGCAACGCAGCTCGCCAAAAACACCACCCGAAATGCCCTACAGCCCCATCTGTCAGACATAACCCCACAAATGACACATCAAACTGACCGGGTTGATGACCAGCGATGCTCTATCATGGTTCTGAAGCAGTTTGGGTTACGATGGCAACAGGATCCACCAAAAACCACGCCCCGTATTCAAATCCTATGTTAAAAGGGCCCATATTATGCTTAAAATGGACGCTTTTTGAGAGATTATTGTGCAAATACACGCTGACCTACAGACATTGTTCCACCTTATCTGTGGTCACTTGACATTGGTTTATAACATACAAGAGGATCTTTCACATATGTGTTGCCATGGCAACGCCATTCGCCATCAAACACACGCGGTGAGCCTATAGGAACCACAATAGGATTTGTAACCTCATGTCATATATTAAAGCAATTGGCATGATCATTAGAAGTGACCCATCGTGTAAACAGTAAATTTTGGGTTACCATGGCAACAGCATTGAGTCAAATCCACACTTTTTGATCGCTTACTGTGCGGACATGCTTTGACCTACAGATGTCATTCCAACTTTAATGTGCTCAGTAGACCCTGGTCTATAACATATTGAAGCAACTTTTACATATCTTTTATCGTATTGCCATAGCAACGCCATTCGCCATCAACGCACCCGGTCAGCTCACAGCAGACACTATGGGATGTGGGTTAACATCTGATACATCAAAGTTATCGGGTCTACCGGGGGAACTGAACCATCATGCGTGTGTTAAATTTTGGGTTACCATAGCAACGGAATTCATTAAAAAACATACACCTATTGTAACTCTATTGGAAAATCTCTCAATTCATCACACATCCCCAAAACACTACCATATAAAGTGGACTCTTCCAGCCTTGTCATCATGTTTGCAGCGTCTGTCAGCTATCACACATGCTCAGGGTCAGAAATTGCAGCCTTCTGATTGGCTGAGGATTTCAGAGTCCCGCACAGAGTGGCAATCCCTCTCAAAGTTTCTTCAGGAACTTTTCTAGTTTGAATATTGCTGTTTGCTTGCGTAATTGATAACAGGCACAATCTTAGTAGCTCACCCACAAATCAGGAACATGCCCTTGGTGCAACATTCTTGCTGCACATTCAATTTTGCACTCTTTACTTGGAATATTGATAAATCAGGCCCAGAGTGTATGGCGTTGTGTGGGTGAGTGGTTTTCTGATGTCAATGTTGTGGATCGAGTAACTCATGGTGGTGATGGGGTTATAGCATGGGCAGGCTTATGTTATGGACATTGAACACAGGTGCATTTCATTGATGGCATTCTGAAAGCACAGAGATACTGATACGAGATCCTGAGGTCCATTGTTGTGCCATACATCCAAGAACATCACCTCACGTTGCAGCATGATAATGCATGCCCAATGTTGCAAGGATCTGTACACAATTCTTGGCAGCTGAAAACATCCCAGTTCTTGCATCGTCTGCATACTCACTGGACATGTCACCCATTAAGCATGTTTGGGATCAGTGTATATGACAGCGTGTTCCAGTTCCTGCCAATATCCTGCAACTTTGCACAGCCATTGAGGAGTATTAAAACCAACATTCCACGGGCCACAATCGATAACCTGATCCTATGCAAAGGAGATGTGTTGCACTGCAGGAGGCAAATGGTAGTCACACCATATACTAACTGGTTTTCTGAATCCACTAAACCCCAGGAATAAAACAAAACTGAACATTTCAAAGTGGTGTTTTATTGTGGCCAGTCTAAGGCACACCTGTGCAATAATTATGCTGTATAATCAGCATCTTGATATGGCACACCTGTGAGAAGTGCTCACCATTAACGATTTAGAGAGATTTTAGAGCAACATTTGAGATAGATGGTTATTTTGTGTATGTGTATGTTGTGTATTTTTAGATTTTGTAGTTCATCTCATAAAAATTGGGAGCAAAAATACAAGTGTTGAATTTATATTTTCATTCATAAGGCATGTAAGTCATGACTGCAATATCCTATTATTTACGTAAGATATTGGTGTCAATCAATCAATCAATCAATCAATCAACTTTATTTATAAAGCGCTGTAACATCAGCCACGGCTGAAACAAAGCACTGAAAACATCTAATAAAATCACAAAAGTTGACACAGGAAAGAAGCACAATTCAATAAAGAAAACAACAAAACTAAGTCATAAAAACAATAAAATTGATGTTTGTTAAAATAAAATCAAGTAAGCGTTGCATTAAAAGCCAAAAATGGGTCTTTAAACGAGTTTTAAAAATGGGCTGTCAGATGTTTAGTGGTAGTGAGCTCAATAACTTTGTCACCCCGATGAAGAGGGGTCTGTCCCGTCCAGCCTTCCACTTTGATCTGGGGACAACCAGGAGCAGTTGGGCAGCAGACCTAAGTGACCGAGCAGGAGTGTAGGGATGGAGCAGCTTGGCTAAATAAGGCGTGGCAAGTCCATTAAGAACCTTAAAAACAAACAGAAGGCCCTTAAAATGAACTCTAAAATGCACAGCTATAAAAAAAAAAAAAAAAAAAAAAATTTGATACACTTGATGTATCACCGTCGGAATTAAACTGGACTCCAAACAGTCCGCCTCCTTATATTTTTTTCCTTCTCTCTGAATTCTTGCTTGTATGTTCTCTCAATGTAAGTCGCTTTGAATAAAAGTGTCTGCTAAATGACAGTAGTAGTAGTAGTAGTAGTAGTAGTAGTAGTAGTACAGCTAACCAGCGGAGTACGGCCAGGTCAGGTGTGATGTGTTCTCTTTTGCGTGTCCCTGTTAAAAGACGTGCAGCAGCATTTTGGACCAGCTGCAGACGTGTTAGTGAAGATTGGCTCAGTCCCAGATATAATGAGTTACAGTAATCCAGTTGGGATGAAATGAAGGCGTGGATTACTGTTTCCAGATGTTGCCGTGACAAAATTGACTTTATTTCAGTAATTTTTCTTAAATGACAAAGGTATCATCAGGATTAAATGATCGATAATGAAGAAACAGAAATGCTATGATATACATTATCCTCCAATTTCAGACCAGCTTCTCATTTATCTTTTTATCTAAGGTTTTACAAAAAATATTCCGCTGCTCCAATTTCTTCCAATCACATTTTTAAAAATTCCAGTCAGGTTTTAAAACCTGATTGGCACAGTCTGGCTCTTTGAAGGTCCAGAATGTCATCCTCCTGTCCATAAAGTAGTGATTGGAAGTCCAGCTCTTTTCAGAGAACTGGCTCTTTTTGCTTGACTCACTGAAAAGAGCCGACTCTTTCAGCTCCCAAACGGTTCTTCAGATTGTTTTGTTGCTTTATTCAATTTATTGGATAAAGCATGCCCATGTTTGAGCTTTCTTCTTTTTCTCCGAGCCACCTTCGCTACTTCAACTTTCAAACCCTGCTGACTAACGAATGCTCTGTCTTACTTGTCTTACTTCAAGTTGCCAGCTGCCAGTGGCAGCAGTGGCCTAGTATGACAAGCTGTTTTGGTAAAGCCTCCATATCCTTTATATCAACTGTTGTGTATGCCAACTAATATGCAACTACGCAGAACTAAATAAATATTTTCCCCTACTAGTTCGAACTTTTGCCAAACTAATTAAGAAATTCTAGTAACTCATTTTTGCCTAGTTGCACCTTTGGTAGACTAGTACGACGTGGCTTGCCAGACCACCGGCTCTTGCAGCCCAAATGTCAGACCAGCCCGTACCCCCCTGGCCAGTTCGCCTGTTCCAATCAACTTATTTGTTGAGGAAAATATATAGCTATATGTCAGGGAAATTGTTCCTTGACACCAAAATGCAGTTTAAACCCTCAGACAAGAGAAGAACCACAGACAAGGGATATAAAGTTTTCTTTAAAGAGGCCCTTCCATTTCTGTTGAATATTTTAGCTCCACAGATGTTCTTACCTTCATAGTGGGTGTGAAAACAGGTCAACAACTTCTCTTTCAGTTTTAATCTCTCAAACTATGCAGGTGGCGATAACACCCAAGTTCTCCCGAGTCCGAATGGGCCTGTATCTGTTTCGTCACAACTCCTTTGTTTGTTAGTATTCGACAGTGGTGTAGTCCAGGGTATAAACTGGTATATGGCATATACCTACTTATTTTTCAGTCAGCATCGTGTATACCCACTTCTTAACCCCCCTTGATGCACACCGTTCAGTAATATCTGTGAGCCAGATTTCCCACTTTTTCCTCAAGGATGGTGAAGCCATGATCCACCCTCCTCTGCCTATAATTGGCTGGTACTCACTGCTTTCACTGATTAGATTGGTTAACTTTAAGCATGAGGACTGATGAGCCAATCAGAGGGAGAGTATGGCGGGTCATGCCGAGGAAAATATCACTAGTACAGCACTAGCAATAAATACATTTTCCTTTCTTCCAGGCTGCTTGTGTGACCAGTAGTAACTACAAACGGCTCCTAATCAAGTCGGTAGTGAGCAAATAGAATGACAGATTTTTGGATAAAGTAAATCATAGTCTAACATGTCACTGTTTCTAAAACAGGGCTTTTTTTCTATACTACTTTTTTTTTAAAGGTGAAAACTGAGAGTATACGCACTTCTCCAGGGACCACTACACCACTGGTATTCGGCAGCTCCCGCAGTTGAAACCACGCCTAGCATGCAGCTCACTAAAAAGCTGTAGCATAAGACGTAGCAAAAAGGAAGACACGATGTTGCCATGCACAGCGGGGCAGGAAACAGTATACCTTGCTCTCATAGGCTAGTTTGTTAGTCAATTTGATTCCAGCAAATTTGAATAATGAATGTGAACAAGCTGCTGCCGAAGCAGCCTGACGGAAGGAGCCGGAACCAGCCGAATTTTAATGCAGACAGATTGTGGTTATTTCTTAAGTATTAAGTATTAATATTAAATATTTTATATCTAAAAAACGTCAGGAAACACTTATTAACAGACCTTTCAAAGTCCTTAAACTTGTATGAAATGGCCTCTTTAAATTTACAGTGGCTTGCAAAAGTATTCGGCCCCCTTGAACTTTTGCACATTTTGTCACATTTCGGCCACAAACGTTAATCAATGTTATTGGAATTGCATGTGAAAGACCAATATAAAGTGGTGTACATGTGAGAAGCAGAATGAAAATCATATATGATTTCAAACATTTTTTACATATAAATAACTGAAAAGTGGCGTGTGCGTAATTATTCAGCCCCCTTTGGTCTGAGTGCAGTCAGTTGCCCATAGACATTGCCTGATGAGTGCTAATGATTAAATAGAGTGCACCTGTGTGTAATCTAATGTCAGTACAAATACAGCTGCCCTGTGATGGCCTCAGAGGTAGTCTAAGAGAATGTTGTGCCCAAGAGGGGTGAGAATATATAAACCCTGGGAGACAGAAAACTGAGAGACAGAAAACAAGAGAGACAAATGAGTTCCTTGCTCGTAACTTCGCTGCAGGGTTTACTCTGCACAATAAAATGGCAAATTTTGCTAACATTTCCATTTTACATATTTTCATATTAATGTCCATAAATGATCTGATGTAGTTTAACTTTACACATTTTCTTAAACCAAAACAAACAAATTTCATCTATTACTGTGTAGTAATGCAAATGCAAAATGGCGGCACCTGTAGCTGTGATCAGCCTCTACTAATTAGACTTGAGTGTGAACATAAAACAGAAATGGACTTGTTTACAGGGATATACGCGTGTACCTAGTGCTTAATATCCTCAGATTAGTAAACACTTTGGCAAAAGGAACACAATTGCCTCAAAACCAACATACACAACACACAAAAGTACACCCATGCTTTCTCTCCACGGTGCCTTTCTGTCTCCGCTAGCTTAAATTTTAGCTTTGCAGTTAAAACACATTTTACAAACTGTTCTCAACATTCACATACACAGATGCTTCACAAGGGTCTTAGCTTGTCACCAGTAGGCTACAGCTTATGTGTCATAAAATAATATTTAACCAACCTGAGAGACAAATGAGTTCCTTGCTCGTAACTCCACTGCAGTGTTTTTTCTGCCGTCTCCCGGTAGACCGACTCCCATAACCGGTCCGCCCCCTTGTGACACTCCAAGGTATAACTCCTGCATTTAGTTCAATAAGAACTTACATTCGCTTTTTAGACACAGTATTTTTTTAAAATAGACGGGTGTCTGTTTTTAATCATTTAATATATGAATTACATTTATGGATTTTTACCAGTTTTTAGCTCTTTTTCTGTATTTATTTATTTCAAACCTGTTTCTAGACCCATGAATTTATACTCCTTACACTCTCACCTGCTTTTATAAATGTCTCCTGACACTTGTCACCAAAATAAACATATTCTCATCAGTGCAGACCCATGGTGACTCTGGATGAGCTGCAGGTGGGGAATCTGTCCATAAGACAATTATTATGCCGTTTTTCCACCGACAGAACACGGTGCGGCTCGGTTCACTTTAACCCCCTGTGGACCCTTTTCCACTGCCTTTCTCGGGTCTTAACCGCATCATTCCGCGCCAACCCGGCCTCTTTTTTCAGACCACCGAGGAGGTGGTCCGAAGCGGCCCAAAGCGGGCCCACGCGCCCACCTGTCTACTGATTGGTCCAGTAAGTGACACGACTACTACATAGTGGTAGCCCCTGATTGGCCCGGCTGTGTGTGGTGTTCACGTGGTGTGATAAAGAAGCGCTCCCGCAAAAGGCTTAAAAAAAACTCCCAGCAACCATGCAAACTTCGACTTCCACAAGAACCAAAAATCAAACCAACCAAAATGAACCACAGACAGAGTGCAAAGTACAAAAACACACGTATATCTGCCATTGTTGTTGTTTTTTCACATGCTGTGATGTCGCGGACAAAGACTTTTGCGCGCCACTTTTTATAGCCAGATGGGCACGCCCCTATCCCCACTTACGTCCGCTTCATGGTTCCACCGCCTCAAGTGAGTTGATCCGCGCTATACTGTACTGCTCTCAAGCGCGCCATGCCGATTTGTCGGTGGAAAAGGGGCATTAGTCGTGCACTGCACAAAGTTGGCCTTTATGGAAGAGGGGCAAGAAGAAAGCCATTGTTAAAAGAAAACCATAAGAAGTCCCGTTTGCAGTTTGTCACAAGCCATGTGGGGGACACAGCAAACATGTGGAAGAAGGTCAGATGAGACCAAAATTGAACTTTTTGGCCAAAATGCAAAATGCTATGTGTGGCAGAAAACTAATACTGCACATCACTCTGAACACATCATCCCCACTGTCAAATATGGTGGTGGCAGCATCATGCTCTGGGGGTGCTTCTCTTCAGCAGGGACAGGGAAACTAGTCAGAGTTGATGGGAAGATGGACTGAGCCAAATACAGGGCAATCTTGGAAGAAAACTTCTTGGAGTCTGCGAAAGACTTGAGACTGGGGCGGAGGTTCACCTTCCAGCAGGACAACGACCCTAAACATAAAGCCAGGGCAACAATGGAATGGTTTAAAACAAAACATATCCATGTGTTAGAATGGCCCAGTCAAAGTCCAGATCTAAATCCAATCGAGAATCTGTGGCAAGATCTGAAAAATACTGTTCACAAACACTGTCCATCTAATCTGACTGAGCTGGAGCTGTTTTGCAAAGAAGAATGGGCAAGAATTTCATTCTCTAGATGTGCAAAGCTGGTAGAGACATACCCTAAAAGACTGGCCGCTGTAATTGCAGCAAAAGGTGGTTCTACAAAGTATTGGCTGAATAATTACGCACACCCCACTTTTCAGATATGTATTTGTTTGGAATCATGTATGATTTTTTTTTTAACTCACAATTTATTCAACCAAAATATTCCATTCCATACATACAATATTATTATACATTTTTTCTTTATGTTTATACACATTTTCAGCTGTCTGATATCCGTTTCACCATACAGTACATCTTCATGTAGAATACAACTAGAAAAAAAAAAAAAAGGAAGAGAATGGAGTGAAGAGAAAAAAAAGGGAAAAAAAGAAAAGAGAAGAGGGGGGCAAGAGTACATTTTCACTGCATTAATAAACCCATAACCGGGTTCCATCTCTTTATAAATGTGGGTCTTTGTAGTCTAATTGCATATGTAATTTTTTCCATCTCATATAATTCCCAAACTTTTTTAAGCCAACCATTATATGTTGGTGGCTCCACTTTCAACCATTTTATTGTGATACACTTAATGGCAGCCCCCAACAGTACTTGTAACAGATATATTTTAGCTCTTCCCGTAAATCCTTTTGGGATTGCACCGAGAAGGACTACCCTTGGGTCATTATGGATATTTTGGTCAAATACTTCTCTTAGGGCATCTAATACCTCCTTCCAAAAATTAACCAACTTAGGGCAGGACCAGAGAATATGAGTGTGGTTCCCAATATGCGGTCCACAGTTTCTCTAGCATTTATCTGAAGAGGACAGGGACCTCTTAGCTGTTGTCTGTGGTGTCCGAAAATATCTCATTACAACTTTCCATCTAAACTCTCTCCAGATATTTGCATTAGTCACCTGATGTGCCTCCCTACAAATCTCTGTCCAGGTATCCAATGGAATATTTGCATTCATTTCCACCTCCCATTTCTGCTTTGCTTGTAAAGTGTTGTTTGGATCCATTAACAGAAAGATTGAGTACAACTTAGAGATCACTCTGCCTATCTCCTCTCCGGCTTGTAGTTTTTCGAGAAAATTTTCAAATAGGCTTGGATTTTTCACTTTTTCCCATTCCCCATGTGTTGTGAGAAAACGTCTCAGCTGCAAATATCTAAAAAAGTCAGATTTTGGAAGGGTAAACTCCTGTCTTAATTGTTCAAATGACTTGAGCTCTCCATCATGAATGAGTTGATATATGTAACACAATCCATATTCAGACCACTTTTTAAAGCCTGCATCCACGTGTGCTGGTACAAAACCTTTCAGGTAGCCTATACTGCCCATTGCTGAGATGTGCTTTGGCAGTTTAAAAGCTGTCTTTATGGTTTTCCAAATTTTTAGGGTTATTTTAGTCCACTCCCCCATCTGGGAATTTTTAATAATAGCATCCTGGGAGAGTAGAGCACCGAGAGGAATTGGGTTGAGGCTCTTTTCAATATCAAGCCATCGCGTATGTGACAAATCCTTAATCCAAGAAATTAGAGGTCTCAGTTGTGCTGCCCAGAAATAATATCTAAGGTTTGGAAGTCTTACACCTTTGGGGATTTCTATGGGCAGCATCTGGAATAGAAATAGATAAAGGATGATAAAGGAAGAGTCGACCATCTTTCTAGATCCTCACTGATGTCTTTGATTATTCTCTTGTAGTTGGCTTCATAAAGTTTTTCTGTAGAAGGGGGGATAAAAATACCCAAGTATCTGAGGCCATCCCGTGTCCATTTAAACCCGCTGTTAAGTTTGACCGATGTTGGAATTTGGCCATTAACATCCATAGCTTCAGACTTATCCATGTTAACCTTATATCCCGAGCAATAACTATACTGGAGAGGAAGGTCTTTTAAATGTGGTATTGTTATTGCAGGTTCCGTTAAGAATAACATTACATCATCGGCATACAGTGATAATGTGTGTTCTTCACCATTGATAGAGATGCCTTTAATATGACAATCATCTCGGATGAGCTGGGCTAAGGGTTCGATACTGAGCGCAAATAACAAGGGTGAAAGGGGACACCCCTGTATACAACCCCGTTCTAAAGCAAAACTAGCTGATATGTGACCATTAACTTTAACTGAAGCCATCGGACGTGAGTAGAGTATTTGCATCCATTGTATGAAGTCTGGACCAAATCCAAACCGTTTAAGGGTTTGGAATAGGTACTTCCATGACACCCTGTCAAAGGAATCATGTATGATTTTCATTCCACTTCTCACGTGTACACCACTTTGTATTGGTCTTTCACGTGGAATTCCAATAAAATTTATTCATGTTTGTGGCTGTAATGTGACAAAATGTGGAAAAGTTCAAGGGGGCCGAATACTTTTGCAAGCCACTGTACATGTACGATCCACACAGCCACATTACATCTGCCGTGGCAGCGTTCACATGACATCCGGAATGGTGAAGAAGGGTTTACACTGAGTCCCATCAAGCGCCTGTGTAGTGTTGAAGATGGTGTTTTTCGGATAGATGGTGCAAGGAACATAAACAGCTGAGCAATGACTCTGTGACATAGTTCCCATATACTGAAGCTCAACACTTCTAATTCTGAGGTTATTTTCATAACAAACACATTTTTGTCCTACAGGAATATGTACTGGCCCCAAGATTGACTTATCTGACTGATTTATTGCCAATAAATGGTTGAAATTTCATCTCGAATAGGATGGAGTGTGTCCCAGATGGTCCCCTGTCAGTTTCTTCATGGTTTGGTTCAATAGTTTGGCATGCATTCCTGAAGTCAAGATATCTGGAAAAAGAGAAGATTCGTCAGCACATGGTCGTGGATTTTTACTAGCAATAGGCATATTGGTGCAAATGTAACAATCAGTTTTATTCTGTATTTTAGCTATGTATTTGACATATCTGTATCAGATACTACTACTACTACTACTACTGTCATTTAGCAGACGCTTTTATCCAAAGCGACTTACATTGAGAGAACATACAAGCAAGAAATCAAAGAGAAGGAAACAATATAAGGAGGCGGACTGTTTGGAGTCCAGTTTAATTCAGACGCTGATTTATCAAGTGTATCATTTTAAATTTTTTTTTGTAGAGATAAGCTCCCAAATCGCTATCATAAATCATAAATCAATTCCACATTAAGACTGAAAGTGTTCTTTAAAGAGGTGAGTCTTAAGTCTGCTCTTAAAAGTAGGTGCCGACTCTGAGGATCGGACCAAGTTTGGTAGGTCATTCCACCATCAGGGGACAACAGAGGAGAAGAGTTTGGAACATGATCTCATGCCACGTTGTGGTGGAAGCGCTAGGCGTCTTTCAGCGGCTGAGCGTAGCTGACGCGTGGGAATGTAGGTTTGGATGAAGGAGTGAAGGTAAGTAGGAGCTGTGTGTGTTGGAGTCTGGTAAGCCAGAAGCAGAGCTTTGTATTTGATGCGTGCTGCAACTGGAAGCCAGTGCAGAGAAATGAGCAATGGAGTGACATGAGCCCTCTTGGGCTGGTTGAAGACCAGACGCGCTGCTGCGTTCTGAATCATCTGCAGAGGTTTAACCGAGGACGCCGGAAGACCGGCCAGCAAAGAGTTGCAGTAGTCGATGCGGGACAAGACCAGGGCCTGGACCAGAAGCTGTGTGGTGTCGTCTGTCAGGACCAGGATCTGTCAGATGTTCAACTCAAAGGAAGTCTTGTGAGGTTGTTGTTCCAGCATCCTCTGTATTATTTCTACAGTAGAATCAGAGATGTCTCGCTTACTTGCAATAGTGTCTTCAGTTCCCCACCAGATGGCGGTGCTTCCCAGGATACACATACAGACTTTTACGCCTAACCATTTTATTCCTATTCTTGTTTTGTGTCCCCTAAGGGTTTCAGTTGGATCTGTTGGTTTCTTCACTGAGTTTGAGACAAGTGAGGTCCTAGTAACCACACCTCCCTTTGTAATCAAACTTTGTCACCACTGGCCACCCAGGCCTATACTGGGCCGGCTGTCGTCCTCCAACTTGAAGGTTGGTGGATCGATCCCAGCTTCCACCGCCACATGTCGAAGTGTCCTTGGGCAAGACACTGAACCCCATGTTGCCCCCCGATCTGCATATTGCTCCCCCCTGGTTTACGTATCGGGTTGCGTGAATGGGTAAATGCAAAACCTTGTAGTGTGAAAGCGCTTTGAGTGGTCTGAATGACTAGAAAAGCGCTATACAAATACAGGACATTTACCATTACTAAAAACCTCTGCTTTTTACAGAGTGACAGATGTACCCAGGATGATCTTTACCGCCGTTGGTGTCATCAGGAGCACTTGAAAAGGTCCTTCCCACCCCACCTTAATGAAGCCCAGTGCTTCCTTCTTATGGCTTTTATTAGAATCCAGTCTCCAACCTTCACTGCTTCTCTTCTCACTGCTTTTTGCACAACACACCTTTAATATCAGCTCAGTAATTTCGAATTTGCAAGAAAACAATGAAATTATTTGAAAACCCCACACAAAGAATTGTAATTTTTGTATTGCCACGATCAGTTAATTCCTTTTAAATGATTTTGTCAGTTTCCATTATAACTAACATGTTTCAATCAGTCCAGAGAACAATATCTACTTAAGTTAACCAGATTCATGTCTAATTGCATGTAGCCTTAAAACATATCAAATCAAAATCAATTTTGATACATGAGAAAAACCAATTTCCATAACTGCAGTATGTATATCAAGAAAACTCAAGTGTACTTTATTTTCCAAATTTAGACGAAAACAGAAACTTAAACTTCTGATCCACCTGCTCTTTTTATGTAATTGTACATTTCTCAAACACAAATTAGATTTAAACTGCACGCGTGTCTGTATGTCACGGGCATTTCTTTAAGAACCTCGCCAAAACAGGTTCGGGATGAGTATTTCAGAAGCTATCTGCCCTACTTGGGGACCATCTTTATAGACCGTGCACCCTAGTCTGTTACTCGTGAGCCTTTTTATGGTCTTACACAGCGACCCAGTCACTCAGCCAAATGTTTCTCTTTTTTTTATCTTTATACTTACAAGTCGCTGTGTTCTCTGTTGAGAGCGGGTTTCTGTCACCGTCTCAGACACAAGGAGGGATGACCCCTCCCCTTCTCACTCCAAACACTGAAGCTGGAAAACAGACTTTCCCAGGACTTCCTGACAAAAACATCTGAGAGCATTGCTCAGTGACAGTGTTTACATTCCTTAACACATTCACACAAACTGATTGCACTCACATCCTTAATGACCTCATCGTGTGTGCATGGTATCTCATTCAAAGAAAATGAGAAGGTGTGTCCAAACCTTTGGTCTGTACTGTATGTATACTGTATGTATGTATGTACACTCACCTAAAGGATTATTAGGAACACCTGTTCAGTTTCTCCTTAATGCAGTTATCTGATCAACTGAGCATTGTTTCTGACCATGTCCATCCCGTTATGACCACCAATGAGTTCACTGTACTACAGTGGGCCCCACAGTCACCAGATCTCAACCTGATAGAGCATCTTTGGGATGTGGTGGAATGGGAGCTTCATGCCCTGGATGTGCATCCCACAAATCTCTATCAACTGCAAGATGCTGTCCTATCAATATGGGCCAACATTTCTAAAGAATCCTTTCAGCACCTTGTTAAATCAATGCTACGTAGAATTAAGGCAGTTCTGAAGGCAAAAGGGTGTCAAACACCGTATTAGTATGGTGTTCTTAATAATCCTTCAGGTGAGCCATGAGGCGCTGATGCACCAAAAGTCTGAAACGCGGCTTGGGAGCCGCAAAGCGAAAACACGCCGAGAGTCTGGAGGTCGGCCAGGAGGCCGCGATGAGAGGCGCCGAAGAGCTGGTGCGCAGCCTAGGAACCGCGGAGCGAAGAAGCACCAAGAGTCAAACGAGTGGCAATGGAGCCGCAAAAGGAGATGTAGAAACTTAGGAAAGTGACCTGGGAGCCGCACGGAGAAGTGCTGAGGCTCTGGACGACGACCACTGCTGCTGGCGGGAGGACGGCCGCTGCTGATGACTGGAGGCTCGAGCGAACTGAAACTGGAGGCTGGACTCTTGAACGGTCTGGAACTGGCGTTAGATGCTGGCGGTCCTGAAACGGCTTGGGCTGCAGGCGGTCTGGAACTGGAATTGGCTGCTGGAGAACTGGCACTGGCTGCTGGAGGTCTGGAAATGGAACTGGCGGCTAGAGGTCTGGAACTAGATGTTCTGGATGGTCTGGTACTGGCTGATCTGGATGACTTGGCATGGGATGATCTGGATGGTCTGGCACTGGATGGTCTTGCACTGGATGATCTGGGTGGTCTGGCACTGGATGATCTGGGTGGTCTGGCACTGGATGATCTTGGTGGTCTGGCACTGGATGATCTGGATGGTCTGGCATTGGATGATCTGGGTGGTCTGGCACTGGATGATCTGGATGGTCTGGCACTGGATGATCTGGATGGTCTGGCACTGGAATTAGAGCCCACTGGAAGACTTGAGCTGGAGCCCACTGGAAGACTGGAACTGGAGCCCACTGGAAGACTGGAATTGGAGCCCACTGGAAGACTAGAACTGAAACCCACTGGAAGACTGGAACATCTACCCATTTGATGTTGTTTTGGCCAATATTCTATAAAGATAGATTTGTGTTTGTTTAGAATATCTTCATTGTTCCAAATAATATATTTATGTGGAAAAAAATTGTGTTTGTAGATCATGAAAGAACGACCTGTCGATGAAAAGCAGACAATTTAACAGGAATATTGTCAATGTTAATTACAAATTAGTAAAAAATTAACATAACCTAATTCTGAAAGAATATGAAATGGGAAAATATTCCATATTGAAGTGGGTTTATTGAAGAGCTCTTTCATCCAGTTTATCTTAAAATGTATTATTTAGAGAATGAAAATCTAAGTTAAGCATATGAATTCATAACAAATGTCTTTTTTCAAATAATTAAACGTGTTTTTCCATACAAAATCAAAAAGCATTTTATCATTCTATTTTAGTTTTTTTAAGATGCAGAGCTGAAGCTGCATATGTAAAGTGTGAAATTCCCTCTGCTTACCTCTCAGTCTCTCACCCACTCACAAACGGAAATTATTTTACAAACTTTATTGAACAGAGGAACAAGAGGAAAAATCAAGTATAAAAATAAAAAAGGAATCTGCAGGCATCATAAGACTGATCTTTATTTAATAAGCCAGACACGAACATTGTTCTCCATCTCCATGTTTCAAACCTCATGTGTCAATTCGGTAGAGAATCGACCAAACTGAAAAAGCCTTTTTTAAGGCTAATTTACTCAACGTTTGCTTAAAAAGCACAAAAAAGTGATGACAGAACCCCACATATGCATTACAGATCTTTGTGATTGCATTAATAAGCCCATATTAAAGCAGTCTGTAATTTAAATTAATTTCTCAAAATTAAAAAAAGGATACTTTAAAAAGTAAATTTCGTCTTTTTCTTAAGATTAGTCTTGGAAAGAAGGGGTCATCTGATATATTTGGGTCAATACGGTATTTTCTTTTCAAGACATCTCGGTTTTACTCTATTAGTTTAGCTAGAGGGCTACTTTCTGTCAGCACAAAGTAGCAGACTGTTAGGGGAATATCTCCAAAATACAGATAAGCTTTGACTAATAGAGAGCTGCATTATGAATCAGTCAGGTTGAAATAATCAAACCCTCTGGGGCTTTTAAAGTCCTTTCACCTCTTCCAAATTGAAATGAAGTGAATTAAGAAAAGATGTGGTAAGGAAGAAAAGAGGTCAGATGAGCTGGAGGGCCACAGGAGCTCCTCAAAGAACCATTTTGCTCATCCTATGTGATTAATCATCACTTAGGAAAATGGCTAAATATAAACTGCAACTTTTGTTTGAGTCAAAGAAATGTCATTACACACTCGTCATGTGAAAAGCCGTTTCTGAGCCAGTCTCGCGCTATTTGAGCAGACACACTCGATGTTACTCCAAAATCACAAAGCTGTCTTTTAGAAAGATATACACACATACATAACACATATTACCAAGGTATCTATTCAAATCAAATTAAAAATACTTTATTAATCCCTGAAGGGAAATTAAGTGTTGTTGTAGCTCAGTTCTTCAGGGAGCCATTGTAGAGGGTCCTAGCTGTGGGCACAAAAGATCTTCTATAGCGGTCTGTGCTGCAGCAGGTCTGAAGAAGCTGCTGACCGAAGACACTCTGTCATCCTAAAGAGGATGACGAGGGTTTTCCATCATGTTCTTCATCCTCCTTTGGACAATCAACTTAAGAGACTCCAGATCAGTCCCCAGGACAGAACCAGTCCTCCTTATCAATCTGTTTAACATCTTCGTGTCACTTGCTCTGATGCTGCTCCCCCAACAGGTGACTGCAGATGTGATCAGCTGGCAAACTCCTTTTTTTGATTTTTGCTTCAAATCTCTGTCTACATTTGTCAATGCGACTGATGGAAGTGAAGGTTCAAACTTCCTCTTTCCCTCTTTTCACTATGCTCCTGCCCTACATCCACGTCTTCTTCTTTTGAGCTCATCAGGGATCCGGGGTTTCAATTTGAGGATTATTTCAACCTTCTAAATGTCTGTTAGCTTTTTTATTTTATTCATTTTTTATTCAAACTAATAAGGACATTCATCCTGCATGATAAACTAAGATGCCTTGTTGCTGTAGATACAAGTAAATTCTCAGCTACAGAGAAGCAGAGTGATAGTAACTTATTTATGACACCAACATATCTTATTCATGGCAGATGTGACTTTCTGTATTTATCATAATTTTACAAATTTTATGGTGCTGGATTTCTGTAGAGGTTCTTTTCTGATCATCACTGGTGAATTTTGCTGTTATAGAGAAAAGAAAATGCTGTCAAAACCCATAAATAGAACTTCCCCTGACTACATAAGCAAGAGCATAAATCATTCATCGGGGAATAAAACCATTGGCTCGTGCTTTGAGGTGAACAACTGTAAAAGCCTGCTTTTTTGAACTTCATTGCTGATCAATATACATTGAAGGATATTAACAACATTTAGAGAGAGTTCCAGGAATAAACCACTGATTTATTCTAAAGCAACTGTTTTGCTCATCTACTGGTTCTCTATTGCAGATGTTTATCCAGACCACCACTCTGACGGTGTCCATGAGCCTGAGCGCCACTGTATCCTTAGGCATGCTCTACATTCCCAAAGTCTACGTCATCATCTTCCACCCAGAACAGAATGTGCAGAAGAGAAAGCGCAGCTTCAAAGCTGTGGTGCAGGCAGCAACCGTATCCACACGCCTGTCCCAGAAGTCCAGTGACAAACAAAATGGAGAGTCCAAAGTGGAGCCAGACAGGTCTCAGTGACATGATGCAAAATTAGATTCTCCATGATGAGAGAGAATTCTGAATTACTTCTAAGAGATCTGCAATGAACCACAGACACAAAAGGAAAACTTCATGGTGTGCACACACACACACACACACACACACACACACACACACAGGGACTGTGACTATACTGAGCCACTTTTCATTGAGGTTTTCATTAAAAAATTATTTTATAGCTTACACCAATCAACACAGATTAAAAAAAATCTCCATAGATTCTTTGTTATTTGGCAATGAAGAGGAGTGAAAGAATGACTTTACATCTAGAGCAAGAGCTTCATGTCAGTGGAATGCTGTGGTGTGAAAAACATAACCACTGACTCCAAAAACATTGGATTTGTAAGTGCACCAGTATGTTTTGAAATGTTGTTTACAGGAGACGTGACCTTTTCTTTTGATTGCACTGTAAATATATTTTAAAATGTATCACCATTTTGATATTGCTAGTCCAAAGCTCTGTGTTTACATGATGCACCACAACAAAGCTTTTAATAATGCTGTTAAATCAATTAACATGCACTCACTGATGGCTTATAACATTGGGTTTCAACTTATGAAACACAAGCTGGTTTTCAATGTAATGTTTCAAATGTAATTTAGGGGCAAAAACAGAATACAAGCAATTATGATACTTCCCAATTGTAGAAAACAATGCTTGGAATTTCCCCATATTGTTTAACAAAATCTAAAGCATTCTGTGAAAGATCAGGATCTAACTGTTTACCTGTTGACACATGAAGTTTAACTGGGTATTCCAGCAACTGCATTCAGTTTTGTGCCATGAAGAGTACTCATTCCATATTTTTTTTAATCTCATCATTAAACATTGACATTCAATCATTTAAACACACAAAAAATCAAAGAATCGATAACAGTTCACATACTGCTACTTCATTAACCATTACACAACCAGGCAAAGGTTTAGACACTTTCTCATATCCTACTGACTACCAGAAGCTTAGATTTGTCCTCTGTGGCGGACATTTACAAACCCAAATACCTTCTCCCCGTTTCATTCTACAGAATTAATTCATGTTGTTCTCTATAGAAGACAGTTAGAGCTGGGGGAGTAGGGGTGAGTTTTTTTAAAGTCCCACTTTTTTTTCAAGAAATATGGCATCTGTCGACAGAAGCATATTTTATGACAGGAGGAAGAATACATGCTTTTTAAAGTTTAAGTAATTCAGACTTCAAATGCTGTTGCTGTATTATAAGTCTCATAGAAACCCTTTGAAGTACTTTTTCAAATATTGTGACAGTATTTTACCCAAAAATTTCAGTGTTGAAGAATTGTCCTACATAGTGGACATTTATAGTTATTTTCTCCATTTTGTTGGGATTTTTTTAAATGAAAAATGGTGTAGAATACATTGCAAAACAATAGAATACAGCATTTCCTGTAAAAAAATATTTCAAGTAAAATATTTTTTATTCTGACGGGGACGACGTTGGCATTTTGTTTATATCTACCAGCCGATGGCAGAGTAGCAGCAGCGTTGGGGGTTGTCTAATACGGTGAATAGTAGGGTGGTGGAGTCGGCGAGTCGGGAACTTACTTTCGAGCCTCTGGGATTTTGTTGTCCTTCTCGGTGTAGGAGTGACCCGAGAGGATCGGGGGCCAGAGGGGCTTTGGGTGAGGAGTTTTTGCTGCAACAGTGCGCACGCAGGGGCACAAGCCCTACGCCCCAACGGCTAGGTGCCTTGTTCTGTTGTTTCGGCTGCGAAATCCGCACACAGGATGTTGTTGTGATGCATCTTTAAGAAAGTATTCATTCTTATGTTGACTTTTTGATATTTCCATAGAAATAACTTCTCCATATAAAAGTCCAGTTTCACTTGTATAGTCTTCCAATAGTAGTGGACGCATGATATCTTCCAAATAAATGTTTTTTTTTTTTAGAAAAATAATTTTAGTGTTCTTATTACATCTTAAATGAAAGCCAAAAAAGTTTTTTTTTCTGGTAGTCAGGAGGACACTTTTGACTGGTAGTGTACTCGACCACAATATACAACCCAGTTTATCAAAATGTTTCTGCATGGGTGCTTGCTTTTGAATTTAACTGGATTTAGCGATTACCATGTGCTGTACACGTTTCCTCATAAAAGCAGGTCTGTCAGTTTTATGCTCTCTTGTGAGAAAATCTTTTTTGTGCTGCCCTCTGCAGCACAACGCAGCTCAGTGATGACTTCAGAATAAATGTTTGTGGCTCCAACAAAGAAACTTTAATAAAAAATAGTTTATTTTGTTCAGTTTCCATCTCTTAGGATGATTAAAGTAAAAAAAAAAAAAAAAACTTACAATACACTTAAAGGTAGGAGGACTAGTCTACACAAAACTGATGTTCTTATGATGCAATGCAAAGGAAATCCACTGACAAGTTGGTAGAGCTATAATTTTCTTTTACACACACAAGAAACACAAAGCATCAACACAAACTCATTTGTCAACATAAAAACATGAGGGTCCCAGATGTTGCCCCTAAAAAAATCCAGAATTTATCAATAAGCAAAGACATCTACTGTTTTTAAACAAAAAGATGAATCAGAATATCCTCTTCAAAGTGTCTTCACACACATGGGACAGTGATGTCCAAAATTTACTCAAGGAAGCCATCTAGAGTCAGACAGGTTGCAGCACTGGATAGAGTACGAGTCACTTTTTTCCTTTTAGTTTTCATCATAGGGTGAACCTTGGACACAGGAGACTGAAAGGAAACATTTAGTTAAGGAGCAATGCAACAGCTTTTACTGAACATATGGAAAAAGTTAATAGTGGACTTCATTATTAAAAATAAACATTCAAAGTCAGATGTTCCAAACAAAAGGCACATGATGACATTAAGATGGATAGTAAAAAAAGAGAGACAGATCTGTACATGTTGGCGAAGCAGAGAAACAGATGGAAGAATTAAGAGGGAAATGTATTGACAGGAGCCAGAAGTGTGATAGGAAGTTGGAAAGAATTGATAAATGAGGAAAATGAAAGAATGAAGAGTAGAAGAGGTGATCATTGTGGACCATGAAGTACCAAAGATTAGTAAAGATGAAGTAAAGATGAGGCCACTGAAGAGGATGAAGGCAGTTGGTCCTGATGATATATCTGTGGAGGTATGGAAGTGTTTGTTAGAGGTGGCACTTGGGTTTTTCACACTATCATTTAACAAGATCTTAGAGAGTGAGAGGATGCCTAAGAAATGGAGGTGAAGTGTGATGGTGCTAATCCTTAAAAACAAGGGAGACATGCAGAGTTGGGGAAACTACCGGGAAATAAAGTGGATGTCTCATACAATGAAGCTGTGGGAAACAGTCATAAACTGGACTAAGGACAGAAGTGAACATTTGTGAGCAGCAGTATGGCTTAATGTCAGTAAAAAGTACTACTGATGCAGTATTTCCTTTGAGAATGTTGACAGAGAAGTACAGAGAAAGCTTCATTGTGTCTTTATAGATCTAGAAAAAGCATATGATAGAGTACTAAGAGAGGAACGTATGTTCGAATGTATGTTAGAGTGTTGCAGGACATGTATGACAGTTGTAAGGTGGTGGTGAGATGTGCTATAGGTGTGACAGAGGAGTTCAACATAGAACTGAGACTGTGTCAAGGATCAGCCTTGAGAGTCCCTTCTTGTTTGCTATGGTAATAGACAGATTAAAAGGTGAGATCAGACAGGGATCTCTGTGGACCATGATTTATGCAGATGGCATTGTCTGTCGTGAGACAAGTGGAGGAACATCTGGAAAAGTGGAAATATGCACTGGATTGAAGAGGGATGAAGGTTAGCTGCAGCAAGACAGAGTATGTGTGTGAATGAGAGGAAGACAAGTGGAACAGTGAGGCTACAGGCACAGACTTAAAGAAGGTGGAGGAATTCAAGTACTTAGGGTCAACAGACCAAAGCAACAGTGTGGAAAAGAGGTCAAGAAACGTGTGCAAACAGGTTGGAACGGGTGGAGGAAAGTGTCAGGAGTGTGACAAAAAAGTATCAGCAAAAATGAAAGGAATGGCGTACAAGACAGTGGTGAGACCAGCCAGGTTGTATGGTTTGAGGAAAGGACAGGAAACACTCCTAGAAATGAAAATGTTGAAGTTCTTTTTGGGAGTGACAAGGATGGACAGGATCAGGAATAAGTACATTAGCGGGATGTTATATATTTTGGAGATAAAGTCAGAGAAGACTGAGATGGTCTACATCAGGGGTCTCAAACTCCAGGCCTCAAGGGCCACTATCCTGTAGGTTTTAGATGTTTCCCTGTTTCTACACACCTGATTCAGATAAATGGATCATTAACAAGCTTGTGGAGGAGTTGATGAAATGCAGAGGATTTGAATTAGGTGTGTAGAAACAGGGAAACATCTAAAACATACAGGATAGTGGCCCTCGAGGCCTGGAGTTTGAGACCCCTGGTCTACATGTACAAAGGAGGGATAGTGGATTTATTGGGAAAATTATGCTGAGGTAGGAACTGCCAGGCAGGAGGCCTAGAGGAAGACCAAAGAGCAGATGAATGTATATAGCGAAGGAGGACATGAGGTTGGTGTGAGAGAAGAGGATGCAGAGGACAGGATTAGATGGAGACTGATGACTTGTTGCGGTGACCCCTAAGCAGCCAAAAGGAAAAGAATACTTTTCATCATGTCATCTATCCACCTATTTTATAAAAACATATCTGGTAGAAGAATTTCCTAGCGGCTGGTCTAAAATTTCAGTACTGCAACATCCCACTTGTGTGAAATTCCTAATGGACCAGGAATCACTTCCAAATGAACTTTTACACCATCTGTTTGCAAAAATCACAGTACAAAAATCCCCAATAAGAGTTACGCAGAATACAACTAAACTATAAATGGAAAGAAACACAATGAAGGACAGAGAAAAAGAATACAGGTTGGATGAATTTGGTTCGTCCTCCTAAGCCATCAAAACCTGTTCTGACCTAAAAGACAAACAAAAAAATACAAAATATTAAAGCAGCATTTTAATACACTGAAGGTATTAGTAGATGGGTGTGTTGTACATACAACTCCAGCATTCCTCTTATGATCCAACATGCTACCAAATGTTTTCTTCCTACAGAGTAAAGAGTTCCTCAAAAAAGGATTTAGGACTGCATCTTCATCCTGAGCCAGAAGTTTAGATTCACACACATAAAATTACAATGTCACAATCAAATACAGATATGCATATGGATGAGAGATTACAAGCCTACCTTTTTCTCTAATGAGGATATCTCACGTTTAGAAATAGATGTTCTACAAATAAAGAAATTAAAAAAAAAAACATGCATTTTTTCTGACTCAGAAACACTATTTCTTGAACTGACAAAGTTATCCAAATTTAAAAATAAGTCTTATCAAGAACACAATCGCAGCAAAAACAAATGTATTGGGGAAACAACTTACACAGGAGGCTTCAGGAGTATTTTCTTGAGTGGGACCTGTGTTGGTCTCTTGGTCACATCATCAGGAGTAGTAATATCAAAGGTCAGATTGAGATCAATATCTTGATCATCTGCTGGTAAGTAGGGGTGAGGAGGTCCAAGCTCCATTGGGGCTGGGCTGCAGAGTGGGCAGAGGAAGAGTAAAAATACACCAGCTGCTTTTAGGAAAGTTGCATAAAAGCATTACAAGATTTAGGGAAAACTGCAGGAGGTCATACCTTTCAAAGACAAGCCGACTGAGGGCTTCATTTGTGCGTGTGGGCGTGCTCAGAGTCTTCTGGAGAAACTCCACCTTTTTTTTTAAACTCTGTGAACACAGTATGTGGAAGAGTCAGTGCAGTCCTTTTACAACTGAAGTGTTTGTTGAACAAGCTCTTACAGAAATCTCTTTGTCAGCATTTCCCAGCTCCTTTTGCAGAGATTTCATGTCCTCCTTGGTCTGATTCACCTCCATTTTGGCTTTTTGCAACTAAAATAACACACACGCACACAGAACATTCTGACTTTAAAATTGAACATTTGACAAATAATACCATTGGGTGTGCTGATTTACTAACCTTGGTGTTTGAACAGACCACTTCTCTCTTCAGCTTCTCACACATGTCATTCGATGACTTGAGACACCCTTTGAGATTATCATACTCTCTATAACAGAAAGAGGTGATAAACATGTAATGATTAAAGTCATCAAGGAAAATACAATAACAACTGCACATCATTCTGCTGGTTTTGCATGTTTTAAAATTTCAGGATCCATCATTTGAACTCTATATATGTATGTACACTACAGACCAAAAGTTTGGACACACCTTCTCATTCAAAGACAATGAGAAGGTGTGTCCAAACTTTTGGTCTGTACTGTATATACATATACACTCACCGGCCACTTTATTAGGTACACCTGTCCAACTGCTCGTTAACACTTAATTTCTAATCAGCCAATCACATGGCGGCAACTCAGTGCATTTAGGCATGTACACATGGTCAAGACAATCTCCTGCAGTTCAAACCGAGCATCAGTATGGGGAAGAAAGGTGATTTGAGTGACTCTGAACGTGGCATGGTTGTTGGTGCCAGAGTGGCTGGTCTGAGTATTTCAGAAACTGCTGATCTACTGGGATTTTCACGCACAACCATCTCTAGGGTTTACAGAGAATGGTCCGAAAAAGAAAAAATATCCAGTGAGCGGCAGTTCTGTGGGCGGAAATGCCTTGTTGATGCCAGAGGTCAGAGGAGAATGGCCAGACTGGTTCGAGCTGATAGAAAGGCAACAGTGACTCAAATAACCACTCGTTACAACCAAGGTAGGCAGAAGAGCATCTCTGAACGCACAGTACGTCGAACTTTGAGGCAGATGGGCTACAGCAGCAGAAGACCACGCCGGGTGCCACTCCTTTCAGCTAAGAACAGGAAACTGAGGCTACAATTTGCACAAGCTCATCGAAATTGGACAATAGAAGATTGGAAAAACGTTGCCTGGTCTGATGAGTCTCGATTTCTGCTGAGACATTCGGATGGTAGGGTCAGAATTTGGTGTCAACAACATGAAAGCATGGATCCATCCTGCCTTGTATCAACGGTTCAGGCTGGTGGTGGTGGTGTAACGGTGTGGCGAATATTTTCTTGGCACTCTGTGGGCCCCTTGGTACCAATTGAGCATCGTTACAACGCCACAGCCTACCTGAGTATTGTTGCTGACCATGTCCATCCCTTTATGACCACAATGTACCCAACTTCTGATGGATACTTTCAGCAGGATAATGCACCATGTCATAAAGCTGGAATCATCTCGGACTGGTTTCTTGAACATGACAATGAGTTCACTGTACTCAAATGGCCTCCACAGTCACCAGATCTCAATCCAATAGAGCATCTTTGGGATGTGGTGGAACGGGAGATTCGCATCATGGATGTGCAGCCGACAAATCTGCGCCAACTGTGTGATGCCATCATGTCAATATGGACCAAACTCTCTGAGGAATGCTTCCAGCACCTTGTTGAATCTATGCCACGAAGAATTGAGGCAGTTCTGAAGGCAAAAGGGGGTCCAACCCGTTACTAGCATGGTGTACCTAATAAAGTGGCCGGTGAGTATATACATATGCATATTAGTCCTGACTCTAGGAACAACTAAAAGGCCAGTACCAGAGGACATCAAAAATTAAGTGTTAACGAGCAGTTGGACAGGTGTACCTAATAAAGTGGCCGGTGAGTGTATATGCAACTGTACGCAGGCCGTAAGGAAGGATGCAGAGGACTAATGAGTGTGAGAGCCACCATCCAGGATGAAACATCGAAGCTCCATAAATACATCACGGACAAGGCCTTGATGGAGGAGGAACCATCATGGGAGGACAAGCCCCTACATGGGATGTACCACCGGAACATAACTGAAGTGGCTGACCTCAACAAATCCTACCAATGGCTGAAGAGGGCCGGCCTACAGGACACCGCAGAGGCACTCATCCTGGCAGCACAGGAGCAGGCTCTAAGCTCCAGAGCGATAGAGGCGTAGATCTACCACACCAGACAAGACCCAAGGTGTAGGCAGTGCAAATATGAGACAATCCAGCACATAACAGCAGGGTGTAAAATGCTGGCAGGGAAAGCATACATGGAACGTCATAACCAAGTGGCTGGCATAGTATACAGAAAAAAGAAACATCTGTGCGGAGTACGGGCTGGAAACCCCAAGGTCAAAGTGGGAAACAGCTCCAAAGGTAGTGGAGAACGACCGAGCAAACATCCTTTGTGAATTCCAGATCCAGACAGACAGGATGGTAATGGCGAACCAACCAGACATTGTGGTGGTTGATAAAGAGCAGAGGAAAGTAGTTGTGGTGGTGGTGGATGTGGCAATACCAAGTGATGGCAACATCAAGAAGGAGTAACATGAGAAACTTGAGAAATACTAAGGGCTCAGAGAGGAGCTAGAGAAGTGCGCGCGCGTGTGTGTGTGTGTGTGTGT
>SSNP01000237.1:429200-444200 GCA_006937955.1 Pachypanchax playfairii
AGCAATGCCAAAAACGTGACCTTTTTCGAGAGCTTACTGCCACAACATACTTTCACCTACGGACACCATTTTACCTCATATCTGGTCACAAGGGATGGGTCTACTTTAGATTTAAAGATCTAGTACAAAACTCAGACCGCGTGGCCGTGGTGACGCCAAATGCCCTGAGGAGCACCAGTTTTACACACAGGACAGACAGTACCACCTGTGATGACGTGTGATACATCAAATCGATCGGTTTGGTAAGGAAAAGTGACCTAGGGGGTTTGGATGAGGATTGGGGTACCATGGCAACGCAGCTCGCCAAAAACACCACCCGAAATGCCCTGCAGCCCCATCTGTCAGACATAACCCCATGTATGACACATCAAACTGAACGGGTTGATGACCAGAGGTTACATACATATCTCTTACCATATTGCCATAGCAACGCACCCGTTCAGCTAACAGCAGACACTATAGGATGTGGGTTAACATCTGATTCATCAAAGTGATCGGGTCTACGGGGGGAACTGAACCATCATGCATGTGTTAAATTTTGGGTTACCACAGCAACGAAATTCATTAAAAACTATACCCCTATTGAAACCCTATGGGATTACATCTGAAATCATTACGTTTACCGAATACACTCCCAAATTAGTTTGAATCTTTAAAGTATCTGGGGCCTCTTGTATGTTATAGACCAATGCCAAGTGACCACAGATAATGTAGAACAATGTGTGTAGGTGAAAGTGTATTTTTATGTGTTTAGTTTGAACATGATAGTTCCAATATATTAATAAAATTTTTAATACAAATGTTTATATTTTGACATCATCATCACGTAATAAATAATAATAACATATTCTCTTCATTGTCTGAAACATCTTGGACATGAAAGTGACATTTATTTGCAAAAAAAATTTGGTCCAAGATTTCCTTTTACATTATACAAGAAGAAATACAGTGTTGTGCTCACTGCAGATCAGGATCCTGTTAAAGTTCTCAGTCCTGAAGTCCTCAATGCAGATCAGAGGACTGTCAGAGGGAAAAAAATCATCTCTTGTCAAGACCAGTTCCTCCGCCTCTCTATGGAAACCTTAAAAACATGAAATTTAGCAGATATATATAACACTTTCAGGACCAGTATTGTAAATACATTAAGTAACGATTATCCTAAGTAAAATTATCATATCTTACTGGTGACAGATAATCCCAAGAGTTCTTGTTTTGAAACACAGTGATGTAAACAACTACATGCTGCACTAATCTTCAATGATTAATAAAGCCTGAAATGTCCTGCATCACAACACAGCATGTTTTTAACACACCAAACTGGTTGTAAATAATATAACTGTATAACTCATGCTATATAGGAACTGTGATCCACAACTGCTTGATTTTAAAAAAAAGCTGCAATTTTAACCTGTTCATGCATCCAGAATTCTAGTCACGTTAAAAACATTTATAAAACATCAAACCATTTGAAAATCCATCAAGATTTCAGCAAATTAAGAGTGTTTTTGTCAGTGCAGATCACGTACCTTCATTCACGACAACACACTCAACCAGAGAGCTTCTCTGTAGCAAGACGGCCGCCGGTGATGCCGCCTGAAACGCTCTCACGCGGGATCTTTATTAAGCATCTCTATCCGGGCTCCCCATTCAATATACTTCCGACCAATTCATTTATATTAGTAGAGGGGACATCCCATTGCAGAAAGTAGCCGAAGTAAAAAAAGGCCAAATGCCAGCTCACAGCTGTGTATAATTGCACCAATAAATATAAAAAAACTAAAAATGTGACATTTCACGAGTAAGTTATTAGTGTTATCTACTAAAACATAACTTGTAGCATATATTTTAAGAGGTTTTGAGTGAATTTATTGTCAGTAAATTGGAAATTTAGACTAAACTTGTAGCAATGTTACAACAATTTATTACAACTACTACAAACCTAACTTATTCAAAGTCAATGTTATCATTAGAATTGTCCCCATTTTTCACATTTTCTGGCATAGTAATCTATCAATCTATCAAAATGTTTTTCTTTTTCTTATGTCATGTCATGAGACGAAACAATAATGTCTGTGTGTATGTACTGTACAGATTTCCAAGAGATGACACATACATATAGACACACACACACAAAATATATCATATTAATAATATACATATTAGATAGATAGATAGATAGATAGATAGATAGATAGATAGATAGATAGATAGATAGATAGATAGATAGATAGATAGATAGATAGATAGATAGATAGATAGATAGATAGATAGATAGATAGATAGATAGATAGATATGTGTGTGTATGTTGTATTTATGATATTTATACAGCTACTTTATTGTTATTTGTTTTCTTTGTTATTTATTTATTAGGCAGTCCCTCCAGGATTTCGCGATCGCAACTATTAATGCAACTTCAATGAAACTCCGCGAAATCAGGGCACTCATGCAACTTCCTCCAAACACTGCAACTTTCCTGAAAAAAATAGTCGTTTGTGCCTCTTCCCTAATGTTTTTGTTAGTTTTCGCACAAGTACTTTCTGCGGAGACAGGAGACCATTAGCGAAGGCTTGGCTTAGCTTTTCAGAACAGAAGAAGAGAACTATGTCACTTCCTGTCTTTATCCTGTGCCAGGAGGATGGAGGCACGAGCGACATGGGTGTCAATAATAAATCACATCTGCCAACAAAAATATCGGCAAGAGACCATGCTAAACAGTTCCCAATGCTGCTTCACGAGAGCGGGCGTAAACTTTTTTGTTCAAAGTGCGATGTTGTTATTGAACACAATAGTCGTCGATTGACAAACATTTCTATGGAATTAAATTTCAGTCAAAAAGCCTAAGCGTGATTTTCTACAGCGCGCAGAGCAGGAGGGGAGAACATCCAGCCTCCATGCCCAGGACAAAAACAGCCCAAACGGAGTAAAAATCCAGCCAGGGCGGTCCCTGGAGCTCCAGAGCAGACCAGTTCATTTTAGAGAGGTTTTAGCCTGTTTGGAGGCACTCTGGCTGGGGAGAGGGACGTGCACAGGATCCTGTCATCCACCCTGGAGTGACGGTTCTCCCTCTCATCTCGACAGTTGCAAGGGGAGCTTGAGCTCCAGATTTTATAATAATGTTTTGTTGTTGCTTTGTATTGTACAGAAATTTCAGTAAAAAAAAAAATGTGAGGCAGCAGCTGGTTCTATGGCTGGTTCTTCTACCACCACTAGCGGGAGGCTGCCGCTGGTTCTTTCGGTGGACGGTGACTGATATAAAATGACCAATCACATGAGGATCACACCGGGCCTTAGTCTCCTCCTCCAAACAGTCATAATTACTTTCCTTTCGCGCGCAGCCTCTCCTGGTTTGCCTTCACGCTGGTATGAGAGCTTCATGTACAGGCGCCTGTTTGGAGATCCACAGGCGCGGTTCCTGAATACCCGTGTAATAAATCATACGTGGGCGTGTGGGGTGAATTCACACTCGTGCTGTGGATTGCACGCGCACGCGTGCAGGGACGCGCGCGCACGGTTATATACGCGTGCGTGCTGCAGAAAATCACGCTTAGACTTTTTAACTGAAATTTAATTCCATACATTTCAGCGGTGCAAAACACACGAGGAGACCGAAGCGGCTGCCTCCAGAGCTATAGCGACCTTAGAACAAAAGACTTAATTACTTAAAATGCCATTGTTTGCATTATAAAATAAAATATAGGAAGCATTATTTTGTTGGTTTTAATTGAACTCTTTGTTTCAGTATTTTAAATTACCATTATTTTAAAGCGGGAAACATCTTTTTTAGCTTACATATTTCTTTCAACTCATTTAGAATCAGCAATGCACAGCTAGTGAATTAGCTTTTTGTACTCATCCTGGACAAATTCATGTTGTTTTAATAATGGAAATAACATTTCACATTCAGTTTGGAAATCATGATCAGATAATTATGATAGGAGCCTTAAAGATGAACATTCTACTGGAAAAAAATCGCAACGTTTTGAAAAACTGGCCGCGAAATCTGGTGTTTTTCTCTGCAACAATTATAAAAATTGCCCGCGAAATCCTGGAGGGACTGATTAGGTGTTAGAGGGAGACATACATACACACATATTTATACATACACACGTATAAAATATGTGTATGTACATATATTTTTTTATATTTTTATATATAAGTATGTGTGTCTGCATATATATGTATAAAATATAGATGTGTGTGTATATATGTTAGAAAATAAGCACGTTATGGTGATTTTCCTGACCCTCCCAAGCCATCTGTCATTGTTTCCTGCCTTTTTCAAGATGGCGGCCAACTTAAACCATATTGGCCAATGTTAAAAGCCTGGCATGTCCCATCTACTAATATAAACTCATTGCTTCCGCCTTTTTTTGTCGCCGCCATTTTGCTTTAGTGTCAATGCGCGTACTACGGAATTGAGCGATTTGGATCGTCGAGCTCGGTATTTCAAACATTTTTTAAATATTTTAAAATCTTAAAAGTGATTTTTAATATCATATGCAAAGTTAACGTTCTAAATTCAGTTGATATGTCGTGATAATACCGTTAATGTAAACACTAATGTTATTACCACACAGCCCATCTTAACATTATTTCGCCATCGGGTCTTGGCCTGCTATATGGCTAATGCTTCGTATGTTGAGATTGTTGCAGGGAACACTGCACTCGCTCCTTTGTTTTTTACACTGATGTGATGTAGTCTAAATATTACGTTCCAGCCGTGAATAGTTGTAAATCTTTTTATATTGTCTAATCGTTTGTAAAAGCTACTGTATCATATCATCATATACTTTTTTAATGGATGTGTTCAAACGTGAGCTGGTAGTGCTTGTTTAATTAAAATTTGTCGATGTATCGAGTCGTTTTGTTTTTACATTGGAGTTTGTTTTTCAGACTTGGGTAAAATGAAGTCAAATGTTTTTGATGCTGATCACCAAATAACGACTGAAGCGTTCAGCATTAGGAAGGCTGCGGCCAAGGCCTTGTCTTTTTCCGGTTGCAGTTCTTTGTTGGGGATTAAAAACGTAAAACATACACACGAATGTATTTCATTTAACAAAGTGGCAGCCTATCTACTCATCTTAACCACATCGAATTTAAAAAGCTTTTTGTCTTGTAGTCAGTCAGCATATAGAGGGTATTTGTCAGTTGTTGGTGCTCATGTTGAAATGTTTTGCAGTGTTTGTGTTGTCTGTATGTCTCATTAACCCATATTCAGTTTTCTGGGTAGTGTTTTTGATTGATTTGTAGGTTTATAACCACCCTCTGGCCCTCTTTGGGGATCCCTGGACATGGATAGGTTGTCCTCGGTAAAATGCATTGGCTGAAGATTTTTTTCCCTTCTCTTCCTCATTGTTAATCGACAGCTGAAAATCACTAGAAGCCCAGTTATTGCACCTATTTTTTCCTACTGCCAGCTAACACCCAAATGTCACCAAGTGTACAAAATCCTTCCAAGTCTAAGAAGAAACCGAAGATTTTTCCCACATCATTTTACTGTTTCCCTTTTTAGCTTAAGCTCTTTTTTATTGTCTGGCTGATTATGGCCACTCTTGATTACTTTCATTACTTCAGTCACAAAAAAAAAAGAAAATCTTCAACAAAGGACTTTTACACCCAGTATAAATACTATTTAGCAGTCTGACGGAGATCAGAGGGTCTCAGAAAAGGGATGTGGAATGTCATAGGAAGACAAGTTTCTCTGGGAGACCCACCCCACTTTTCCCCTTATCTCATGGATCAAGTGTTCCTTCAGGACTCCACACTACTGCGAAGACACCACACCAACAGCGAGGGAGACACCTTCTTAGCCACCTCAGGTAACAGTGGAGGAAACAGTTAAGAGACAAATTTAAATTGTCTTGTCTTGGGTGGTTGGCTTTATAGTTGCAAATTTATTGATGTGTTTCTCATTAAAAAATCTAAGTCAGCTGTCTAAATCTTCTTTTGCGCCATGGATCGGTTTAATATCAGCTAAAATTTTCACAGACTGATAACACAATGATATGACATACGGCAGGAAAACTGGAGTATTACTAAAATTTATAATTAAAGGTGAATCCAGTATGTGCCCGCAGCTATATTAGCATATTCTTTGTAATATCACAACAAATTAACATGAGTAACACCCCCTCTACCCTTGTGCTCTCTGATTGCTATGTTAACATGCCTTCAAAATAAGATGAACCACAAAAACAAATATAAAGAGCATTAAAAATCTAATTTTAATGTTGAATCAATGGGAGCCCTGAGCCTGTTGATCTGTAATGAGCAGTGGTGTAACGGTACACAAAAATCATGGTGTAGAAAAGCCTCCTAAGTCTTAAGTTTTATTGATTATTTGTGGTTAAATTCCTTTTAATGTTTTTGTATTACTTTGAAGTTATTTTATCGGAGGAGTTATCTAGAGAATTATGATGGAAAGTGACGTCATTGTTAAGCTCGTTTCAGCGTTACTCTTTTTTTCTTTCTCCTCATCCTCGGCATGCTGCTGCATGGTTCTAAGTTGAAGTTATTAGTTGTCTAGGAGGATATTATGTGTTTGAGGTCTATTTCGGAGTTGAACCAAGGCTAACCGCCAGCGGAAGTACCCGAGCAATAATAAAGCTGCTGTGTTCACCCCGAACCGGAAGTAGTTTTGTAATGTTGTCGTTAGTTTGACAAAACAGAGATTTACCTGTTAGATGTGTGTGATGGCAAGCTGGTGGATCGTGACATCTGAGTGTTATTACCTTCTGACTGAATGTGAGCAGTTTGCAGATTATTAATACAGATGTTAAGTTTATTTGTGTATTGTGGAAAGGTTTACTTAAGTTTTCCTTATTATTTGTAGGTAACCACACGTGCATCTTTATCTGTTCACTGCTACATCCAACCTGTAACAGATGTGGAGAAAATAAAGAAAGAAAAGAACCCCAGATTCCTCTCCTCATATCCTTCTTGCTCTTGAGTGGCTTTAAGCCAAGCTTCTCCAACCCTGGTCCTCGAGAGCTACTGTCCAGAATGTTTTAGATGCATCCCTGCTCCAACACAGCTGAATCAAAGGAATGACTCATTAGCAGACCTTTGCTAATCTTGATGGCTTGCTGAAGAGGTAATTCGGTTAATTGATTCAGCTGTGTTGGAGCAGGGACACATCTAAAACCTTCTGGACAGTAGCTCTCGAGGATCAGGGTTGGAGATGCCTGAAGCGGTGCCCTGGCCAGCACTGTCAGTGTGAACATAGTGATACACCCCGAACCAGCACCTTTGTGCAGAACACACTGATCTGCCATTATAAATATTGGGTTCCCCCCAAACACATGGTTTGGTACAGTAAGTGGGAGAGAAAACAAAATTGGCTTTTTGTTTAATTTACAACTTTTGCAAACAACGGTTTATACATTTTTGTTTAAAAATCAAACTTTAAAAACTAAGAAAACTTAAAAATAGGAATAAAATCTAGAATACTACTTGACTTCCCAAACAGGAGACCATAAAGATAAAGGAGGGTGTTCAAGCTAAAGGTTCTTATTTGCATCTAGGGCTGTAACTCTCCAATATTTTAGTAATCGAGTGTTCTATCTATTTATATATCTGCCACAATAATTGAGCATCGTTTGCATTTTAGCGATTCTTATTCTCACTATCGATTCCTGTTCTAAACGATTCTTAATTCACATTCTTTGATGTGCAGGAGACGGAAAAAAAAATATTATACACAGTACAGACCAAAAGTTTGGACAGCTGATTAATTCTCTTTTGATCGTGGTGTGGAAATTTCAGATCCTTGCACTACACAGAAAATCTGAATGATTCACATTACTTTTTAACGGTGGGGGGGGGTCCTTTCTGAAGTGTTTCTACAGCATCAGAGAGTCCTGTTATACCTGCAGACAAACCAGCTAATAACATTACTATGACCAACCATGGAGATGACTGCTACTTTTACTACTATTCTACCTGCACCAAAGTAAGACAGCACTCACCTCCCCCACACTCAACATGTGCACACTCCATTTATGTTGGTGACAGGTTCTTAGCTTACTGTTTAATCCACTGTACAGGGTGAAAGCTGCCCGTTCAGACATTGTGAGGCTGCTAGGGGCAACGAGACTGTCTGTAACCTCTGGCAGGAAGGACGCTGTTTTCGCACTGTCTGCAAGTTTCGCCACATGGAGATCACAGTAAGCCAGATTTAAAGTGTTTATGACACACTTAAGCCTCAATAAAACATTTAGAAGCAACTTTATTTTAAGGCGCAATATGTAAGAATTAGATCTTGTGGTCAAATCAGAGTCCTGCAGTTCATGTAGAAAAACAAACTGCTCTCAGCTACACACACCCTCCCTGATTTTTCTGCCAGGTTGCCAGTGCCAGTGTTGATCCTCGTTTTTATTAAGCCCGGGCACCTCCTGCGATGCGAAGGCCTATTGTAATTGTGTTGTTTTTTATTATTCTCTTAAAAAAGATACGTGGCAAAGTTGGACATCGCAAAAAATCATCAATTTTGCTGTTAATCACACAGTTTGGATCGGGTTGGTACAAAACGTCTTTGGATAGATCATGGTTAGGGCTTGGACCAATCTAAGCACAAAAATCTGTGGGGCGTGGCTCACGCCCCCTCGTGGCTGTTTAAGTGTACAGCCTTGGGATGCACCGATTGATCAGCAACCAATCACAATCGGCTGATAAGAGCGATGTCAGTTTTGATCAGAATTCTCAAAATAAATCAAAGCAGGCTGATCAGATGACGTTTACATCTTACTCTATGTAAGCTGTGTCCAGCCACGGAAAGGCCGTCAAGAGATTTCCCGGTGGTCTGGTTTCCAAAACTGCACACTTGCGACAGGCCGACAGTGAGGTGGAGTTTGATTCTTAAAGAGGCCATTCCATTAAAAACGGTTCTTCTGAGGTTTCGGTTGAATATTTTAGTTCCAGGTGTTCTTACTTTCATAGTGAGTGTGAAAACAACTACTCAGTTTTTATCTCTTAAACTACGCAGGTGGCAATGAAACCCGAGTTCAGACGGCCTGTATTTGTTTCGTCACAGCTCCTTTGCTCCTGGATCAACTCTCAAGATCTACAAGTTTAGCCTTCATCTCCGTGTTCTCCTTCACCACTTTCAAAATTGTATCTTTTATCACCGTGCAGACTGACACCAGATCAGCTATTTGCACATGTGCGGCCCCAATATCAACATCAAGGTGTCATATTTCTAGTAGAACTTCATCTTTGAATTCCGCAAGATCATCTTTAAGAGTTTTCTTGACGTCAGTTTTAAACTCACCAAGATCTCATCTCGCCCTGTTTTAAATCCTTCAGCTGATTAGAAATTGATGTTAGCGCCTCGAGCATAGAACCTGTGTAGCGCTAGCTTCTTCTGGCATGACTTCTTCGCTCCATGATCTCCTGGGTTTTCCTTGCTCTGTTGCATTTTGTCCAAATTCTTGTTATTCCTCTGACTCCCGTGCTGTTTCCCTCTTTTCATACTCCATTTCAAAATTTATTATACACTATATTACCACAAGTATTCGCTCATACCCATAGAGTTCAATATGATATCGGTCCACCTTTTGCAGCTATTACAGCTTCAACTCTTCTGTTAAGGCTGTCCACAAGGTTGAGGAGAGTGTTTATAGGAATTTTTGACAATTCTTCCAAAAGTGCATTGGTGAGGTCACACACTGATGTTGGTCGAGAAGGCCTGGCTCTCAGTCTCCACTCCAATTCATCCCAAAGGTGTTCTATTGGGTTCAGGTCAGGACTCAAATTAAATCAAATCAAAAATACTTTATTAATCCCCGAAGGGAAATTCAAGTGTTGTTGTAGCTCAGTTCTTTTTCAGGGAGCCATACAGAGTTCTAGCTGTGGAAAGGAAGGATCTCCTATAGAGGGTTCGAGGTGTGGACAGGAAGGATCTCCTGTAGCGGTCTGTGCTGCAGCGGATTATGAAGAATCTTCTGACTGAAGACACTCTGTTGTTGAGTTACTGTGTTCTGAAGAGGATGATGTGGGTTTTCCATCATGTTCTTTATCCTCCTTTGGACAATCAACCCAAGAGACTCCAGTTCAGTCTCTATGTCAGAATCAGTCCTCCTTATCCATCTGTTCAGCCTCTTCATGTCACTTCCTCTGATGCTCCACCCCAACAGGTGACTGCAGGTGTGATCAGCTGACAAACTCCTCTTCTTTTGACGCTCCTCTTCAAATCTCTGTCTGCTCATATTGTTTGAAAGCCAGGCAGAGTCCAGGATATGTTCCTTTAGCCGTGTCTCAGTAAAACACATGATGCTGCATTCCTGATACTCTGGCTGGGTCTTCAGCAGAGCTTCAAGTTCATCCATTTTGTTAGCAAAGAGATCTCACATTTGTCAGTATGACTGATGGAAGTGAAGGTTTAAACTTCCTCTTTCTCTCTCTTCACTGTGCTCCTGCTCTGCATCCACGTCTTCTTCTTTTGAGCTCATCAGGGATCCAGAGTTTCAATTTGAGGATTATTTTCAGCCTTAGAAATGTCAGTTAGCTGCTCTTTCTTGTAAACAAGTCTCTTGTTGCCATGGTTACGCATCATAACAAGTGGCAAAAAAGTGACAAGTCAAGCAAAAAACTTAATCAGCACAGCACCCAAATCAGAAGAAAAGTATTTAGAAAATATTTTCAGAAGAAAAAAAAACTAGCAAGAAATACTCAAATTTCTCTGTGCAGGCCAGTCAAGCTCATCCAGACCAGACTCTGTCATCCATGTCTTTATGGACCATGCTTTGTGCACTGGTGCACAGTCATGTTGGAAGAGGAAGGGGCCCGCTCCAAACTGTTCCCACAAGGTTGGGAGCATGGAATTGTCCAAAATGCTTTGGTATCCTGAAGCATTCAAAGTTCCTTTCACTGGAACTAAGGGGCCAAACCCAGCTCCTGAAAAACAACCCCACACCATAATTCCTCCTCCACCAAATTTCACAGTCGGCACAATGCAGTCTGAAATGTACCGTTCTCCTGGCAACCTCCAAACCCAGACTCGTCCATCAGATTGCCAAATGGAAAAGCGTGATTCATCACTCCAGAGAACGCGTCTCCACTGCTCTAGAGGCCAGTGGCGGCGTGCTTTACACCATTGCATCCGACGCTTTGCATTGTGATGTGATGTGTGGCTTGGCTGCAGCTGCTCGGCCATGGAAACCCATTCCATGAAGCTCTCTGCGTACTGTACTTGGGCTAATCTGAAGGTCACATGAAGTTTGTAGCTCTGTAGCAATTGACTGTGGAGAAGGTCACCGACCTCTTTGCACTATGCGCTTCAGCATCCGCTGACCCCTCTCCGTCACTTTACGTGGCCTACCACTTCGTGGCTGAGTTGATGTTGTTTCCAAACGCTTCTATTTTGTTATAATAGAGCTGACAGTTGACTGTGGAATATTTAGGAGCGAGGAAATTTCACGAATGGATTTGTTGCACAGGTGGCATCCTATGACAGTTCCACGCTGGAATTCACTGAGCTCCTGAGAGCGGCCCATTCTTTCAAAAATGTCTTGCTTCACAGTCTGCATGCCTGAGTGCTTGACTTTATACACCTGTGGCCAGGCCAAGTGATTAGGACTCCTGATTCTGATCATTTGAATGGGTGAGCGAATACTTTTGGTAATATAGTGTACTTATCTAGATAGGTGTTTTTTATCTTCACCGTGTAGTTGGAGCTCTCTGCCATTGGTCTATCATGTTTCATCTTACCACTGGAAGTCCTCTTTTGTACTTGTTTTTATCTTGTCTTTTCTTTCAAGACAGTTTTAAAACCTTCAAGGTGGTGAGACCGTTGATAGCAGAACCTTGTATACATGGATTGATGGCACACCTGCCCCTCCTGAGACTTATCTCTGGCTTGTACAGGTAACAAGTCTCAGGAGGGGCAGGTGTGCCATCAATCCATGTGACTTTAACAAGCATGTTCATATCTTGATTACAACTTTTAAAATTGAAACTTACAAACCATGATCAGAACTGAAGAAGCCAAAGGTGAAATATTTTCAAGAGACAGAAAAAAAGTCTAGTTGCTCTTTTTTTTTTTTTTTTTTTTTTTTTTTTTAACTTTTTTGGACAGTGGACCAATAAAACTGTTTGAATTAAATAAAGAAACACTCATGCTACATGTACACCCCCTCATCTCACAGATACAAATTCCATTTTATTTATTTCTTTTCTTTATAATGTGGTATTTATTCTTGTTCATTAAAACAGAAGAACAGGAAGGAGATCCCGTGCTATTGGGAGAACCAACCAGCTGGCTGTCAGAAGCCACACTGTGCTTTCTTTCACGAGAAGCTACGCTGCATAGAAGGGAGCTTTTTTCCTCCTGATAAAAGTAAAAGGCCATAAAGAATTCTAACATCTCAAGACATTTTCTCTGCCTGTGAAATATACTGTTGATAGCTGTAAATCCTCAGGTCAGAATAAGATGGAGGAGATGCAACATGAGGAAGCAGCTCTTCCACCACCTCCTGTTCTGCCCAGCACAGTCAATCCTCAGCTCCGAGGCATCATCAAGACAGACAATCAGGAACCAGTGCCAAGCCCGACACACCCACCTGTAGTCATTAATCCAGCTGATGATGATGAGGATGAAGATGGTGAGCAAAATCTGTAATTCGTCGAGTTTTGTTCAGGTCATCATTCCAACACAAAATTGATGATTATCCAGCCATTCTTTTACTAAACCCGTGTGTTCTTATTTAGGGTTGCAGGTGGATATTGCCAGCAGCCATTGGGAGGGAGGCGGGGTTACACCTGGACAGATTGCTAGTTCATCATAGGATTTTATCATTGTTACATCTCAAACCTGTTCTTGTGTTTTCAGACCAGTTCTCAGAAGAGGGAGAGGAAGGTAGAATGGGTCCCTCACCAAAGAAGCGCTCCAAAACCGGTTTGTATGCTTGGCCTCAAAAATGAATTTGCAAGAAAAATTGTTCTTTAGTCAGATTTAGCGCGCGTGTGTGTGTTGATAACATTGTTTTACAGGGGATTCACTGAATTTTGGAGTTAGCACTTTGGAGGAGATTCGTCTTAGGAAGGCTCTGAAGGCCAGCATGAAGAAGGCAGGTTACCCTCTCCAGAGCACTGAAACTCCTACCAACCGAGAGAAAGAGAACATCCACTCATTCTATCGTACAACCCTCTTAGACTCCACAGGTGATAAATTAAGGTCACTTTTACCTTTTACTTGACCTTTTACTTGAATTTTCTATGTAATTATCAAATGCCTTCATGCTATGGCTGGGCAGTATACCGAAAATTTACTTATAACGAAATGTATGACTGTTACCAATGTAATTTTGCCAGTGTCTGTAAATTTGGTATTTAAAAAAAAAGGGAAACGTGTTTTAGTTTAGTAGTGATCATGCCCGTTGAAGACCAAGTGTAGTGCTGGGGGTGAGTCACGTGACAGTCATGGGACACAGGGATACAGTCATGTGTCTTCACTCCAGTCTGTAAATATGCCTTGAGTATATATCATATTGTTGTTACAGTTTTCCCTTAAGAGTGGAGCGCTCAGAGCATGCTGCAGCTTTGCCCTGCCCTGCTCAGTCAGAGCAGATATTAGTCTCGCTGAGTCCAGAGTGTTGCGTACGCTTGAAGCTGCCGCAGCTGATACAACCCGTGCTCCAATGCAAAAGCAACATATTTTCTGTCTAAAATAAACAACTGCACACTATCACCAATTTCATTCATAGCCCAAGTCACTTCCTCACCTGGGGTCTCATTTATAAAACATTGCGTAGAAACCCTACTAAAAGTGTACGTATGACCAAAACAAAAAATTTGCGTACGCCAAAAAGATTTCCAATTTATAAAACCATGCGCACGAACAGTTGTAAGCTGTTTCCCCTTTATAAATCACACCCTACTTGGAAGTGTGCGTGCGTGAATTTAGCTCATGTCCCCCTATATACTAACTCTGCTGAAGGAGGTGTGACTGCGTTGTTCCAACTTAATACTCCACCTGCTGCCCCAGTGACTGCTGAGGGGGTGGGGGTTGGCTGAAACAGGCTTTGGTATATATATATACCTATATTTGTATAGCGCTTTTCTAGTCATTCAGACCACTCAAAGGGCTTTCACACTACAAGTTTTACATTACCCATTCACATAATCCGATATGTAAATTGGGGGAGAAGGGAGGGGCTAACGCCTATACAGCCTAATGTGCAAATCGGGGGGCAACATGGGGTTCAGTGTCTTGCCCAAGAACACTTTGCCATGTGGTGGTGGAAGCCAGGATCGATCTGCCAACCCTGTGATTGGACGACTGCTCTAACCACTGAGCTACAGTCGCCCCTTTGTTTGCAACATGCCTTCATTGTTTGATGCACAGTATGAGAATGGCCTAGGATGCTCTGGGGGGGCAGGAAACATGTTTCTTTCATTAACCATGTGAACCTGAGACTGGGTGAAGTGTGATGTCAACAGGCGAGGTGACGCTTAGGAGGGGCAATGGCTGCACAGGCCAGAATGCAACCAGAGGTTATCATCAAAATTTCTGTGGATTCCAGGTTCCGCAGTAATCAGTCAGCTCTGCATCTAGTTATTTTTTTCAGGTTTAGTTTACATAACTTTGTTTTCTTCTCTGAGCACCGCTGCACTGTTGTGAAAGGGTTAGTAGAATGTTGTAGAATTACAGTGACTGAAAGGTTCACAGCTTATAATAAGTGTATGATTTCCTTAAAGCACAACACTGTGGCATTTTATCATGACTGAAACATCTGTTTTACACTGATTAACATGCGTAGTTACTATTGTATCAGTCCTGTGTGTATCCTGTTCTGATCCACTTCATGGTCCATCTTTAAAACTAGGCACTTTGGTTTTTGAAGATGCAAAGAATATGAGAGGCAGTGTAGCTGAAAGGCTGGGGAGAAAAATTTCTGGTGCTGGTTCACTCTCCGGTTGCAGGTCCCACCATCTGCAGGTGGTGAGGATGATCGACTCTGAAGCTAATTATTTGCTTTTGTTTTAGACTTAAAACATGTACA
>SSNP01000237.1:454820-487496 GCA_006937955.1 Pachypanchax playfairii
ACATCTAAATGTTTATAAGAGAAAGAAGTTGTTCCATTTGCACGTCAGTTTACTGAATGCATGATATTCAGTCCTGAAAATGAAAAAAAAAAAAAAATTGATAAGATGCTGTCATGTGTCAGATATTCAAAAAACAAAACAAACATTTTTATTGCTTCTACCTTTGAAATCTGACTAAAAGATGACCCGGTGAAAAGAACAGCTGCACACAGCTGAAGATTTCCAGCTGGGATGCTGTTCACCATGGGCTGGCTGGACCACTGGTTGAACAACTCACAGTGTGGGCATTGCTGCTTCACTTGGAGGATTGTGCCTACTGTCACTGTTTCGACAATGCAGTGACGAGTGCAGACAGGACATGAGCGAAAAAACCCCAACAGTTGGTCCTCATAAAGGATATATT
The DNA here is from genome assembly GCA_006937955.1 of Pachypanchax playfairii. NCBI lineage: Eukaryota > Metazoa > Chordata > Actinopteri > Cyprinodontiformes > Aplocheilidae > Pachypanchax > Pachypanchax playfairii. The sequence goes on from SSNP01000237.1 coordinate 455,224, forward strand.
TTTTCTGCAGGGTTAATAAAATAAAAGACAAAATGTAGCCATTTTAAACACAGAATAATAGTATGATAGTTTAATAACAGAACACCATACATAAAATTACATCATTGTTTTATAGATAATTTGTTGTTTACCTTGAACAGTCCACATAGCTTGTACTTCCTTCCAGAAGGAAGCTGTGGTCTGACACATCAAACCTCTGTCTTTTAAGAGGTGTGGAGCTGGACTGAGGAATTTCAGGGGTTTGCAATCAAGCCCTCTGTAGCACAGGACACGCTCCGGTTTGGGGCTCTGGCTTGGATGGCTATATATATATATAAAAAATAAAAAAACCACACATTTATATTAGTACAAGGTTGAACAACCAGCACAACCATACATGTCTAATTAGTTTTATGGGTTCGGCAATATAAATCATGTGTAATATGATGTTACCACGCACACAGTACAACACAGAACCAGCCAGGGCCGGAGTGGGACTCATCTTCAGCCCTGGAGTTCCACGTCTCAGACCGGCCCATTTTAGATCACAACCTATTATTATTAAAACCATAAAATCTTAACCTTACATGTTAAATCTACAATGGTGCACTGTTACATAAAGCCTTAATTCACTGTAATTGATTTAGCAATATTTGATGAGGATAAGAAAAAAATGTATATTCTGTGACTGAGTGTGATTGAAACTATCAACAGACTCATAGAAAGTGGTTATCCAATGCTTGCTAGTTCACATACTCTGTTACAACAGCTCACCTGCTCCTACCAGCCTACTGACAGGAGCATCTCCTCATCACTTCCTGGCTCTGCTTCTGGCACTCAATCATATTTTTAGGTCATAACTCAGTACAAGCTCCCTTTTTACAAACAATTCTGATCAATTCAGTTTCACAAATGTAGTGCTGAATTGTCCAGCATCTGAGGATACTTAGCAGGCCTCCAGACTTTATTATATTAAAGCTGGAGTGCGTAACTTCTGTCGCCCCCTAGCGGAATTTTTGCGTCATTACAACAATAAAGCTGGCGCTTCCATATGACGTAAGCCCAGCTGCCACCGCTTTATCTCTGCCGTTGTTATTCCAACCGGTATCTGTCTTAATCAAGCTTCAAATTCAGTCTGTTTACTTTACCTGGCTCTATATTTGTTTCAATAAATATCATTTCATTGTTGAAAAAATCAACAGAAACCAGTAAAATATAAAAATACTGGTAAAAAAAAAACCTTCAGAGTTCAGGTTGGATTGTTTACAGGTTTGATTGTTCACTTTAATTTACATTTAACAGTTTGGTGTTGAAATTTATTAGTCAGCTGTTGGGGCCACAATGATCTATTTGTCTTATTCAGTGAATTTTTTCAGTTTTGACACGATGCAGAATCCTGCAATCAGCTGCACTGATCTGACTGACTGAAAAACCGTTACACTGGCAAACTGACAGACACAAACTGACAGACACAAACTGACACAGATAGAGACAGAATCAGCTGATCAGCTGGAACTTCGGCGCTCTGGGTTTCATCTGGTGCGCATTTTATATTTTGACAGTGTGTGCGGACCTGCGGACCACTTATGCACCCCTGAACATCAGCCAGATCTCTTCTCTCCACCGAGGAAAAGCGACGCCGATACAAATTCGCATTTGCCTTCTCCTTCGGTCACTTTCCTTCTTAGCCAATAGTCCCTCTGCCGAACGTCCAGGAATTTTTTTTTTTTTTCGTGGTAGGATCCACTTCCCGATAAGTGTCTCTCGGCTGTTTATTTGGATTCTCCGCCATGTCGACCTTCACGTTCTGCCTGCTGCTACGAGACACTGCGTTCTATTTCTTATTATTTTTCTTGTTGTGACATAAAAGACGTAATTTCATGTGCGACAGCACGGGAATGTCGCAGTCGACACGCAAAGTAAAAATGATATATATTGAAAAATATCGTGAGATGTTTGAGGAGCCGATCAGCTTAATCTGCATTGTGTCATCTCCTCTGATAGTGGCTTGGCTGAAACGGACATCCACGGACATGTAAAAGTTACGCACTCCAGCTTTAATATTCAGTCAGTGGGTAATACTATCTGCCCAATTGTGGGTTCATGGCTGGTGCTTGGTGGATCTTGCTTCTGACTCAACCCTGCTGTTTGTAACAGCAGCTTGTTTTAATGGAAAAGCTGCCAATTTTTTGCACATTTAGCTGCGTTTCCAGAACTTTTCTCTATAAATCCAGCCTTCTCCACACCACCTTTCTACTCTACGTCTGTTAACACAGCTGGACGAGCGCACTGACGTGTTACGTCAGGTGCGACTGAAAAAAAAAAAAAAAAAAAAAAAAAAAACAGAGCTGACAGTGGAGACGGCCCAGGACCAGGTAGCAGCGTAGGTTACGTGATCAACACAGAAACATGACTAAACACCGGCCCGCAAAAAAGAAAAGAAAAAGGAAGGGAGGGAGCGATCACCAGACCACCAGGAATTGGCCCGGTCCTCCCGATTAGCCACTCCGGGCCTGAAACCAGCACCCCGGTATAAAATATCAACACAAAGTGGATAGTGGATATAACATGCCTGTATCTTTGCAGCTCAGTGTCATAACGCCCAGACTCGTTCATATTGTAATTTAGCAGTTGCATGACTGAAATACTAGATACTATTCAAAGCTGACAGAACAAGGTAATATACGAGTGTCTCACACTGCAGGTATAAACCACAAACACTGCTATTATCACTGCTGTATCAACCTTGGTAAAACGTAATTCTTAGCTGTTTTTAGCTCCTTATTTTGCTCACTCACCTCAGACTGGCGCCTTAAATCCTCTTGTTGGCGGGGCAGCAGTGTCGGTGTCCTTTAGCTCTGCCGTGTAAGAGCAACGGGACAGTCTCCCTCTTCAGAACCAGCTTCTTCACAAAGCCTCGTTCATGCTCCAGCCAGTTGGTGAAGGAATCGCGGGTAAAATGTTGTCTGCAAACTCCGGCATATAATTTTCTACACTAAATATTGGAACTAAAATCTAAGTTAATAACGCTAACTAAATGCTGTGCTATCAAATCGCTAACCTGAAAATCGAAGACGTTCGCAGTTCTCTCTATTCAAACTCCAGCTCGATACGAGGCGTGTCTACGGCTGAGCCGTTTTTATACTCAGCAGCGGCAGAGCTGCCACGTCACAAAATCTTAAGAACCTCAGAGCCAATCAGCAAATTGGATTTGAAATTCGAATGCAGTACACTGTTTAACCTTAGGAGGGAGCCACACAGACGTTTTTTGGCTTAAAGTTAAAGAAACTTAAACAACTGTTAAGAGTGGGTGAGGAAACGGTAATTACTGTTTACCATGGGAGAGAATTTTAAACTTAAGGAAGGTTGTCCTGTTGCAGAGCATTTAGTGGAGTGAGAGGAAGAGTAAAAGAGTGGGATCAAAACTTCCGGGCTTCTGAGACATACCATCACAAAGTTTAGAATCTGCTTTGTCACGTATAAGATGAAATTGATCTCTTACTCTATTACAGCAACGGGTGGAGGTTTTGCTCCATAGTTCCCAGAGAGGTCTGTCGACTCAAAGTAGCTCTTCTCCGAGTGTTGGAACTTTGCCCAGGTAGAAGAGACAGCTGTCCCGTGCCGGTGTATAAGGATCAGAATAGTGGTTCTCGTCTCATGCTGGAAGGCCCACGGAAGGAGCTCTGGGAATTGTAGTCTTTCCTCTCAGCTGGGGACATGAAAGTCTGGTTCTTGTGGAATTAAACTATTCAAATAAAATACTTTTACTGCGTGTTTGAACATGCGCCAAACTTAAAGAACAATGAACTCTGAAGATATAAAAATCGCACGTTAAAACAAACACTTATGTTTCAAACAAAATGAGGAGTTTTGTTAAGGTAAAATCAAAAAAAGATTTAAACTCAAAAAAGCCGAGTAGGCTTAAAGAAAAATTAAGTAAGATTTAAGATGAAGGGTGATGAAGGAGTGATGAAGAGGGCAGACAGTGTCAGTAAGTTTATACGACCGTAAAGCCAGCCTCTAGGGGGGCTGTCTCAATGGCTTCAGCCAATTGTGAGTCCATCTTGGAAATTTAAATTTTAAGACTTTAATTAATTCTGGTATCAGTTACAGATTACTTAAACTATATAAAAACGCTTACTCATTCACTCTTTGTGAAAACTACAACTATCATCAATTTTATCTTTTACCAAGAATTAACAAACAGCGTTTTTCTATTCTAATAACATAATGTTACTTTTACATATGTCAGTATTTATTCCTGAGTAATAAAGAAGGGATTCACATGTTAATTAAACATAACATAATAAAACCTGTAACATAGTTAAACAAAGCATTGTTTAGATCATTTTAAAGCTAATCTAGATTACATTGCTCTTTATATTAACTTACTGAAGAGAGTAATTTAAACACATTTCCCTTTATCACTAAATAATGTATCACTAATTCGTGTAGGAATACTTTTCTTAAAACCAAGTGTTTTATAGATATTTCCTGTGGAGAGGAGTTTGGGTTAACAGTTGTTGATCAGTTTAACAGTTTCACACATCTGGAATTTCCTTGCTTATTATCAGAATTTCACTGAATATAGTTTTCAAACACATAACATTCATTTTATAACACAATATGTCACTTAGTTAAACTGGGTGAACATTACTTCAGAGCAAAGATAATGGTTTATACCGTCCCTGTAAAGAAAAGTTTGATTGTATTAAATGTGTGATCACATTTAACAGAGTTTCTGTGTGCTGAAGTCTCTGGGGACTCAAAGGAGGTGTTCTTGATTTAATCATTGTGGCTATTCGGTCTTCTTTGAAGTAACATCTGTGTTAGAAAGGGAGACTGTGATTCTGTGGTTGTAATTCTTAGTGGAGACATACCGACTGACTTTAATGTCTATACTAAATGAAGCAGAATACCTTGGTATGCATTATCAAAACACAAAAAGATTTATCCTTTCATAGAAAGGTAGGAAACGGTGGACTCCGAGCTCTTGTGTCCTGACACTTTAATGGTTAAACATAGAAATGTTTATCCTTTCTCACCAGCAGATGTTCAGGGGAAGTTGGTTAAAACAAACATCCAAGCACTTATCCTAAATTATCTCGGCAGGGTGTGTGAGCTTCAAAGAGGCTATATCAAACCAGAATAGCATTGGAGACTTTTTTTACAGTGGGGAGTCTGACTGAGCTTGGGATCCAGTCGTAAAGGTGTTGCAAGTGAAAGAAACCATTCACAAAAGCGGGGACTCTTGATCCTTCGTTGCTCTTTGGGATGTGAGTGTGTGTGTGAAGAAAATATTTTCACACCACAGAAAGAATCATTGATACACATAATCTTCTACAATTTTAATTAATCAGAAATGAGGCTGTTGATGCATCTTACAATTCGTACTATGGCGGCATTTTTCTTCAGGGCAGCATAAATCACCAGAACGCTGCGATCGGAATTACTGAAGTTATTTAGTCTATTGTAAAGCCATCGGAGGTGCACAGAGTGATGTATAATATGAAGCTGAACATGTTTTTTGGTGAGTATCCATTTAGAAAAGTTTCAAAACTGTAGCTTAACGTTTTAAAAGTTATTTTATACTGCTTTAATACAACTCAAATGGAAAGGCAGATGGCTGTGTTTTGACTGATTGCTTTACCAGCTCTCCATCCCACGGGTTCGAACCTCTAACAGCTAAAAGATTACTTTATCAGCCCCTCTGAATTCTGTTTAAGCTGGTGTTTTTGAGCTGATTCACCCAGATTTCACCACTGTACTCTGGCCCCGTGACCCACTACCTTCAGCAAAATTTCATCCCCAGCAACCCAAGGGATGAGTTGTGCCAATTACGCCAGTTAAAGCAGCTCTGCTCTAAGTCATTGCAATTGTTGCCGTCTGGGTTAGTTTAATAGCCAGTAAGGTAATTCGGCGATAAGGTCACTATTAAGGTGTAGGTACAGTATGAGCAACCGATGAGAGATGTTCCTATTCTCCAGCACCAGAAGACCTTTAAGTTTTCACATTCTGCAAGAACCTTTCTTATATATATAAGAGGGATGAATATTACTCATAATTTGTCTATGATGATTTTTGTTAAAGCAGATTTGGCAAGGGAAGCATGCATCAGCAGATAAAAATAGATAGTAAAATCAAATAATGTATAAGTTTCAAAGATAAACTGATAAAAGTTAAAACTGTAAAAAAAAAAACATATATAAGCGGTCAAATTCTGTCCCTATAAATCGAGCTGAGCACGGCAGAACTAAGATTAGCAGGCTATAATTTGTGTGGAGGATGTACTGGCTCGCTCCCGGTGTTTGACCCTTGATCCTGCACTCTGAAGAGTGTCTCACAGTTCAACTCCTGGAGAGATGTGGAAAATATAAGGGAGGGAAGTTTCCCTCCAGGTGGCCCACCTTGGTAGAAGTGTGACAAGACACAGGGTCCTGCCTGTAATCCACGCCAGATCTCAAGTTACCCAAAGCTGGTCAGTTCTGAGGATGGTCCATTGATCTGCTCGTTGTCTTCAAATGGATCCTCAGTGAACCAGGCGTTCAGCAATACTCGGGTCTCCATCCACAATCCAATCTTCATGAGCAGCTTGGCATTCTCAAAGAACCTTGATCATTGTCTTCAGCCAGTTTAAATATCTTCACACTCAGCCCTCCTCTTCTCCTGTGGTCAGGCTGATCTCCATTTGCCCATCCTACTTTCTGCTTGTGTCATGATTTAAGGTTTGTTCAAACTCCAAAGTAACTCAAACTCCAGACTAACACACAAGACCAGAGGATCAGATTCAGTGATTTAATATTTAAAGTGAACAATATAGGTTTTAAACTGAAATGTGCAAAGGCAGAGGAGGGAGAACTGGAATCGGAACTGGGCTCGGGAGGAGTCCTGGCAGTGGAGGAGAGACAGGTTAGTTGCCGGTTTTTCCAGTGGTGATAGTATAAGCTGCGGTGCGCTGGGAGTGTGCTCAGAGAGTTTACAGAGGGTAAGGTGCTGAGGAGTCTGAGGAGGGATCTAGGAAACCAGCAGCGGTGGTGTTGATCCAGAGAACGATGTACGTGATAGTTGATCCAGAGTGAGGTAATGAGTCCATGGGAGAAGCTGAGGCAGGGGGGACAGCGAGTGGAGCTGTTGAGGCAGGTGTGGATTCCAGAGGGGACCAGAGACAGACAGGGAGCCAGGCTGGGGAGACGGTCGTGTGGAGGCACGACAACAGGAACCCGTGACAGAAGACTCCGCCTAACGGCGCGGCAGACGGCCAGCGCAGAGGCACTCAAACCCAGAGGGACGCTCCAGGCAACGGGACTAGAGGAAGGGAAGGAGAGGGCAGGTTAACTTACTGAAATGTTTAACACTATCAAAACAAGCTCAGGCCACATGTTACCACGTTACATTGTGGAACAAACTGATGTCTGTCTCCAGTTCCTCCTCTGCTTAAATACCCAGCTCTCCTGAGCTGGGTAACGAGCCACACCTGCAGCCACTCATCAGCTGCTGCCATGCCCTGCAATGAGTTAATGCAGGAAAAAAAACAACACCACACACCAGCTGCTGAGATCCTGACAGCTTGGTGTTGTCCTCAACTCACAAACACTCTCCCTGCCTTACTGCCCACCTATCTGGGGTGAAGGTGATTTCTGTGGTTTCTCCATCGCAATGTTTACCTCCGACTGATATGATACTATGTGTCTTTCCTTTCTGTGTCCAGTAGGTTACTGTACTGTAATTTTATTTCTGTCCTGTCAGACCTGAGTGAGTCAAGGGACAAGACTGTTCATCCTGGTTCTGGTGCTGCTGGAGGTTTCCTCCACTTAAAATCTTATTGTCCCTTTTCATTCTCTACAGTTCATGCAACTCAGTATGTTAAATTCAGTTCAATAGATTTTTTCAACCCAACTGTTTTTTAAAAAGGTAAATGTTTTACTAATTTGAATATCATAACTTGGTCAACCAGATAACTATTTTGAATTAATTGACATGCTTTTGTGAAGATAAGTTTGAATGTAAAGTACAGTATTTTCTGTAATTATGACTTAATATTTCTTTACAGTGCCTTGAAATTACATGCTCTTATGAACCATTGTTTTGTAAATTAACATGAATGGAATGGAATAAAATTTGAATGAAATAAATGTCAATGCGTTTTTAATAAAATTGACTGGACAGGAACACTAACATGTCTTAAGCATACAGTGCTGCATTGTCAACTTCCAAGACGGTTTCAAAACAGTCACTCCCAATCAGGGGTGCATTTCACAAAGCAGGTTTAACGAACTCTAAATCAAAACCTGAACTCAAAGTTGACCAACTCTCAGAGTCAAACTCAGAGTTTTCGGTTTCAGAACAGCTGTTAAGCATTAGTTCAATCAACTCTGAGTCAAAGTGAAACTGAGTTACACTTGTGCATGAAGATATAAGAAACCTTCATCAGTGGAACAGAGATAACATGATTCACCATGGCAACCAGTGGGCAAAAGGTTTGCGCCCCCTACTGCTTCCCAGTAGAATTGGATCTTTTAATGACTGCATGTGCAAAAAATGAGCACATTTAAAAGAAAGCAGCAGCAAAAGAGAGAGAGATTGTGTGACAGAAAATTACTGATCTAGTCAATGTGTGTATTAGAGGAAAAAAAAATAAATGTTGGATGTTGAATGTTCCACTAAATTCAACATTTATATTCTGTATGTTTTTGAGCACACAGGTGCAAAAAGATTTCACTTTCAGGTTTTAGTTAATAATGTTGATCCAATCCAACTTGCAGCTTCTTTCTCTTCAACAGAACATGATTGAAATGATAAGGGGTCCATTACTGAGGAAGAGGGTTCATTAACCTCCACAGCACAGCTTACCTCAGTAGGAATATTATTCAGCATTAACCAACAACTTACTATGACACTAAGTAGACATGGAAATACACAGAATTGTCTCAGTGTGGACAGCATGTCCACCATGGAACATATGAGAAACGTGTGAACTGAGAATATTGTTTAAATAAATTATAGATGATCGTTGAAAGGCTCGTACAGATACTCATCAGGGTGATAAAACATCCACTCTGGGTCTAATCATCAGTGTTAGAAATGTTACTTTAAAAAAGTAATTAGTTATAGTTACTCAATTGTTCCAAAAAGTAATTAAGTTAGAAACTGAACTACTCTACAAAAAAGTAATGAGTTAACTAAGAAACTAATGGACTGCATTCCTGACAAAATAAATTCTGGCACAATGCAAATAAAACTGATTCTAATTAAACATACGTATAGCCTGGTAGCGCCAGGGATCGAACCAACATCCTCTGAACAAAAGGCATATTTTTAACCACTAGGCTATAGTAACCAACATAATCCTCTGTGTACTCAGCCTTCATAGACCCATTTTAATGTGCATTTAGTCATATTACATAGTTCCAATTCATAGTAACACACTGTATTTTACGTTCACTAATGATAACGGTGTGGTAATGTTGGAAATTGTAATTTATTAAATTATTCTGTTACTTAAAATCTAACCATGTTGCGCAATGCCGTCACTTTAAACGGTTTCATTCCAAACGCTGCTGATCATCCTCTCTTTCCCGACGGAGATTTCTGTATAATATCTGCGTTTCCAAGTCATTTTGCGACTATCTTTTGTCTGAGTGTGAGGCAATTTAAACATTACTCGTGCCAGAGTGTCAGGTGTCATTCTGCTGTGTGCGTGTTTTCACCTGTGTTTCAGGCAGTCATTTACCGGCAGGTGGATCCAGTTACCATCATCAGCCTCTGGGCTTAAGAGGGAGCAGTTGCAGAGAGCAGGGGTCATATTGTTCCACTCTGCTTAGTGGTATATGGTTGACTCAGTTTATAGAAGTTTATCCTAAAAAGCTTTATTAGATTTAGAACTCTTGTGTGCTCACCCTTACCTGTGCTCTCCCTCAGGATCTCCTCAGCCGGACCTTCCTCCATACCACAGTTTCCACACTGTGGTCTCCCTGGTCCAGCCTCTGCTCCTGACAGCTCCCAGGCTATCTTCTCCTCCATCCCGGATCTCCTCGGTGGTTCCCACACCACCTCCGTCCAGGATCTCTCAGGTGACGGTTTCCATACCAGTCTCCTCTCTACCTCTCTCTCTGGATTCCCTTCGGCCTGCCTCTGCTCTACTCCTCCAGCTCCCAGGATCCACCTGCCGCACTCAGAGCCTGTCTGTCCGCCCTCCGCCACCACTCACACGCCAGCCTCAGCAGTACTGGCACCTGCAAGCTTCCTCCTGGACTCCTACAATCCATCACAACCGTGAGTTATCTTCTCCAATCAGTTCCACTCACCTTTCTTATCATACAAGCATGAACCTCTCCTCTCCTCCACCTGTCCAGACTGGATCGCTCCCGTCAGCACCCGCTGATCTGTTTCCACTGGACCTGCAGAATCAGTTTTTACCATTTTATGTGACTGCAATTTATCTGTGCTTGAGTTATTAAAAACTCTCCTTTTCCCTCATCTCTTGTCCCTGGTCTGGAGTGCTGCTTGATTTAGAGTCCAATACTAGAGAATAATGACACAGAGCGAATGGCAATTTCCCAAAACACTTCTGTAATGCAAACATGACTTGAAAGAGTTACAATATATGTTCGCGTGAGTGAGGTCATCAAGACACATTTGGGACTGAGAACCTGCTGGGGACATGCGTTTGTGTCACATCTCGCTTTGAATGCGAAGGAGCGCAGCAACTTTAGAGCTGAGAGCTTTATATACAGTAACTTGCTGAAAGGGACAGCGCTGCTATCATGGCGAAAATTATAATGGGTTGCTTTTATTTAGTGTAGTGTTTCCCAACCCTGGTCCTCGAGCTACACTGTCCTCCATGTTTATATGCTTCCTTAATTTGGAACATGTGATTAAAAGGAATGAATAATTAGCAGGTTTTCGCTGAAGTAAAAGCCAAGTTGTCTGGTAATTTGTTCACTTATTTCACATGTGTTTGAGGTGGGACACATCAAAAATGTGCATCTAAAACATGCAGTAAGCGCTTTGCTGTTGAAATGTATTAGAAAAGGTACATTGTCCAATGAGGTTGATTTGGGCACATTGAAAATGGTGTGGATGAAAGACAAATATGCAAATGTTATTATAAAAAAAATGAAGGTTTTCTGTGTTATGTCACAAAAAGTGGAATTCTGCATGTGCATGCTGCAATCATCTATTTGTCTTATTCTTGCATTTTAAGAAGACGCAGAATCCTTCAAGACCCACAGGTCAGACAGAGTGAAAAAAGTTCTCAACTTTTTTAAAACTAATTTTCGAACTGAGTTATGACATCATATAAAACATGTAATTTGCAAAGTAACAATCTATCTGGTAAATGCATAATAACATTGAGTTTACAGGAAAAACTAGGCATCTTCATGTCTTTGATCCATCAGAGAAAATCATGCAGAGCAGCGTAGTGAGCATCAGCTGTCAACAGGGACATCTGTAGGCTGAGAAACATATCAGTTATGATCTGATCATGAATATAGATTTTATAGACTTTAAAGTGCTGCTGTGGGTAGGCCTTGAATGTTAGCGCACAAATGTTTTGCACAATGTTTGATGAAGTTGGCTGTTATTTCTCAGAGGTTGAACTAAAAAATTGAAAGCAGACAAGAGAACTTGAAGTAAAAGTGACTTGAAAAAGTAAAATAGGCACTTTGTTGTCTATGTGGGAGAGACTGAAATTAGCACAAAATATGACCATATACCATATTGAAAATAAAGTAAGTTCAAAGAATTGGTGGTTTACTCTGTGGCATAGGATCATTTTATTTTGAATGTGAAGTAGAGAAAATAAATGATTCAGGATTTTAGGACAAAAAGCAACATGCCAAAAACCCTTTTCTATCATGTGCAGGCAGTGTAGGAGGATAAATACCTCAGTGTTGACCTGGACCACAGACTGAACAGGAACAGCAACAGGGATGCTGGTTTCAGGCAAGGATAGAGCAGACTATTTCTTTAGGAGACTTTTGTCTTTGAATGTGTGCAGCAAGAATTTGAAAAGGTTTTACATGTTCAGTTATTGTTTTTGTGAGGAGCATCAGAGAAAATAGTGTAAAAAAGATGAAAAAAACTGATAAAGAAGAGTGATTATGTTCTGGGGACTGATCTGAAGTCTTGAGAGATAATTATCCAAATATGTTAGAAAAAATAAATACAAATCATCATGTAACTCTTTTTAAAACACAGTAACGGATTTTTCTACAGTGTTAGAACATGTGAATGACTGTAATTTGAACCAGTTTCAAGCATATATTTTAATCAAGGCCTCAGTATGACCTGAAAGAGTAAAAATGGACACTTGTGGTTATGTGTGGGCGGGGCTAAAGTTATGACAAAATATGAGTTGACAGTTTTGTTTAGAAAATCACTGTCATCATCCATATGCATTTTGGTACCAATCTGTAAAATTATCAGGGCGTTATAACAACTTGTTTTGCTTGGCTTAAAAGCAAAGTTTAAAGTGAAGCCACGCCCACAATTCTTAAGATAGAATAAATCCTTTTTAATGACATAATCCCACATGCCTTAAGACTCAACTGACAAGGTTTGATGGTGAGCCATGAAAGTATGTAGGAGTAGATGGTTCAAATCCGACAGGTGTGAAATGTCCAAAAATAGACAGTTTTTTCAAGATGGCCGACTTCTTGTGATAGTTAGAACAAGGGTCCATGAGACTTTTTTGTAGGTCCTGAGAGGATACATGAGTGTACCAAATTTCATAACTATCACTAAAAGCAGTGGGTGGGGCTTGCAATTTAAAGGCCAAAAATGGGGAGAAAGGGGGCGCTGTTGACGCAATTTGCCACACCCACAGGATTTCTCTGCTCAGGTATGTTAAGGTCCTTACAAAGATTCATTCTATGTAGTTTTGTCCTGATCTGATCATGCATGTTGATTTTACAGCATGAAATGTGTTGATGGCGAGACTTCAAACTTTGAAGTAGCGCTGTGGCGAGGTCTTAAATGCTAGAGTTCTAAAATTTTAAACCATGTTAGAGCTACCCATTGGCTGTTTCCTGAGCCTGGTTGTTGTAGATTTTTTTATGTATGCCAGAGTATGACCCCAAAGAGTAAAACGTGACGCTTCCGGTTCTCAGTGGGCGGAGCTAAAGTTATCCGAAAATTTAAATGCATAGTTTTGTTCAGGACCTCACTGGGAACATCCATGTAGATGTTCATTTAGATCTGAGAAATATTTATCAAGTTATAAGAGTTTGTTTTTTTAGATTTTTTTTGGCTTGAAGGCCAAGTTTGAGGCCAAGTTTGAGGCCAAGCCACGCCCAAACTAAAGAGAATCTGTACAATCGTTATACAACTTTTGTTCCCCCATGCCTAAAGAACATACTGAGCAAGTTTGGTGCAAATCAGTTCAAATCTGTAGGGAGAGTTAGCTCAAATGCAAGACGAGTGAAATGGCAAAATGTGCAGTTTTTCCAAGATAGCTGACTTCCAGCTTGTTTCTGGATATAGGTCCAAGAGGCTTTTTTGTAGGTCCTGGTGTGCGCCATCTGTGTACCAAATTTCAGAATCGTAAGTGAAAGCAGTGGGCGGGGCTATACATTTAAGCGACCACAAGAGGGCGCAAGCCCAGCCCCCCAGATTTTTCAACTCAGATTGATCTAGGCCTTGACCATTATCCATCCTATGAAGTTTTGTTGTGATCAGATCACAACTGTGTAATCAGCGGCAGAAATTATTTTTTTTGCGTTGTCGAACTTTGTCAGGAAATGTAGACCACGCCTCCTGATGAAAAGTCAATTTTATTTCATAAATTGTTAAACAAGCTTGTTTTCTGCCATCTGAGACAATTTTGAAGTTGATCAGGTCAAGAATGGCTGTTACACCCCTTTAACCAAAACGTGACACCTTTGGTCCCCCAGTGGGCGGACTAAAGTTATCTCAAAATATGACACCATAGCTTTGATCAGGAACCAACTGCCATCATCCACAAGCATTTTGGTGAAGATCCTGTCATTTTTGTAGAACTTGAGACTGTACTGACCAAGTGTGGTGTGGATACATAAGAATCTGTCGGAGGAGTTCGCTCAAATAGGAGGCTTGAAAATGCCAAAATCAGACAGTTTTTCCAAGATGGCCGACTTCCTGTTGAGTTTAGACCACACCTCCAGAGGCTTTTTTTTCCGCAATCATTTCAACTCTCCAAATTTCAAAGCTGTACATAGAAGCAGCGGAAAGAGCCTCACCAATAGGTGGCGCTGTGTGCAAAGGAGGCTTCCCGCAGCCGCGAAACCTAAAATTTCGCAAATGTTTTGATTTTTTTAGGAGGGGTAGCCAGAATCTCGTGAACTTTTGGGAGGGCTAAAGCTGCGAAAAATGCGTTTTTTTTTTTCCTTAAGAATAATAATAAACAGTATGATTTCAATAGGCCTCCGCACCGCCTTCGGTGCTCGGGCCTAATAATAATAATGATAATAAACAAAAGATAGGCCTTCGCACCACCTTTGGTGCTCGGGCCTAATAAACAGAGCGATTACAATAGACCTTCACACCGCCTTCGGTGCTCGGGCCTAATAATAAGGCTGTTGTGTTAAATCCCATTGACGTGATTCTGTGTTGTCACATCACATGTACACTGCAAGGCAAATGGGTGGTTAATACAATATAGGTAGGTCTGTGACTGGCATCAGTTTACTGGACATATCAGTTCATAGGCGTGGTAAGTAGGCATTGGGTAGGTTTGGTCCTGCTCAGACCACACAGCCAGCAGTTCTAAAAAAGATGCCTATTAGGGCAGGATTTGGTGGGGTCGGCCAAGTATGAACAAAGCAGGAATGGTCCGTACCAACACCATTTGGCCCATGTATGAAAGCGGCATAACATGACGTGGAGATGAGCAGTCTACAATTCTGGTGGGGTTTTTTTTTTCCTTTTTGCTGAGAGCGCTCATGTGCACCCAAATAGACTGCGCCCTAGGTGGTTGCCCACATTGCCAACCGTTGAAACTGCAACTGGGAGAGACAGACCTGTTCATTTTTTACCACAAACATCTTAATTTACCTTGACAAAAAAGTCATTTTTCTGTCTTCAAAATAATCTTCATATTCAGTGTCAGTGTATCTTGTGTCAAAACTATACGAAGACTCCCAAAAGGCATGTTATACTCATCTCAGATAAGTAAAGGGTTTCTGTTTAAGGGCTTTGCAAAGAAATTGTTAAAAGATACACAGTGACCTCTGCTGGGCATTGGAATGTAGCTAATGCAACAAATTTAATGAATTCCAAATGCAAAAACAATTGCTCCACTTGCAATCATTCAGACTTTCTTTCATAAATTGATTTCACTATTCAATTTTAGAGAAATCATGCTGATAAACAATTAAAAAAAATGTTACAGAGCCAACTCAGATAAAAATATAAATTTAGGCTTTAAGAATTCAAAAAAGACAAAGCAAACATGCTTTATTGTTTACTGGTGGCTTGTTATCCATTCTAAAAATATAATATGGCTGCCAGAGGGAATCCGTCATCATTTTAAGAAGTATTGGATAGCTCCTCTTCATTTTCAGTCAGTTTTTCCCTTGTTGTAATTTGTTTTCATTGCTGATAAATCATATCTTCCCAAAGTATAGTTTTTCATTTGCCACCTAGTGGCTTAGGGGCCCCAAGCAAACTGCCTGCCTTGACTGCTGACAAACTACATGTCTAGTGCAGAGTGTTTTCCTGTTTTATTATTTGAGTGCCAGCCCTTGTGCTTTTCTCCCATTATATATTATGTCTCCCACTATAATGATCACTTTGTTTTAGGAAATCTAAAACTAAAATGTATCTTTTTTTTGGCAAAATCTGAGTTTAGAGTAAAATTACAATGAGATTAAGATTAAGATTATTAATATTCAACTATTCTTTAAACATAAACATTCAAATTGGGAAAACATCCAATAAAGAGGGTAAATTTAACTCTGTTGTTACTTTACTGTGTATTGAAAATGCAATTTATTTTTATGTATATTATTATGGTTATTTAATAAAAAATTAAGTTCATTTTAAACAATAGATAATGTAATTTTTTTGTTTTTTCATTTAAATAAAATAATGAATATAAATTCTGGAGTTTTTCTTGTAGGGTAGAAATTTTACTTTTTATTTTTGATATTTTGTTCTAAAAAGTTTATTGTTTTTCTCTTTAATCAGAGTTTTAAAAACCAAAGTGTGTATTGTGTCCTTCCTGCAGTCTGTCCCAAGCTTTCAGCATCTGCAGTTTGAAACATAAGAAAAAATTAAAACCGCAAGCGGCAATGAGCTGCCCTCGCACCTTGGTGCCGCTCCAGCTGTGGACACCGCCTCACCAGAGCATTTCCCCTCATGTGCACTCGCTCCCAGAAAAACTCTGTTCCAGTGGACCAAAAGATTACTTTGTTCTGTTTTAACACAATTCAACCTGTTTTGCTACTTGTAGAACAACTTCACAAACAGACGACAGTCTGTGAAGCTGAAGAATTGTGTGAAGGACAAGGTGATCAGATGTGCAGCAGAAGAGAAAATGATTTTTAACAGGTTGAAGAAACAGATAAAGAAGAGCCATTATGTTCTGGGGACTGATCTGGAGTCTTGAGAGATGATTGTCCAAAAATGTTTGAAAAAACTAATAAAAACCATCCTGGAAAATCCTGGGAATCCTCCTCACAACACAGTTGTGACACTCAACTCAACAACAGAGTGTCTTTAGTCAGAGGTTTCTTCAGATCCACTGCTACTGGTGATTCTTCCAAATATATTGTGGAGAAACGCCAGATTTGCCTTTTCGCTGTGGCCACATCTCAACACTTACAGACTTAATTTTTCTACAGTGTTAGAACATGTGATTGGCTGTAAATTGAACCAGTTTCTATCATATAATTTAAGGAAGGCCTGAGTATGACCTGAAAGAGTAAAAATGGACACTTCTGGTTCTTTGTGGGTGGGGCTAAAGTTATGACAAAATATGAGTATATAGTTTTGTTTAGGAAGTCACTGCCTTTAAACTAAAAAAAAAAGTTGGTATAACTCCCTGATAATTTCACAGATTGCTACCAAAATGCATATGGAGGATCACAAAGTTTAAAGTAATGGTAAATGTAAATGTAAATGGTAAATGTCCTGTATTTGTATAGCGCTTTTCTAGTCATTCAGACCACTCAAAGCGCTTTCACACTTCAACCTTCAAATTGGAGGACGACCGCTCTAACCACTGAGCCACAGCCGCCCCCAAAGTGAAGCCACGCCCACAATTCTCAAGATAGAATAACTCCTTTTTAATGACACAATCCCACACGCCTTAAGACTCTACTGATAAGGTTTGATGGCGATCCATGAAAATATGTAGCAGTAGATGGTTCAAATACCACAGGTGTGAAATATCCAAAAATAAACAGTTTTTTAAAGATGGCCAACTTCCTGTGATAGTTAGGACAGGGGTCCAAGAGACTTTTTTGTAGGTCCTGAAAGAATACATGAGTGTACCAAATTTCATGACTGTCAATGAAAGCAGTGGGCAGGGCAATTTACAGACAAAAAATTGAATTGAATTGAATTGAATTGAATTGAATTGAATTGAATTGAATTGAATTGAATTGAATTGAATTGAATTGAATTGAATTGAAAATACTTTATTGTCCCACGGGGGGAAATTACATGGAGATACAGATAACAGCTTGACCTTCACTCTCAAGGCTGCCAAGGGTCACAGTGTACTTGGCGCACGTTGGTCAGGCAAGCCAAGATCAAACAGGAGAATACATACAAACATACATATACANAAGGAGTGGCTTCGTAAGAAGCATTTCAAGGTCCTGGAGTGGCCTAGCCAGTCTCCAGATCTCAACCCCATAGAAATTCTATGGAGGGAGTTGAAAGTCCGTGTTGCCCAGCGCCAGCCCCAAAACATCATTGCTCTAGAGGAGATCTGCATGGAGGAATGGGCCAAAATACCAGCAACAGTGTGTGAAAACCTTGTGAAGACTTACAGAAAACGTTTGACCTCTGTCATTGCCAACAAAGGCTATATAACAAAGTATTGAGATTAACTTTTGTTATTGACCAAATACTTATTTTCCACCATAATTTGCAAATAAATTCTTTAAAAATCAGACAATGTGATTTTCTGGATTTTCGTTCCTCATTTTGTCTCTCATAGTTGAGGTATACCTATGATGAAAATTACAGGCCTCTCTGATCTTTTTAAGTGGGAGAACTTACACAATTGGTGGCTGACTAAATACTTTTTTGCCCCACTGTACATACATATACAAAAGCTCGCATCAACATATTAGTTAGAAAAAAACAAATGAATAAGACCACGTGAGGTCAGAGGGAGGAGAAAAAGGTTCCCTACACCCAGTGTCCCAACACGAGGGGTGCTCGATGTAAGCAAATAAAACCTCCAGCAGGGGGGATTCACGAGACATGTTGAGAACTTTCTTCAGGATGTGAATGTAATCAGTGTATGTGGGTGTGTGCGAAGAGTTATCAAAGACACCATCTCTGGGACAACGCAGATGTTATGTCTTTCCACAGTCTTTTGGCGCCCGGTGGACACCGGTAAGGAGGGGGCTGTGTGTCTCGGTGCTCACTGCTCCAGGGGAAGTTAGTGTTTTGGCCTTGAGGCCATCCAAAACTAGATAACAGAGATTAAGTCGAAGCTGAAGAATTCAACAGCTTCTCATTGTCCATATTGTGCACTGTTGTGGAAAAAAAAAAGTCTGAATCATCTGAATTAGGCCAAATTGCATAGTACCACAGCCAATAATCAATCACGTCTCCACTCCAAGCCGAAACTGCAACTTCTCCAAGGTGGCACCAATCCTTCCAGTGAGATCCAACAGCGCACCCAGTTTACGGTTCAGCTCCAGAACCCCATTAGCCAGCTTACGATCCCGCTCCTGGACCTCTCGGTCCCGTTTGAGAATCACAGCCAGCTGGTCGCGGTACTGCACCGAGACCGCATCCAGTTTGCAATCCAGCTTTGCGAATCTGTTGGTCCAAGTGTTGCCAGATGCAGCACATCCAATCCATAACTTTAGATTTTGTAGATACATCAGGTAACCACCAACGCCAATCCGCAGGTACCCCACGATTAATAATCCAAATATGTACACATCCTCCATGTCCTTGACCGTCAGAACAGACAGGCATAAAATCTTCTACTCTCCCCAGGAATCCATGGTAAACCCGGCCGGGAGGGTCGACTCCATTAATGACTGCTCCCCCTTTTTCAGCCTTAAGTTTGAACATACGTTGTCCAATGCCTTGAGTGACCATGAAACCAGATCCATATTCTAATTTTCAATTCGCAGCAGCCAGTACAGGGAAACAAATGGGGAGAAAGGGGGCACTGTTCACGCAATTAGCCATGCCCACACGATTCATCTACTCAAGTATATTGAGGTCCTTACAAAGATTCATCTTATGTAGTTTTGTCCTGATCTGTTCATGCATGTTGATTTTACAGCAAGAAATGTGTTTGAAGTGGTGCTGTAGCAACGCTTTAAATGCTAGAGCCCTAAAATTTTAAACCATGTTAGATCTACTCATGGGCTGTTTCCTGAGCCAGGTCATTGTAGATTTGTTGATGGAGGCCAGATTATGACCCCATATGGTGCGTTTACACCGGCCCAACCGTCAACGTCAGAAACGTCAAGTTTACATGTAAAGTCTATGGTGGAGTTTGTCAGAGGAGCGTCCGAGTCTCTGTGTCACTTTGTGAGCATTAGCAGCGTCAACTTTTAAAGCTTTTCAAGTGTTTCAGGCATTGAAGCTGTGTACCAAATTTGACAATCCTAAGTCAAAGCAGTGGGCAGGGCTATACATTTAAGCATCCACAAGAGGGATTTTTTGTGATTTCCAACATTTGGGAAATGTAGACCAAGCCTCCTGATGAAAACGCAATTTTATTTCATAAAATGTTAAAGCAACTTGTTTTCTGCAATTTGAGACAATTTGGAAGTTGATCAGGTCAGGAATGCCAGAGATACACCCCTATAACAAAAAGGTGACACTTTTGGTTCCCAGTGGGCGGGGCTAAATTTTTCAAAAAAATATGACACTATAGCTTTGACCAAGATGCAATTACCATGATCCACAAGCATTTGGGGGAAAATCCTGTCATTTTTGTCGAAGTTATTAGCATTTACATTTAGTTATTAGCATTATTTACATTTTAACTGTGAGGTTATGCCTCGCCCACACCGTAAATAGTCTGTAGTATTCCTGAACAACTTTTGATCTCTCATGTCTTGACACTGTACTGACCAAGTTTGGTGTTGATATGTGTAAAACTGTAGGAGGAGTTAGTTAAAATAGGAGGTGTGAAATTGCCAAATTTCCACAGTTTTTCCAAGATGGACGACTTCCTGTTGACTTTTGGTCATACCTCCAAGAGGCTTTTTTGTCCGCAATTATACAGCCTAACAATTCCCCAAATGTCAAAGCTGTACATAAAAACAGTGGAAAGAGCGCTGTCAAAACGTGGCGCTGTTCATATTTTAAGGCTCTGCCCAATTTCAAACACCAAAAAATTGAAAATTTTTAGATCTTTTTTGGGAGCGTAGCCAAATTTCCAGACTTTTTAGCTATGATCAAAACCCCCAAAATCCAGTTAAAGGCATGGAAAAATTGGAATAATAAGAAACAGCGAGGATACAAAAGGCCTTTGCATCACCTGCAGTGGACGGTGCCTAGAAGACTGCTGTTTCTATAGTACCAGAGGGCTGGGGGATTGTTAACTGCATAATAAAAACAACAAAAAATCAGAAGAACAGTATTTTTGTTTGTGTCCCCATAAATTGATTAAGTGGTCTTGTATCTGCTAGAAAGTTTCTAAATATACAAAATGCTTTAAAAATGCAAGAGGCAGAATCCAACACATTTTATTACAGACTGCATAGTCATACTCATAGTGATGCTGATATGTGTCATGCTAACTGACAACATGCAGTCTGTAATATGTATATATATATATATATATATATATATATATATATATGCATTGTATATACTGTATATAATGAAATTCCCCTCTCACCACTGGGCAGTGTTTCCTGTTCCAAGCACGGGTCCTCTACCAGAGGCCTGGGAGCTTGAGGGTCCTGCGCAGTATTTTAGCTGTTCTAAGTACTTTACTTTTCTGGACTGAGATGTCTGAGGTTTTTCCAGGGATCTGCTGGAGCCATTCCTCCAGTTTGGGGTTACTGCCCCAAGTGCTCCAATCACCATGGGTGCTATTGTCACCTTCATCTTCCAAGTCTTCTCTAGCTCCTCTCTGAGCCCTTAGTATTTCTCAAGTTTCTCATGTTCCTTCTTCCTGATGTTGCCATCACTTGGTGTTGCCACATCCACCACAACTGCTTTCCTCTGCTCTTTATCAACCACCACAATGTCCACTTGGTTCGCCATTACCATCCTGTCTGTCTGGATCTGGAAGTCCCACAAGATCTTTGCTCGGTCATTCACCACTACCTTTGGAGGTGTTTCCCACTTTGACCTTGGGGTTTCCAGCACAGATGTTTCTATATACTATGCCAGCCACTTGGTTATGACGTTCTATGTATGCTTTCCCTGCCAGCATTTTACACCCTGTTGTTATGTGCTAGATTGTCTCAGATGACTCTTTGCACAGCCTACACCTTGGGTCTTGTCTGGTGTGGTAGATCTGGGCCTCTATCGCTCTGGTGCTTAGAACCTGCTCCTGTGCTGCCAGGATGAGTGGTAATTGGAGCACTTGGGGCAGTAACCCCCAAACTGGAGGAATGGCTCTGGCAGATCCCTGGAAGAACCAAAGACATCTCAGTGAGTTCAGTGCTGCACTTGGAACAGCAAAAGTACTGCGCAGGACCCTCAAGCTCCCAGGCCTCTAGTAGAGGACCCGAGCTTGGAACGGGAAAAACACCACCCAGTGGCGAGAGGGGAATTTCTATATATAAAAGAATATATATGACAGACATGACAGAACTGCTGTTTTTGGAAAAAAGACAAAAATACTGATAAAATAAAGGTCAGCTTCATAAACTGAGGATTATTTCAAGGGCCTGGATTAGAGGCAATGTCCCCATGCATCATATTAAAATGGCACATACTCAAGCACATGTAAATACAAACTTAAATATAAACATATTTGGCACCATCTATTAGCATAGAATATAAAATTCAAATTGCAGTACAACACTGTTAGTGTAGGGATGTAATTTTTATTTTGGCGTGTTACAAGAAAATTTCAAGAAGTTCATATAATTCAACTCATTACATGCTCAGTCTTTATTTAAATGTTTGTAGGTTATGAACAAAGACTCACTCAGCTCCTATAGAAAACAATTCTACACAGGTAAATGCTCTTCAAAAAAGTTAAGTCTAACCAACTAGTTAGAACGACTACTGATTATAGATTCTTATGTGGCTGAATGACCAGAAAACCATATTTCCTTGGAAAGTGAAAACTTGATTGCAGCTTTTCAGTGCCATGAGAGAAACAAAACACTGATAAGAAAAAGGCAACAAATCATGTAACCTTGAAAACCCTTAAAGCCAAGATGTTCAAGGGACGGAACCGTGTACTGCACTCTTAAAATCCTTACTGCACAGAGAGGTTGTCCTGGCCTGTTCAAACCATCAAACAAAAAGATGGTCTATAGATATATAGAATTAACAAGGTATTCAGTAATACTATGTTTATTATAAAATCTTGTGTATATTAACTTTAATATATAGAATATTTTAACATTATGATATGAAATATACATATTTATAAATTGTTATGAATATAGGCAGCTTATTGTTGAGCAGCACCAGATATAACATAATAACTATTCATATTGTTCATATTTTCTCATCTAAACAAATACAAATAAATGCTTCTGATCACAGAGTAAACCAGTGCAAAACTCTATAGTGAAAATTAATTGAAGCCTCCCATGCACAGAGAGGTTTCAATACAGGGCAAGACTGGTTTCCAAACAGGCCAGCATAAACCTTAAAACCTCAACATGCAGTCTATGTAACAGCAATCTCATGTGGACAAGTAGAAAACTAACACTGTAACAAGATATATTGGTTGCGTGTTTTGGGGGACAAATGAAAGAGCTACAAATATTTTTTGGGGGGGCTGCATTGAAAATTGGACTGCAATAAATATTGACAGTAATGGCATGAAGCCTACAGTGATACTCTACAACCTCATTTCCAGCCACTCCCTCTCCAGACACACCAGTGTTTCCCCTATGTAGGCTTTACTGTGGCGCTGCGCCACAGCTGAAATTCCAGTGCCACGTCTGCAAAATGCAGACATTTATTTATTTATTTCATTAGCGTCTCTGTTGTTGGACATGAACACAGTAACAGGCAGCAAGGAGGTGGGGCATAAGGACATAATTACTCTTCTTAAGTTTTTAGCCTAAAGGCAAGGTGAAGTTAGAGCGACGCTGGTACAACGGCCATGGCTCAGCCGGTAGAGCAGGTCGTCTGGTAACCTGAAGGTCGCCGGTTTGAATCCCCGCTCTACCCAGACAAAAAGATCCCAGCTTCCACCACCACATGTCGAAGTGTCCTGAAGCCCATGTTGCCCCCCCAATTTGCACATTGGGTTGTGTTAGCCCCTACCCTCTACCCCCAGTTTACATATTGGGTAAATGTAAAACTTGTAGTGTGAAAGCAGTCTGAGTGGTCTGAATGACTAGAAAAGTGCTACACAAATGCAGACATTGACCATTTATTGATCAGTTCAGTCAGAATAAATTTGTATTTCTACAGTTGGTAAGTTATTATTGATCAAATCAGTAATATATCCATTGCGGGTAGAATAGGCCTGTTTATTACGTATATAATATGATTATTTAAAGCCAACAAATCTTTTGCAGGAAGTCTATATTTTCTTTATTTTAAGTTTTGTGATCGAAAATACAGGTTTTATTGATTTTTATAACCAATTTCCAGCCAGTGAACAGGGAAATTTGTGCATTGGGGGTGCAAAAGATATATATACAGTGGGGCAAAAAAGTATTTAGTCAGCCACCAATTGTGTAAGTTCTCCCACTTAAAAAGATCAGAGAGGCCTGTAATTTTCATCATAGGTATACCTCAACTATGAGAGACAAAATGAGGAAAAAAAATCCAGAAAATCACATTGTCTGATTTTTAAAGAATTTATTTGCAAATTATGGTGGAAAATAAGTATTTGGTCAATGACAAAAGTTAATCTCAATACTTTGTTATATAGCCTTTGTTGGCAATGACAGAGGTCAAACGTTTCCTGTAAGTCTTCACAAGGTTTTCACACACTGTTGCTGGTATTTTGGCCCATTCCTCCATGCAGATCTCCTCTAGAGCAGTGATGTTTTGGGGCTGACGCTGGGCAACACGGACTTTCAACTCCCTCCAGAGATTTTCTATGGGGTTGAGATCTGGAGACTGGCTAGGCCACTCCAGGACCTTGAAATGCTTCTTACGAAGCCACTCCTTCGTTGCCCGTGTGTTTGGGATCATTGTCATGCTGAAAGACCCAGCCACGTCTCATTTTCAATGCCCTTGCTGATGGAAGGAGGTTTTCACTCAAAATCATACGATACATGGCCCCATTCATTCTTTCCTTTACACGGATCAGTCGTCCTGGTCCCCTTGCAGAAAAACAGCCCCAAAGCATGATGTTTCCACCCCCATGCTTTACAGTAGGTATGGTGTTCTTTGGATCCAACTCAGCATTCTTTCCCCTCCAAACACGACAAGTTGAGTTTCTACCAAAAAGTTCTATTTTGGTTTCATCTGACCATATGATGTTCTCCCAATCCTCTTCTGGATCATCCAAATGCTCTCTAGCAAACCGCAGACGGGCCTGGACGTGTCCTGGCTTCAGCAGGGGGACACGTCTGGCACTGCAGGATTTGAGTCCCTGGCGGCGTAGTGTGTTACTGATGGTAGCCTTTGTTACTTTGGTCCCAGCTCTCTGCAGGTCATTCACTAGATCCCTCCGTGTGGTTCTGGGATTTTTGCTCACCGTTCTTGTGATCATTTTGACCCCACGGGGTGAGATCTTGCGTGGAGCCCCAGATCGAGGGAGATTATCAGTGGTCTTGTATGTCTTCCATTTTCTAATAATTGCTCCCACAGTTGATTTCTTCACACCAAGCTGCTTACCTATTGCAGATTCAGTCTTCCCAGCCTGGTGAAGGTCTACAATTTTGTTTCTGGTGTCCTTTGACAGCTCTTTGGTCTTGGCCATAGTGGAGTTTGGAGCGTGACTGTTTGAGGTTGTGGACAGGTGTCTTTTATACTGATAACGAGTTCACACAGGTGCCATTAATACAGGTAACGAGTGGAGGACCGAGGAGCCTCTTGAAGAAGTTACAGGTCTGTGAAAGCCAGAAATCTTACTTGTTTGTAGGTGACCAAATACTTATTTTCCACCATAATTTGCAAATAAATTCTTTAAAAATCAGACAATGTGATTTTCTGGATTTTTTTTCCTCATTTTGTCTCTCATAGTTGAGGTATACCTATGATGAAAATTACAGGCCTCTCTGATCTTTTTAAGTGGGAGAACTTACACAATTGGTGGCTGACTAAATACTTTTTTGCCCCACTGTATACAGATTTATATTTCTCTCGATCCTGTGAACCATTCCATTACTAATTTGGTTAAATGTATTGAGGAGTTTAAGGAATGGATGATTCAGAATTTTCTTCTTTTAAATGAACGGAAGACAGAGGTGATTGCTTTTGGCCTTGCTGCAGTTCCTGACAGTTTACAAACGGTTCTAAGCTCCTTGTTTCCCACGTCGTCATCTATTCTTCCTTTTGTTAAAAGTCTGGGGGTTATTATCGACAGCTCTTTACAACTTGACAGACAAGTAAATGCAGTGGTAAAAAGTGTTTTTTTCCACTTAAGGGTGCTTGCGAAAGCCAAGCCATACCTGCCTAAACCTGACTTGGAAAAGGTGATCCACTTGCTGATAATGTCTAGATTAGATTACTGTAACTCCCTTTATCAAGGCATAAATAAGAAAACTCTATCGAGGCTGCAGGTGGCTCAAAATGCTGCCGCCCGCTTATTGGTTGGTAAAGGTCGCTGTGATCATATCACCCCTGTCCTGGCCAGTCTACACTGGCTTCCTGTGATGTTTAGGGTTCAATATAAAACTCTCCTGCTTGTTTTTAAGGCCTTACATAATCTTGCCCCCCCTTACCTTGCAGATCTATGCATCCGGTATGCCCCCCCTAGATCCTTAAGATCCTCAACAGCAAATTTTTTAGCTGAACCAAAGCCCCGGTATATAAGAAAAGGCGTGTGTTTTTTTTTGTGTTTGCCCCCCCTCTCTGGAACGCCTTACCTCCATCAATCAGGTCCGCTGAGTCCCTTGCTATTTTTAAGTCTTTACTTAAAACCTTTCTTTTTTATAAAGCCTTTGGTACTTAGTTGCTCTGCAACTTTTAATTGTTTTTTTAAATGTTTTGTTTCTAATTTCTGTTTTTATGCAATTTTTTGCTTTATTTCTTTCTCCCGTTTTATTGTTGTAAAGCACCTTGATCTGCCTGTCAGTGTAAGAGTGCTTTATAAATAAAGTGAACTTGAACTCAAAAGTCTGCAAAAAACCCTCACAACAAAAGAGAGCCCCCCGCTACCTGAGCCCTACAGCTAGAAAAAAGTCTAGGGGAAACACTGCACGCACACACGCATTAAGCACAGATGTATTTTCATTTCTTACACATCAGAATTCAGTTTCAAAGCAGGTAAAAGTCATATGCATCAGAAGTTACATGACAGACAAACAATCCCTTAACTTCTGTGAATCTGTGTTGACCTCAAGTCTGTGGTGGGGCTTAGTACTATGTGTTGAGTTATGAGCTAGTGAGCAAATCCTGCAGGAAAACTCCAGCTGTGCGTGTTCGTCAGAGACAAAAAACACATGCAAGTTTTACACATGCTTGACTGACAAGCTGCCCTGACAACTCTGCTGTATCTTCCACAGATGTACCAAACCACCAATCAGAACCACAGACCCCTTCACAGGAACAAATATGCGACATTCCACTCTACATGTAAATAGCCTGGTTCCAAAGACATGCATGAAATGTCCACCATCACTGATGGCTAATTCACTAACATGTTTCACAACAAAACTTTGTGAAGATAGGCTGAAATAAGGAACTTTTTAAAAATGCCAGTGGCATGCACTTTGCAAAAAGAAAAAAAAAAGAACAAATTAACAAAAGCCTGTTATCTTATTTGTAACATAACTCCACGTTTGTCTATGCAAATTCACTCAACACTGCAAGCTTACAATATCAATCTTCAAGAAGAAAAAACTGCATCAAAGTCTACCTCTACTAAAAACCAGCTTTATGAAGATGATCACACCAACAATAATCTACAGTCATGTGCTAACACAATCCTTGTGTTCTGAAACCCACCATAAGGAGAAGTTTAAGAAAAGTTCAATCTCTTTACTCCATTGTAACATTGCTGCCTCTGCTTAAAACCACACTATTTCTATGTACTGCTGTGTTCTTGAACTAAAAACGTATGTGCAGAACCAATTTTCAACCTCAGTGGGGGGTGATGTTTGCACTCAAAATGTGCATCAATGATGGTGGTTCTCACACGGATACCACCTGGTATGACAATGTAAGCACCGTCCGGACTGAGCAGCCACATGCAGCATACAGTTGCAAGCCCGTTTGTCTCCCCAAAGTTGCGGGAGACAGTTTGATGCCCAAACAGAGGCCTAATAGGACCATGATTAAGCTGAAAAGAAGCTTTAATGGTCACAGAGCTGCCAGGTTGTCAAATTTTAACACCCAGCGAAGCCATTTAGAGGCCAGTGAGGTCCACAATGGCTTTGATGAAGATGGTGTCATCTCGGATGTAAGAGTTCTTGCCATCGAGTTTGGAGAGTGGGCAGAAGAGGGGACAGCCGCTGGCGATGTTCATCTCACTCACAGGTCTTTGGAAAGAGGAAGAAGTGATGTCAGGTCGAAATGCGTCGATAATGTGCTCCCTGTTGCTCTGGTCAAGCAGCATCAGAGTTACCTAGAGGTAAGACCAGATAGTTGAGATATTTACACTAATAAAACAGAGAGGAAAAAAATAAACCTCTTAGCTCATCCTTCCTTAACGTGAGCTGTTTCACTTTCATTTTCAAACTTGGGTCCTCTATCTGAAGCATGGAAGCTTCAGAGTTGTACATAGTAGCTGTTCCAAGGACTGCAATCCTGTACCAGGGAAGCACAGAAGTGCTCTGATAGCTACTGGCACCATTGAGGCAATGAACTGAACTCAACTGAAGTGGCTTTAATTTAGTCAGTTGCCTCAACTGGCAAAAGCCAGATTTGACCACTGCACTAATGTGACTATCAAACTTAAGATCAGCATACACTTTGAGCTCCAGATTTGTGATAATGGGTTTAATATGTTTGACATAGAAATCAGTTTGGTTTCAGTGTATCTACCCAGAGGGCCTAGGTCTAAGTGGGTCCAAGGCTGAGCCCTGGGGGACCCCACAAAGGAAAAGAGCAGATGACGATACAAAGTTTACTTCACCAAGTAGGACCTGAATCACTTCAAAGTTGAACCACTGACTCCCACCCATGGCTTCAAATGGCTAAAATAGTATGGTCCACTGTATTAAATGAAGAAATTAAATCTGAGAACATAACAACCAGAGAGTCCAGAGTCAGTGGCGAAAAATATTTCACTCAAAACTTTTAAAAGGGCAACTTTAGAAGAACAGAACGTTTTATTTTTTTAAATCAGAACATTTTTATCTTTAATATTTGTACAGGCTCAGAAATGACTCAGAAATGAGACTCATATTTGTATAAACTAACAGTAGTCAAACTATACAGAACTTTTTTTTTTTTTACTTTTTTGTACTTTTTCTCTAACTACTGAACTTTTTTTTTTTTTTTTCATTTTACCCCACATATAATTAAAGAGTGTTGCTTAAGGTGTGTGTATGTGCGTGTGACTGAGTGAGACGGAGGTTGTTCTATTGACCAGAAGGTCCTTTGCTGCTTTTCAGATCTTCATTTACTTTAATGAAAACCAGTTGTTCCACATGATTGGGGTCAAGGTTTGCTCTCTGTGGACTGACCCCATTTCCAGCTGTGCTAAAAACACGCTCAGACTGGACACTAGTGGTTGGACAGCTGAGATGTTGCAGTGCAAAGCTTGTCAAATTGGGCCAACACTGGAGCTTGCCTGACCAGTATTTCACTGGGTCATCAGTAAGGCTGATGTCCCCATCTACCAGGTAAGCCTCTACATCACCTGATGGCAAATGTTGTGTCCTCCACATTGGACCAACAGATTTTTTTTTCTGCAGGAAGAACAGGACTGAAGTGCTGCTAGTAGCAGGTGTCTCTTCTGTGTTTCTTGTAGGTGCAGCCACGGGGTCACAGTTCTCCATCATTTGGATTAATGTCCTCTTCAGTGCATCCACATCAACACTGCTTGGGAACAGCTGGTTTTATATCTGGGGTCAAGGAGAGTGGCAAGCAGAAATGGGGAGTTTGCAAAGATGGGTTCAAAACACCATTGTAGTTCTTTGCTCAGATTGGCTGCGAGTTTCCTTGCTCCTGATCCTAATTTTTCCCCAGACTCGGCTGCATGATTGTGGTCATGCCTCTCTGTGGCATCCTGATCATCATCATCAGTCATGACATAATCAGAGTCATCCTCAGAGGCCTCACCAGCACTCAAATGCAGTGACTTGATGATGGAGCACAAGTTATGCAGTAGGGGGATGACCTCAGAGACGGAAGCACTGTGTTTTGAAAGCGCCCATGTGACTTCCTGAAAAGTGAGCATGTCTGATGCTAAACTCCATTCATTTGGGTAGATGACTGTTGGAGTTTTGCCCATGTTAGACTCCTGTGTCATAATCTGCACAGCCCTGCGCTGCTCCACTAGCCGCTGGAGCATGTAGAATGTATAATTCCACCATGTTTTTATGTCTGTTATGAGAGTGTGCTGGGCGAGGTTCAACTGCATCTGCAAATCTGTTGTTAGTTTTGCTTGACCGATAAAATGTAACCAGAAATGTTCCTGGCTTTTGTTAGTAGGGAACCTACAACCCTGTCCTGCTGTGTCCACCAAGTGAAGTGTATGGGACATGCAACGGAGGTGACCAAATTCACTTAAAGCCTTCACCATGTTTGCTGCATTGTCTGATACATTAAACTTCCCTTTAACAGGCTGTCCAACAGACTCTTCCCACTCTCTCATTTTTTCTTTGATGCAGCACAGGATGTTATTTGCTGTGTGTTCTATGTCTAGAACACCAACATTAAGCAGCCCAACTTTTCTCTGGACTGATTGCCCCACACGTTCACACCAATGTCCCGTTAAGCAGAGGTACGCGTGAGCGTTGTGGTTGCTGGTCCAGAGATCAGTAGTGAGGTTGATGACACCTCCATCAGCTGCCTTCAGCGACTGGACCAGCTCCCCTCTCATGATCTCATACAGCTCAGGCACTACAGACCTAGAGAAATGGTGCCTTGATGGGATCTTATACCTGAGCTCTAAATAGGCAATAAGGGAGTTGAATCCTCTCCTCTCTACTGCAGAGAAAGGCTCCAGGTCGGTGCAAATCATTTTGCCAATCAAATCCGTGATTTTTTTTGACCGGGGATGATTTGCAGGCAATGGCTGCTTTGCTGCAAATGCAGCAATTATTGGGGAAGAGGAGGAAGCTGGGCCCGTAACAGCACCAGGAGTGCTACAAGGAGGATACGGCTGATACACCGGGCGATACGTGATGTACGTAAAACAGATGATTATGCAGAGATGTTGTATTGTAATGTTTTTGATCTGTACCTCTGCTTATTTTGGACTTGCAGAGCTTACACATGGCTTTGGAGGGATTATCTAGACGAACAGTGAAAGAGTCCCATACTGAAGAGATCCTTCTGTTTTTGGGTGGAGGAGGACCTCCTTCACCAGAGGCAATGTTGGTCTCAGGGGGGGCAAGATGGGTGCTACCAAGGCTGCTATTGCCTGGTCAATTGTCGGCTGAAGTACCCTCTATGTCACTCATTGTGTAAGACAGGCTTTTGTGTGATCAGCTATGTATAACTGGTAAAATGTGTATGTTGGGGTGTGAAAGACTGTCTCTTTATTAATGATCTGTGTAAATTTATTGGGTGATTTGTGCAAACATTCAGTGGCAAACAAAGAAAAATATGTTTTGTTGTTCACTGCATTTTCAAAAACACTGTACTCAGAATGGGAAAAGCTTTCCAGCTAACTCTCTCACGAGCCAAACTAAAATCAAGCTGCCAGAAAAAAAAAAAAAAAAAAAGACCGGCGTGGAGAAACTAGGGGGACACGTGACACGAGGCGTTTACAGCCTTGCTGTCAAATGTGTTGTATGTATCTTGCTAAACAGTTAATCAAGTAACTTTAAATATAAAAAAACAAAAACGATGGAAACCTAAAAAAAAAAAAACTGTCCTGCACTGAAGCTCGGGGCTCTGACCCACGCAACACGAGCCGTTGTCAGTCCTGTCTTGTCACATGCACCACGTATGTCACGAAATAAGTTCAAAGAGTAACTTTAAATAAATACCATACAAACCGAGATAGAGACGAGCTGAAGAAAACTGAGTACAGAGATGAGGGCAATGTAAACTAGTACAGTCAACTCAAGCAAGCAAGAGAAGTAGTCACTGTCACTGTTTGTCTGTGTGTGAAAGGCGAGAGCAAAGGCACATGCTCGCTGCTGCATGTCGGTGGCAGGAGGAGGGGGGGCTGTGTGTGACTGGCCAATCACAGAGCATGAAGAGTGAAGACAGTAGTTGTTGCTTCCCAATGAGGATTCTTTTAGCATGGATACGAATAATCCTAAAAAAACTCATGTAGTGCTCGGACTTGGCAAAAATTCCTTATCCGTAACAAGTACTCGTTTGAAACAACTATCCAGCTCATCCTTATAAACTATTGTTGTAAATTTTCTTTTCTAAACAAATGTCTATTGAATTTTTAAATAAATATAAGTTTGGCCTTTAATGAGTAAGAACTGTGGGATCAAGGACAGTTTTCTTTATGTAAAAGCAAAGATCCAACAGCACTTGGTGATCATACACCAGAAGAGATGATATTTAAAATAATGCTCAACAAAAACAGCACAAAGTAACAACACTGGCAGAGACAAATGATGTATGTATGCATTTTATATTTTTTCTTAGACACTGAGTTACAGTCCAAATGACCACACAATGCTTATATGCACAAAACTGCCGGGCACCGAGGTTGTGCATATGACTGTTGACCACTGTACTTCAACGTAACTGTTTTGTAA
>SSNP01000237.1:487672-598459 GCA_006937955.1 Pachypanchax playfairii
GTACAAAAAATATTTTTTAACAAAGGAAACATTTAATCAGGATCTTTGGTAAATAGTGCCAAAGAAAAGTGAAAAAAAGTGTCTGTTTGTCTATGTCTTTTACCTTCTGGTTGAAGGGCCATTTGAGCAGAGCATCACTCAATCCTCTCATCACCACAAAGAACAAAGACAAGTGGCTGCCACGCCCAGTCCCATCTCCATTCAAATAGATCCGCAGGCACATCTTATAGCCATACTTACTTGTATAGAAGGCTAAGGAAAAAAAATAAAAGAAATTCAGCTGTAGGCTTTTGTAGATTCTGAGATTTTGGAAATAGAAATAAAAAATATTTTGTGACTATATCAGTTTGAGATCCTTACAGAACGAAAAACTGTATTTTGCAAAATTAGACGTGATGAAAAATCTCACGAGACATGAAAATCTCATGAACTTCTGTGGTTGTTCATGCCGGATGATAATATTTGTATTTTAGGCCCGTTTTGGACTTGCAAAATTGTGCAATACCTGGTGAGAACATGGCAGGGGCTCGACCTGCTATAGCATCCTGTCGCTTTTTGGCAAAATCCGAAATCCTCCAGATGAAGACACCATCAAAGGTAGTGGCAGACATTTCCCTCAGGCGGCCCTCCATTTCCACAACTGTGAGGTCTTTCAGCCCCACAGTCCTCTCCAGCTGTCGCACCTAAAAAGCAAACATATTGTTTATTATTGGTTAATAATGACAGAAATGAGCTCATATCCAATGAAAGTTATTTTTTTAAGATCTGAAAAGTTTGGGATTTTAAAATGGTCAGTTATTTTACCAGTTTTTTAAATTTTTTGTTTAGATTTATAATGACTCAAAATTAAGATTTGCTGCTATGTTTAGTTTAATTTAACACATTAATTCCTTAAATTCAAGATAAATCATGAAGCTAATCACAAGATGTCAGCTTTTCTTATTTGTGATTTTCTTATTGACAGATTTTCTTATCATTATGTGCGTTCATTTTAAATGTCACAAAATAGGATAAAGATACACTGTGGCACAGTTGGTAGCACTGTTGCCTTGCAGTGAATCCAGGCTGGGGCCTTTCTGCATGGAGTTTGCATGCTCTCCCCTTGCATGTGTGGATTTTCTCCAGAGACATCGGTTTCCTCCCACAGACCATAAACATGCATGAGGTCAATTGGTAACTCTAAATTTTCCCTAGGTGTGTGAGTGGTTGTATGTTTATATGTGGCCCTGAAATTGACTTGCGACCTGTCCAGGGTGTAACCCAGTCTCTCACCCTATGACTGCTGGAGATAGATAGGCACCAACTCTCCGTGACCCTGAACAAGATAGAGTGGGTTTAGAGGATGGATGGATGGATGGATGGATGGATGGATGGATGGATGGATGGATGGATGGATGGATGGATGGATGGATGGATGGATGGATGGATGGATGGATGGATGGATGGATAATATAAATAATATGGATGAATAATATAAGATAAAACAGAGCATATTACTAATTCCATCAATCCATCCATCACAGAGACAAAAGGTTCACTGATGAAGGCCCAGATATTCATCTTCCTAGCGACACTCTCCAGCTCCTTCTGGGACATTTCAACTTTCCCAGGCCAGAGAAGGTGTATAACTTCTCAAGTGAGTTTTGGGACATGTCCAGAAATCCTCCATAGGGAGGCAACCACAAGGCCTCCTAATGAGATGCCTGAACCACCTCAGCTGACTCCTTTCGATGCAGAGGAGCAGCGACTGTACTTCAAACTCTCTCCGGATGATGAAGCTCCTCACTGCGCATATCTAAGACTGAAGAAGGCCCCCTGCGGCGGAAGCTCGTTTCAGCCGCTTGTATCTGGAACCACGTTTTTTTGGTCAGGATCCAGATCTCATGACCAAAGTTGAGGGTCAGAACATAGACCAGTAAATTTAGATCTTTGCCTTTTGGCTCAGCTCTTTCATCACCACAACAGAAGGAAGCAACACCCTCATTACAGTAGACAATGCCCAAATCCATCTCTAGCTCTAGTCTGCCATCACTTGTGAACAAGACCCCCAGATACTTAATCTCATCCAGTGGAGGTAAAGACCCACTAACAATTTATAAAGAGTGAGTGGATAGAATTGTAATAGTAATTTGTAGTGTAAAATGGCTTTAAGTGGTCAGTAAGATTAGAAAATCATTAAACAAATACAGGCCATAAACTGTAATTATTTTCTCCTTTTTTGGGTGGAGGACCATGGCCTCAGATTTATAGGAGCTGACTCTCATCCTGGCTGCTTTACACTCAACAACAAACTACTTTAGTGGACACTGAAGGTCATAGCATGAGTACACAAAACAGAACCACATCATCAGCAAAATGCAGAGATGAGATTCTGAAGTTCCAATAACAGACACTCTGCTTGCCACAATGATACTATGCCATTCTGTCCAAGAACACCATAAATACCTACAGATTGCTCAAGGGAACCCAGTAATAAGCTTTCTCCAAGTTCACAAAACACATGTTGACCAAACAGCCAAAATCCTATGACTCTGTGAGATTAAGGATCTGATCCATTGTTCCACAGCCCAGGCCAATGCCACACTGTCCTTGTGCATCCAAGGCTTGGTTGGAGGCTCTTTTCCAACACCTTAGAGTAAACTTTCCAATGGTGGTTAAGAAATGTGATCCCCTAATAGGGGGAACAAACTCTTCAGTCCCTTCAGTTCAGTTTTTGAACATTGAGACTACTACCCAGACAGGCCACTCCACAGGTGTTGTCTTGGTCCTCGATGTGACATTGAAGCAGCATCTATGACAGCCCAAATACATCCACAGCCTTCAGCATTTGAGGGCAAATATTGGTAACACTTCCTTTTACAGCCCCCTAATTACTAAGAAATTACTTGGTACTTATATGGTAAATCTTGGTGTGTTATTGGCAATTACCATGTGTAATAAGTAGGTAAATACAGAGAAAGTACAGCAGATATTACTCAGCATTTACCTGATACATATATGGAAAATTGTAGCATATATGTAGTAATTACCACATGTAATAAGAGTTTTTTTTTTTACTTTTTTTTAGGTTCTTACCATATAACTCCTTATACATTATTCCATTTCCCATGTGACCAATAGACATTTTTACCATCTTATCTTCTGCAATGTTAAAAAAGGAATGATCTTGTAATGTTTCACGCATGAAAAACACTAGAGAGTGCACAGAACAAGCAGCAGAGACTGTTCCTGAAGTTAAAAGATTTATTGAGAAAAATAAATTTGCGCTGTTCTGCGGTGGGGAAAGACCAGCATCAATGAGTGGAAACACAAGGGAGTTTTATCAGTGATATTGGAAACAAAGTTCAGTGTTAATGTAGTACTTACAGCCGGACTCAATGATCACAACTGATGGACTATGATGTGGTATTAAAACCCATTTATTCACAGTTAACTACAGACGAGCTGATATCATAAGATAAAACATAAAATCATTCACTTCATAAAACTACATTTCACCCTTTGCTAACTATACACCATAAAAAGGGGATAGCAAGCGCTAGCGTCAGCATGCTAGCTTACTCCAAAACTAGTGAACATACAAGAAATAAATTTAAAAATTATCTAAAACGTAAACACATATAATACACAAAGATAGCTGTTCGCCTTTCAACTAGATGTTAAATTAAAGATGGATGGAAAATAATAATGTTCTGATCAGCTTCTGGAAAACAGTAGCATTTCGACCTTCTTCCTCTTATTATTGTTTCTAGGTGGGTGCCATCTTTCTTTTAGGTGCATTTCTCCTACCTACTGTACTGGAGTGTGGGTCAGAGTATACATGCAGACAAAAAATATGGATTATCATTAATAAACCACTTTGAAACAATCTCCAACTTATTCTTCACCATTTAGTAAATATTTTGCATATATTCCTACACCCCCAGTTTCTTTTAGTTTCTCTTTGTATTTCTCTACCTTTTACTTATTTAAGATATGTACAGTACAGTAGGTGGCAGGAATGCACCTAAAACTTAGATGGCACCCGCCAAGAAACAAGAAGAGGAATTTTTTTAATATAAAATTTATTCACTCAAAGATTACACCGAAACACACATTAAAACCATAAAAAAAACACAACAATACATCATCAAACTCTACAGAGGACATGGCCATCAGTCCACTGTTCAACAAAATTCTCTAAACTTTGATTCACAGAATGAAAAACAAATTTGAGTTGTAACCCGGCCCTGACATTCCACCCTATGGCATAAGAACGGGAGGGGGGGGTCCCCGTGTCCCGTGTCCCCCCCAATATATGAGAACCTTGGAGGAGAAAAATATTGGATTTTAGTCACATGCTTTTATTTTGAAAGAGACAGCAGCCTTGTCAATGACAGACCCGCCTCTAACTGGCTCAGAGCAACTGAGGCGGGAGTCAGACAATGGCTCAGTCTTGGCAGGGGCGGCTCCAGGATTTTTTGTCTGCACTATAGTAGTTGCTCACTGGCACTAAAGAGTTGCTAATCCTTTTTAATGTTTTAAAGTAGCTGATTTAGGCTTGGGACTACATTATGACAAAGCTACGCTGTAAGCCGCCGCTGTAAGGTGCAAAGACATGATGCAATGCAAAAACAAAAATGTGAAGTACAAGTACATTTTTAGTACCATATTGTTAGTTTACTAGGTATGTACTTGTACTTCCCATTTTAGTTTATTGAAGTAAAATACAGTATACTTCAAAAAAGCTAAAAATGTTCCAATTTAGTCTGAAGAAGTATACTTGATGAAATAAACTATACTACTTTTTGCTAAGGACAAATTACATTTCCAAAAAGGAAAGTAATGGGAAAAACATATTCATATGATCATAATTGTTACTATAAAAGTTACAGTATTTTCATTACACAGTGAAAAACACATTTTGAACTGTTTTAACTCTGTAATTTGACAAATGGGTGCACTATGGTCAGTCACTAACTGATGTCAGAGCAGAATAATGTGTCTGTTAATGTGGTTCATTGCAAAAGCATCAATGATGTTAGCAACACAAATCTCACAACTAAATGAACAAGATCAGATCAAGTGACATGACAGTCTCCTCTGGACCAGTGAGGTTTAGCATCAGCTAGGGTTGACAACTTCCTCTCAGTCAAATAAGGGACATTTTTGGCATTTGGAAAAATGCTAAAACAACAAACTAGAGAAGCACTCTGAGAGTGCAGACCTCCACCAGTGATCTGGATCATCACCAAAATCTAATCGATTGGTCCTTGGACCATTTCCAACCAATAAAAATCCATCCAGAGTTTTATAGTTGTCTTGTTAACAAACAAACAAACAAACTCTGGTAAAAACACAACCTCCTCTGCTGCTCCTGGAGGAGGTAAAAATAACTGAACAGATTTGTATCTAAATATTCAGCTCACATGAACACATGATAGAATACTGTTGAGACAGTTACAAATCTTCAAAATTATAAACACTTAAAAATATAGTTGTTTTTCCCCACACACGAATAAACCTCAAAATAAATGATCAGTTGGACATTAATAGCAGTTAACCAGCAGATTGCAAATAAAAAGAGGCATTAAATATCATGACTCACCATTTATAATTTTTCCATAGAGAATTTCTTTCACTCCTGACTGATCAGGTCTTACCTTCATGGACAACAGTGAATCCTTGATGGCATGAACAGCAGAAAGCTTTAGTCACGTCACCGGTAACAGGCTTTAGATTAGATTAGGCAATGAAATGCAGTTTATGTCTAACCAGAAGTGCAATGAGCAGCAGTGCATGATATAAGTATAAATTACAGGTGCAGATATGTACAGAATGTGGGTAATATTTGTAGGTGGATGTAGAGTAATATGAACATACTATACAGTTTGTATGAACTATAAACAGGGGTTACAAGCAGAGAGGCATAATGTACAGGCATATGTATTAAAATGTATAGACTGAGATTTACAAGTGTACATGTGCATTTTTACATAAGTAGGTATGTACAGTGTATAGCAGCGATGGAGTGCAATATTGTAATGTGTAAAATTGCATAGTACAAAGGTTAGGTGGAAAGTGTATCGGGGGATGGGGGTGTTCAAAGAAGTCAGTGTGGGGTGGAGTTCAATAAGGAGACAGCTCTGGGAAGGAAGCTGTTCCTTAATCTGCTGGTTTTAGTTCTGGGTAATCTGAAGCGTCTGCCTGAAGGCAGGAGGGAAAACAGTCTGTGTGCAAGGGTGAAAGGAGTCCTTGAGAACACTGCGTGCTCAACGCAGACAGTGCTTCCTCTGGATATCCTCGATGGATGGCAGTGGGGTCCCTGTGATGCGCTGGGCAGTTTTCACCACCCGCTGCAGTGCCTTACGCTCCACAACAGAGCAGCTTCCATACCACACTGTGACACAGCTGGTTAAGATGCTCTCTATCGTGCAGCGATAGAAGTTCACCAGGATTGCTGAGGACAGCTGATTCTTCTTTAATGTTCTCAAGAAGAAGAGATGCTGGTGGGCCTTCTTGACCAGGCTGGAGGTGTTGGTGGTCCAGGACAGGTCCTTCGAGATGTGTGTCCCCAGGAACTTGAAGGATGAAAGAGGCTCCACAGCCATCCCATTGATGTGAATGGGATCGTGTGAGCCTCTTCTCTCTTTCCTGAAGTCCACAATCAGCTCCTTGGTCTTAGTGTTGTTAAGAAGCAGATTATTGTCTGTGCACCAGGTAGCCAGATGCTGGACCTCCTTGCTGTAGGCAGTCTCATCGTTGTTGCTGATGAGACCGATCATGGTGGTATCATCTGCAAACTTGATGATGGAGTTAGATCCATGTACAAGTCTGCTGTCATGGGTGAATAGGGAGTAGAGGAAGGGGCTCAGCACACAGCCCTGTGGTACACCAGTGTTGAGTGTGATCATAGTGGAGCAGATGTGGCCTGACCTGACATGCTGTGGTCTGTTGGTCAGGAAGTCCAGAATCAAATTACAAAATGAGGTGTTAATGTCCAGGTCTCTAAGTTTGGTGATTAGCTTAGATTTATCACACACACAGTCATACACGGTACGATATGCAGTGAAATGCTTTGGACAACTGCCCTTGACCTTGAAATAAAAGACTATGAAATAGAAAATAATATCAAAAGCAAAACAGAAGGTAAGTTTAACTAAGAAAGTTTAAAATAAGATATAGAATTAAAATAAAATAACAACATAACTGTACAGTCCAAAATATGCAATAAAAGAGACATATATGAAAAATATGAGAAAAAAAGTGTCAGGTTCAGTGTTTGTGTGTGCTGTGTGTTTCTGTGTGGGGTGAGTCTTCTCCTTTCAGTGAGGATCTACGCTGGAGAGCGAGGCAGATTGACAACACCTGGTGGCGATCAGCACTGATGAGGAGCAGGGCACTACTTAAGCCAGAGGCAGACCTTCATTCTTCGCCTGGTTGTTGACCTGAATGGTAGCTTCCCTTGTGCCTGATCTTTATGATTATTCCTAGTGATTCTGAGTAACTGTGTTTTTGAGATTTTTGAGCTTTTGAGATTTTTGAGAAACGTTCTGGATATTTCCCTGTGTGCACTAACCCTGCTCTCTTCAGGATTATTCACCCTGCTCCTCGAGCTCCGAGGATTTCTTCGCGTCCAGTGTCTGATCGCCTGGAACCACCATCTGTCTCCCTCCAGCCTCCTCACCCGACCCTGGACTCACCAACTCCCTGCACAGCACCGCACTGGACCTGCCCTCCCTTCAAGCTCTGCTTCCAACACAACTCCGTGAGTTAAACCTCACCAGACTTTGCACTATCACGAGAACCTACGGATTTGGGTTTGGGACTAACCGATATTTCTGTTACAGTGCTGAGACTTCCCCTGACGCACCTGACCACCGAGCACATTCCCGCACTGTATATATATATCTGTAAATAAACCTTTCACTTTTGCACCTGAGAACTGTCTGAGTCTGAGTCCCTGCAATGTGGGTCACCAAGCTAACTGAGCCCGTGACAGAACAACCAGGCCAGTCTGACCCCGCGGACATAGCCAGACAGATTTCCGTTGTCACCCCTGAGATGTTTTCTAGACATGACTCCATGTTGAACTCGCTGTGTGAGCGACAGCAATATTACCAGCAGCGGTTAGAGGAAGTCACAGGACTTCTCCAGACTGTGTCTAACCAGCTGTCTGTTGTGTTTCAGCCATCTCCGCCAGTAGCCGTAGCTCCACAGGAGCCAGAGCCTGCAGTTCCCCTGGCGTGCGCGCCGGTGCGCAACGTCTCGCTACCCAACCCGGAAGCTTATGCTGGGGAAGCAGGTAAAGGTTCTGGATTCTTATTACAATGTTCATTAATCTTCTGCCGTTCTCCTCAGTCCTTTCCAGACGACGCGTCCAAAATAGCCCACATCATCGGCTTACTGAGGGGACGCGCACTCAGATGGGCGGAGGCCAAGTACAGTTACGCCGTCATATTACGCACATCCCTGGAGACCTTCATAAAGGACCTTGAACAGACCTTCACTTACCGTAAGTCAGAGACTGAGATTACACACATCCTCCGGCATATTAAGCAGGGCAAGAAGTCGGTAGCGGACTTCGCAGTCGACTTCCGGACTCTGGCTGCAGAATCTGGCTGGAACGCACCGGCGCTCAAGGGAGCGTTTCTGGGCACTCTAAATAAGCCGGTTCGGGAGCAGTTACTTCATAGAGATGAGCCCCAGTCCTTGGAGGAGTTGATCAGCTTAGCTACTAAGATTGATCATCGGATGACCGGATTTCTGTGGGATGAACACCGAGCTCGTTCTCCGTCTCGGACCAGTCCTAAGACCGCTGAGAATGCGCCCATCGCCAGAGCTGCGCCGGCCCAGACCGGAGAGGAACCGATGCAGCTGGGGAACGCTCGGCTATCCCCCACAGAGAGACAGAGACGTATGGAGGCACGTGAGTGTTTATACTGTGGAACAACAGGACACTTCATCGCTGCCTGTCCGAAACGTTTTAAACTGCTCCAGCCGTCAGTAACTCCGGGAGGTCTGACGGTTCCTGAAAGAAAAACCTCTCGCTTAACATTACCCATAACTCTGTTATATACCTCTGACTCTTTCCAGACGCAAGCTCTTGTTGACTCCGGTTGTGAAAGAAACCTTCTGGACGCCGATCTTGCCAAACAGCTGCGGCTCCCTGTACATCCGCTGCAGACTCCCGTCAACGTCTCCGCCTTGGATGGCCGATCTCTCACCGCCATCACCCACCGGACCAGTGACGTAGAGGTGGTAATTTCTGGTAACCATCGTGAGAAGATTTCGTTTTTGATTTTCCCCTCTACGCAGGTTCCGGTGGTGTTGGGTCATCCCTGGTTAGAGACTCACAATCCACACATAAACTGGACTGAAGGGAAGATTGACTCTTGGAGTCTGAATTGCCTGTCGCAGTGTCTACACTCAGCTCTGGCCAGATCCTCGTCATCACAGCCTTCGAGAACCGAGGAGATTCCTGACATCACCCGAGTCCCACAAGAATATCACGATCTCCGTCAGGTATTCAGTAAGTCCCGTGCAGTTTCGTTGCCCCCTCACAGGCCATACGACTGTGCTATTGAGCTGTTTCCTGGAGCCCCCATGCCGTCCAGTCGGCTCTATAAGATTTCGCGCCCTGAACGCGAGAGCATGGAGGAGTACATCAGGGAGTCACTGGAGGCAGGGATCATCCGCCGGTCCACGTCCCCCCTGGGAGCAGGTTTTTTCTTCGTTGCAAAGAAGGATGGGTCCCTCAGACCCTGCATAGACTTTAGAGCCATAAATCAAATCACTGTTAAGAACAAATACCCCTTACCTCTTTTAGCATCTGCTTTTGAATCTGTGCAGGGAGCAACAATCTTCACGAAGCTGGACTTAAGGAACGCCTACCATCTTGTCCGTATCAGAGAAGGAGACGAGTGGAAGACAGCTTTCAATACACCACTCGGACATTTTGAGTATTTAGTCATGCCTTTTGGACTCACTAATGCCCCAGCTGTCTTCCAGGCTCTCATAAACGACGTACTGAGAGACTTTTTGAACTCTTTTGTGTTCGTGTACCTAGATGACATTCTGATTTTTTCTTCCTCAGAGGCAGAACACAAGGTTCACGTCAGGCAGGTGCTTCAGCGCCTATTGGAGAACCGTCTTTTTGTAAAGGCGGAAAAATGTGAATTCCATGCACGGTCCGTTGGGTTCCTGGGCTTCATATTTGAAGATGGACAGGTGAAGCCGGACCCAGCTAAGGTTCAGGCTGTGGTGGACTGGCCCACTCCAGCCACCCGTAAGCAGCTTCAAAGTTTTTTGGGTTTTGCTAATTTTTATCGTAAGTTCATCAGAAATTACAGTCAGACTGCTGCTGCACTAACCTCTTTAACCTCAACCAAGACGTCCTTCAGCTGGACTCCAGAGGTAGAACACGCATTTCGCCAACTGAAGGAGAAGTTCAGCCGTGCCCCCATCCTCATCCAGCCTGATCCCTCTCGAGAGTTCACGATGGAGGTGGATGCCTCGGATTCTGGCGTGGGTGCAGTGCTGTCTCAGGTGGGACAGCAGCACCAACGACTGCACCCCTGCGCTTTCTTCTCGCGTCGCCTGACGCCTACAGAACGAGGGTACGACGAGGGAGACCGTGAACTGTTGGCTATAAAGCTGGCCTTTGAGGAATGGAGGCACTGGCTGGAGGGTGCAGCAGAGCCAGTCCTGGTGTGGACTGATCACAAGAACCTCGCCTACCTGCAAGAAGCTAAGCAACTGAACCCCCGTCAATCTCGTTGGTCCCTGTTTTTTGCACGCTTTAATTTTCTGATTTCTTACAGACCCGGTTCAAAGAACATTAAGCCTGATGCGCTGTCCCGTCAATTCTCAGTAGATGAACCCCCAGAGACTCGCACCATTGTTCCCCGAGAGTGTGTCGTAGGAGCAGTCACGTGGGACATCGAAGAGGCGATAAGTCGCACACAACAGGCTGATCCTGGACCTGCCACTCAACCACCTAACCGCAGGTATGTCCCACAGACTGTTCAATCCCGCCTGCTCCACTGGGCACACACCGCCCGTTTTCCAGGACATCCAGGGGTGGGCAGAATGATGGGTCTGATTCGGCGGTTTTTCTGGTGGCCTTCCATGTACAGAGATATTAAGGATTACGTTCACGCCTGTCAGATTTGTGCGCGCAATAAGCCCTCCAATCAGCACCCCCACGGGCTGCTCCAACCCCTTGAGACCCCCGGCAGACCCTGGTCCCATGTGGCCCTAGATTTTATTACTGGGCTGCCGGTCAGCAGAGGATTCTCTGTGATTTTAACTGTTGTAGATCGTTTTTCCAAGGCTTGTCACCTCATCTCACTTAAGAGACTCCCATCTGCACTTGGGACTGCTAAACTCCTGGTTAAGCATGTGTTCCGCCTTCATGGGCTTCCCCAGGAGGTATTATCGGACCGTGGACCCCAGTTTATTGCCCAGGTCTGGAGGGAGTTCTTCGTGGCGCTCGGCGCTCGGGTGGTCCTCAGCTCCGGATTTCATCCGCAAACTAATGGTCAAACCGAGCGGATAAATCAGGAGCTGGAGGCCGCCCTGCGTTGCGTGTGCTCCAACGACCCCTCCACCTGGAGCGACCATCTCCCTTGGGTTGAATACGCGCACAACGCACATGTTTCCTCAGCCACCAACAAGTCTCCTTTCGAGGTATCCCTGGGTTACCAGCCTCCCCTCTTCCCCTCTGAAAATATTCCCCCTGCTCACCCCTCTGTTCATGCCCATGTCCAGCGGTGTAGACGCACCTGGGCGCAGACGGTGGCAGCGTTAGAGCGCACCAAAGAACAGAACTGTAAGGCAGCCAA
Organism: Pachypanchax playfairii; assembly: GCA_006937955.1. Classification (NCBI taxonomy): domain Eukaryota; kingdom Metazoa; phylum Chordata; class Actinopteri; order Cyprinodontiformes; family Aplocheilidae; genus Pachypanchax; species Pachypanchax playfairii. The sequence continues at coordinate 499,498 of SSNP01000237.1, forward strand.
TCGGCGACGTCTTCCTGCGCCCACCTACACCATTGGGCAGAAGGTCTGGTTATCGACCCGGGATATTCAGCTAAAGAACACACAAAGGAAACTTGCCCCCCGCTTCATTGGTCCATTTGAAATCTTGTCTGTCCCTGGTCCCTCTACAGTTAAGCTCAGTTTACCCGCTACTATGCGTATCCATCCCGGTGCTGTTCCCGAACCAGGTTGGGATGTTTCCCGTCAGGATGCTCTCTATGGTGCAGGAGTAAAAGTTCTTGAGCACCTTGGATGGCAGCTTGAAGTCTCTCAAGCGCCTGAGGTGGTAGAGACGCTGTCAGGCCTTTTTCACTACGGTTTTGATGTGACAGGACAGGACATGACAGGTCCTGTGTGATGTGAACACTGAGGTATTTGAAGTTATCCACTCTCTCCACTTGGCTCTCGTTGATGATGGGGGTCTTATAGTTCCTCTCCAGCTTAGTGCTGAAATCCAATATCTGCTCCTTTGTCTTGCTGACGTTCAGGAGGAGATTGTTCCTCTGGCACCAGTTCTCTAGGTTCCCAATCTCCTTCAGGTAGTCTGACTCATTGTTGTCAGAGATCAGGCCCACCACAACTGTGTCATCAGCAAACTTAATGATGGTGGCGGAGTTCAGAGTGGCCACACAGTCATATGTGTACAAAGAGTACAGCAGGGGGCTCAGAACGCAACCCTGGGGGGCTCCAGTGCTGAGAGTGATGGAGGCTGAGACATGTCTGCACATCCTTACTGCCTGTGGTCTGCCAGTTAGAAAATTAGGGATCCACTGGCACAGAGATGAGCTGAGTCCCAGGTGCTCCAGCTTAGTGATGAGTGTGGAGGGAAATATGCTATTAAATGCAGAACTGTAGTCGATGAAGAGCATTTTAACATAATTCCTTCTAGTGTCCAAGTGACTAAATGATGTGTGAAGGAGATGAGAGATGGCATCATCAGTAGAGCGGTTTGAACGGTAAGCAAACTGTAGAGGGTCCAGTGTGTCTGGTAGAGATGAAATGATGAAGTCCTTGACCAGGCGTTCAAAGCACTTCATCACCACTGAGGTGAGGGCTACAGGGCGATAGTCATTGACAGAAGCAGGATATGGTTTCTTGGGGACAGGAACAATGATGGACTCTTTGAAATTGGTGGGGATCACAGACTGAGATAAGGAAATGTTGAATATCTCAGTGAACACAGGTGTTAGCTGGTTTGCGCAAGCTCTGAGAATACGACCTGGGATTCCATCTGGTCCTTCTGCTTTCCTAGTGTTCACTCTCTTGAAGGCTCTCCTCACGTCGTGTTCGGTGATGATGAGCGCATTCCCGGTGCTGGCAGTGTCTTCCTGTCTGCAGCCGTTAGCGCAGCTAGCATTAGCATCGCTAATTTATATTAGCATCGCTAATTTATATAATAATTGTTACAGCATAATTGGGGTCGCTAAGCAGTTGCTTGACCAAATTTTGGGGTTACTATAGCAACCTCAAGCTACTGCCTGGCACCACGCCTGTCAGGTTGTGAACTAAGATGAAAAGGCAGCAGCTAAGTTTAGATATCTTTTTCGAAAACGTGAGTTGGTAATAATTTTGTCCAGCAAGATATTTATATCATTTGTCAAGCCTTATGATGTTAATAAACAAATGTGATTCAAAACACCTACTATTAACCAGAGCTTAATTTGTGCCGGATCCAGCCGAATCGCGATCCGGCACCTCCGCTGTTCAATCAGGAACCTATCTTGTTGGATCCGCATCCCCCACCCCACTAATAAATAAATAAATAAATTTAATTAATGTTTTGCATTAAGAATTATCTGTTTTGTACTGTATCTTCATTGAGGTTACACCAAAATATCTTGTGTTTTAATTTAGATGCATTCTAAAGTGAATTTAGGCCACGGGAAACAGAGGGGGGGGGATCAGGTTACACAGGCTGAGTCGCGCAATGATTACCTCCGCCGACTGTGTCGGAGGAGGTTACGTTTTCAATTGAGTTGATTTTTTATTTGTTGGTTTGTTAACAACATTACTCAGAAACTGCTGGACGGATTTTGATGAAATTTTGTAGGTATGTTGGTTGGTTGATGTTATAGTAAGAATATTCCTGACAACAATGCAGCCTAGGTTTCATTTATTTCAACATTTCGCTCCAGTACTACATGTAAACACTGATGTGGTCACGTTTTTTTTTCTGTTTATGTCAGGACAGTGTTATAAAATTAAAATAAATATGACCCTGTTATGCTCAAAGTGATGTTCTTTTTTTCTGGTGGTGGAGGTGGGGGGGGGGTCCGTAACCTCAAACCTCCCTTTTGACTTGCCGGAACCGCCCCCTCTCTGAGTTCCGGGACCTACCACTTTACAAATTAAGCACTGCTATTAACGTTAGTAGACCTATATGAAAATATAATGGACTCTACAGTAACAGATAAAAGGGATTTGACAATAAATACTGCATATAAGATGGTTGTTAAAGGACATTAATTTAGTAATAATAAAACCCAAAGTACACAATTTACATATAGAACTGAGCTTTCCCTGGATGTATGCTGCCCCTGTTCATTACATCCCCATCAGTATTTTTCTTTACCTTCTTCATGTCCACTGTTTTTATATTATGAATCAGATGAGGTTCACACTAGTGAGGGTGAGACAGGAAGAGACGGCCATGCAGAGCTGCAGGTAGGTGCTACAACCTAATGAATGAAGTGATTGGAAAATGTTGATGATACGATCTCATGATAAGGAAACAATATTAAATAAAAATAGTAATACAACGAACATGATTTAACTCCTTATTAAAAGAGTGTCTCTGTTTGTTTGTATTTATTATGTATGTAGATCTTGTTTTTGAGAACAAACTGATTTTCCAAAATTTTGACATTTCTCTAGCCCTCCATCAGTCTACACCTTAATCATGTCTGCTGTTTTTCATATTTGAGATCAGATGAAATTCATCCTGAAACCAGTGAAGGTGAGACAGGGAGAGCTAGTGCTACAGAGCTGCTGGTAGGTGGAACAATGAAGGTGGATAGATGATATGTAGTTTTGTTTATAGGTTTCACATCTTTGTGTCATGTGGTAGCTCTCTGTCAGCTGATGAGAGAAAATGCAGCTTGTGGTTCCAGATAAGTTGGGGAGAGGAAGGGTTTAACTTAAGAAGTTTACATGATAAAATGCAAATGATCATGATTTTAATATTGCACTGGCCCTCCATTAGTATTTTTCTTTACCTTATTCATATTCACTGTTCTTATATTGGGGATCAGATGAAGTTCACACTAGTGAGGGTCAGACAGAAAGATACGGCCATGCAGAGCTGCAGATAGGTGCTACAGCAAAATGAAGGATGAGGGGAATGTTGGTGATCAGAGGCTGGTTCGATCAAGTTTAATCAATATAACAAACATGACGTAAACTACTTGGTAAAAGAGCTTTTAGTGTTTTAAAAAAGATGCTACATATTTTACAAAGTAGGTGTTTCACCACTTGGTAGATGTAAGAAAAATATGTTTATTCTCATCATGATTTCATTATTTGGCTACTCTAACATGTAAATATTTCAGCATTAGTCCTTTAGTACAAGACAGTTAAGAATAAAGTTTCATCCCCAATACGGGAGTGAAGGAAACTTTTATTCACAGGACTGAGCCTCTCCAAGGACACACTGGTGAGAAATCTATGATAACGTTGCTTAGTGACTTTATATGCCAGGAGGAGAACTTCTTCATTCTCTTTATAATGATGAAACAACTCTGTATGATTCAGTGACTGAATGCTGTAAGTCTAGCTTCATTCACTGCAAGTAAACTTAAAAAAGCCTTATATCCCTTGTCTGTGGTTCTTCTCTTGTTTGAGGGTTTAAACTGCGTTTTGGCGTCAAGGAACTATTTCCCTGACAGTAGATCTTGATTTGATCATTTTGTTGTTCAGTTAATATAAGAATAAATGGGAAAATACAGAAACATGTACCATATAGATACTGCTGATAGAGTATTTCCTCTGAATGCACTTAATATTTTCTTTACCTTTACAAATGTATCTTTTTAGTATATAATAGAATATGCTTTGGAACATTTTGCAGTATTTTTAATTTAACACATATTTTTCTTCAGACTATTAAAAGATGTGTCAAGTTTTTTTTTCAATTTGTGTCCCCCCCAATCTTGAACTCCTTTCTATTCCCTTGATTCCACCAATCAAAAAATTAAAAATCCTGTGTTTAATCTTATTTCTCTTTCCTTTACTCAAGCCGCCAATAAAGGCAGTAAAAGAGAAAGCAACACCAAAACTACAAAAAACTTGTTTAAATATGTTAAAAAAGGGGTTTGAGTCTCTTGCACTCAGTAAAAACTTGAAAAACACTTTCAGACAAACCACAAAACGGGCAAGCATTTGAAATACCCTGATTAAAAAAAGATAAAAAAGGTGTTTGTGGCAATCGCACCATGAAGAATCCTCCATTGGAGAACTCCAGTCCGCTTTTTTAATGGGGAACTGTAAAGACTTAACCATTGTGGGTTATAACTCCCAAGTTTATCTTCTCACATCTTTACACAGTTTGAGAACAAAGCCTGCTTGGTTGCTCTGTACAGAGTCAGATCGTCCACATTTTTTATCCTCAGGAAAGTACCACCAAGGTCCATTAAATCAGGAGCTAACTTGAGATCAAGGAATACATCCAGTGGGTCCAGCACAATCTCCACCCTGCCATACCTTGCAAGAAGCACCTTCTCCATGTTTGATAGTCTCTCTTTCCATAGGTCCAGCAACTTCTGGACCAACCTGATGAAGGTAACCTTGAGAACCAAAGCCAGTGAAGCAGCATCTGCAAGTGCAGGCCCTGCTACACGAACCAATTGTCCCAGGTTTAAAGTTCCAGAGTGACACAGTGCTCGTGTCAAACCCGGCATTGAGTAGCAGTTCACATCAAACCTTCCCCCTACTTTTACACTTGGACCATCTGAAACAGGTGCAAAATTTAAAAACTCCCTGATAAAACATGTTACAAATCCTGAAAAATCTTGATCTAAACCATCCAAATGGCTTAAAACCCAACATGCTACATTTCTCCACAACAAATCGGGTAGCCCGCTAAAAGGAGCTTTACAAATTGCAGTCTAAAGGCAGCCGCTCTGCTGGCCAGGCCCTGGCCCCCCTCTTCCCAAGGTAAAAACAAAACAGCCTGGGGAACCCAATGAAATTTGTTACAGAAGAAATCAACCATTTTTGCTTGAATCTTGGCTAGCAAATAGCCTGGTGGCTCAAGGCACACCAACTGATGCCACAGTTGGGAGGACACCAGATTGTTCAGCACTAAAACTCTTCCTCTGTCTTACAGCTGTGGGTGAACGCGCCACCATTTTGACAGTTTGTCTGTAATCTTCTCAAACACGCCATCCCAGTTCTTTTTCAAAATTTGATCATTTACTAAATAGATTCCTAAGTATTTAAAGCCATCTCTCTTCCACTCTAAACGCTGTGGGAGGATAGGAGAAGAACTCTCCCACCTCCCAGCCAGAAGAGCAACACTTTTCCCCAATTCACTTTGGCAGAGGAGATTGTAATGACTTGTATTTTCGGACATGATATACTAACAGTTTAATCACTTATTCTGTCTTATACACGCCCTTTGTTTCCTGTGCTTCAATCTCCTCAAAATAAATGTTTGTTGAGTTATAAAATCCTTTCTAGTATAAAAATAGCGCAAACAGCGACCAGTACTGCCATTTTGGTTGTCATGGAGAAAGAACGCTGTGGCACGTAGTGTTCGCTGTCCCAATAGTGCTATTTGTGCGCAATTGTTCACTATGCACTTTGAACCCTTATGTGACCTTTTGCAAAGTGCACTTTGTGGAAGACTGTATAGTGCAGTGTGGTTATTGGGACAGGGCCACTGTCTGAATATCATGTCTGAAAATACACGTCAGTACCTTTATTATATATTATATGTGACACATCTTTCCAACAGAAATAAAATATTGATTATTTGGAGTCTACACTTGAGAAAACGTTTTTTTGGTCTGGATGGTTCAGCCATTTCTCCACCTTCTTCTTCCGTCAAAATTCACACGCAGCAATGCATTGTGGGCAATGCGGATCAAGCGTTCGAATAGGGTGGAGCAGAGGGCACGACTCTCCACTCTGGAGAATCGGGACACCCAATGTACTTGTGTCCCTCATCGGGAACGTGCATTTGAAGTGCGCAAGGGCGCAAGTGCGGGTATTGGGACAGGGCAATAGTACACATTTCGAGGACGTATTTGAAAAATCGTTGCAAGGAGACAGTTCTAGTCACGGCGGTGTGACGTAACATCCTTAAAATACAACCTTAAAAGAATGCAGACCCTGAATTTGGACACAGCCAGGGTGTCAGTTCTTAATATAGATTCCCCTTCTTTGGCAAAAGAGTAACCACTGTCCTGCGACAGGTAATTGTGCTGTACTCCCTGTGCAAGGCTTTCATTAAAGACCTCGACGAGATTCCAAGAAAGAAATGTCCCAGAAGGCCTTATAGAACTCAACAGTAAGTTCATCTATGCCAAGAGCCTTTTGTCCTGACATCGTCTGAAGAGCAGCATGGTGTTCAGATACTGACAGAGGCGCAGCCATCTCAGCGCACATCTCATCAGAGACCCTCGGAAGTCCAGCCAAGAACTCCTCCTGTGTGTCTCTGTTGTTCATGTATTCACTTCTGAACAACGAGCCATAAAATCCAACAGCTCTCTTTCTTATCAAGGCTGGCTCAGTCAGTTCCTGGCTGTCATCAGAAAAGAGGATGATTGGATGGATGATTTTCCTTTGTCCGTGTTTCTCTTCCAGCCCAAAAAAATAACTGGAAGAGGCATTGATCTGGGAGATGTTCCTGACCCGGGAATGAAACAGAGCGCCCAGTACTTTGGTGTCAAGCAGGTTAGCCAAAAAAGTTTTTTTAGTCTTAAGGACTTCAGTATGTCCCTGATTTCCAGTGGACTTACACAACCGCTCACATTCCACAATATCACTCTCCAGATCTCTAACAGGTCTGGTGATGTCACGTGCGACACAGAGATTGTACTGTTGGCAAAGCAGCCGAATCTGCACCTTTCCACTGGCCCACCATTGTCTCAGAGAAGAGAATTAGATCTTTCTCAGTACAAAAAACAATAAAGCATCCCTAAAACACCTTTCGGCAGCCATGTTAAGGTTTAAATGCCAGTATGCACTCTTTGGTGAAACCTACAAACAGGAAACTACACATCCAACTAGTGCATGATCAATAAAACCAGTGGGTAGGATCCTACACATTTTAGAAACATTAAAATGGTGCGAAAAACAATAAAACTGATCTAAGAGAGCCAGAGAGATCCTACCCTCCTTATGGTGAGACCTTGTATACTGTCTGCAGTCTGCATGCATCCTCCTCCATACATCCACCAGAACATGACTGCAGACCAGCTGCTTCAGAGTATGTGCCGACAATAAATGAGGATCTCAGTGGTTACAATCCAAACACTCATTCACAGGTCAGATAAAATCCCCTACTAAAAAATAATCAGTGACATTAACTTCCTTCAACATTTCATTTACAGTATTAAAAAAGCTAACCCCTTTCCGCCCCGGCATTAGGAGCATAAATATAAAAAAAAAAAAAAACAACTGTAAAAAGCTCAAAGATAACAGTCACCCTCAAAGCCCTCCCCTGCACAACTGATTCCACTTATAGAATCAGGGGAGCAAATATCAGCCCAACTATCCCAATACAGCTTGGAGACATTAGATATTTAGGCATCAATATTTCCACTAGGCTGCAAGATTTAATTCAATTGAATAATATTCCATTACTGAAAACAATAGAAGATGACCTGACTTGCTGGGCCAACCTCCCCATATCACCTATGGGAAGAATAGCAACAATCAAGATGATGGTTCTACCTAAGATTAATTACACTTTCTCTATGGTCCCTATTAACCCCTCCTCCAGACCTGGTTTAAAACTTTAGATACAGTGGGGCAAAAAAGTATTTAGTCAGCCACCAATTGAGTAAGTTCTCACACTTAAAAAGATCAGAAAGGCCTGTAATTTTCATCATAGGTATACCTCAACTATGAGAGACAAAATGAGGAAAAAAAATCCAGAAAATCACATTGTCTGATTTTTAAAGAATTTATTTGCAAATTATGGTGGAAAATAAGTATTTGGTCAATAACAAAAGTTAATCTCAATACTTTGTTATATAGCCTTTGTTGGCAATGACAGAGGTCAAACGTTTTCTGTAAGTCTTCACAAGGTTTTCACACACTGTTGCTGGTATTTTGGCCCATTCCTCCATGCAGATCTCCTCTAGAGCAGTGATGTTTTGGGGCTGACGCTGGGCAACACGGACTTTCAACTCCCTCCAGAGATTTTCTATGGGGTTGAGATCTGGAGACTGGCTAGGCCACTCCAGGACCTTGAAATGCTTCTTACGAAGCCACTCCTTCGTTGCCCGGGCGGTGTGTTTGGGATCATTGTCATGCTGAAAGACCCAGCCACGTCTCATTTTCAATGCCCTTGCTGATGGAAGGAGGTTTTCACTCAAAATCTTACGATACATGGCCCCATTCATTCTTTCCTTTACACGGATCAGTCGTCCTGGTCCCCTTGCAGAAAAACAGCCCCAAAGCATGATGTTTCCACCCCCATGCTTTACAGTAGGTATTGTGTTCTTTGGATCCAACTCAGCATTCTTTCCCCTCCAAACACGACAAGTTGAGTTTCTACCAAAAAGTTCTATTTTGGTTTCATCTGACCATATGATGTTCTCCCAATCCTCTTCTGGATCATCCAAATGCTCTCTAGCAAACCGCAGACGGGCCTGGACGTGTCCTGGCTTCAGCAGGGGGACACGTCTGGCACTGCAGGATTTGAGTCCCTGGCGGCATAGTGTGTTACTGATGGTAGCCTTTGTTACTTTGGTCCCAGCTCTCTGCAGGTCATTCACTAGGTCCCTCCGTGTGGTTCTGGGATTTTTGCTCACCGTTCTTGTGATCATTTTGACCCCACGGGGTGAGATCTTGCGTGGAGGCCCAGATCGAGGGAGATTATCAGTGGTCTTGTATGTCTTCCATTTTCTAATAATTGCTCCCACAGTTGATTTCTTCACACCAAGCTGCTTACCTATTGCAGATTCAGTCTTCCCAGCCTGGTGAAGGTCTACAATTTTGTTTCTGGTGTCCTTTGACAGCTCTTTGGTCTTGGCCATAGTGGAGTTTGGAGCGTGACTGTTTGAGGTTGTGGACAGGTGTCTTTTATACTGATAACGAGTTCACACAGGTGCCATTAATACAGGTAACAAGTGGAGGACCGAGGAGCCTCTTAAAGAAGTTACAGGTCTGTGAAAGCCAGAAATCTTACTCGTTTGTAGGTGACCAAATACTTATTTTCCACCATAATTTGCAAATAAACTTTTTAAAAATCAGACAATGTGATTTTCTGGATTTTTTTTCCTCATTTTGTCTCTCATAGTTGAGGTATACCTATGATGAAAATTACAGGCCTCTCTGATCTTTTTAAGTGGGAGAACTTACACAATTGGTGGCTGACTAAATACTTTTTTGCCCCACTGTACATGTATCTATAAATTTCTGTGTATAAGTTATATTGTATAAGTTTAAAAACGCTAAAAAAAACCTAAAGATTGTGGAGGTCTAGAACTCAGCCACGTGCGGGGGGGGGTTGCACCTGCCCCTTTCCTCCTGGGTGCCCCATGTGCCCTTTTCTGAGTTCTTTTCTTTTCTTTTCTCTTTTTTTACGTTTGTGTACATGTATAGGTCTGCCTGTGCACCAAACACAATAATAATTAATTATTAATATCAATTTTGCTAAATAAAAGGATTGGTCTCGCATCAGTCACATGACACCAGTAACCAATGACCGCCCCTGATGGCAGAGCGCGTCGGATACGAGCCGCCGTGAACGAGCTTGTAGAGAAGAGTGGAGACATTAGCACGCAAAAAGTGCTGACTGGCGCAACAGAAACCAGTAAGTAAGGTCCATCGTGGTTCATAATACAGGAATGGAAGGTTATTATACACATTGTGTTAAGTTATCTGGTGGCAACGGACGAAATGGAATAGATGTGCACCGTGCAACAGCGTAATAAGACGAAATCTGTTAGCTCTTATATATTACCTGCAACTTGTGAAGCACAGGTAGTGGTGGTTATCAGCTGCTAGTAGGCTGGATGAAGATGTCACAGGTCTGTGTCTGTCCAGCGTTACAGGGAAGTTTAATAAGTTCCAGGTTTTGAATTGGATGACTTTTATTTCACTAATTCCAACCACAAATTATACATATCCACATAATTATTGAGCAGTTATAATGATGATATTTTAAAACACACTGTATTTGAAAGACAATACTTTAAAAAATATATAAAATTTATAGCCTACTGGAAAAATAGCAGATTCTACTGCAGTAAAATGATTGTATTTCTACTGTTGACACATTTAATGAGCTTACTGCCTTGTTCAAAATAGATAGTTCAACAAACTGAATCATTGAGTATATTGTTTTTGTACTAATTTCTTAATTTTTTATTCTCATTTGTTTATTATAATAGCATTAGGGATTCATAATTGGGGATGGGGAACAATTCTGCATCAGCACCATGATGCATTTTTCTGGACACGGTCAACAGAAAGTTACTGTTGTAATTTGGGATAGTGCATTAACCCCAATTTGACCCCCCTGACCTGTCAACAACATTGTTCCTCATCAGGTAAAACAGAGGCTACATTTGCTTTGTATTGTCCCACCCGATGATGACCATGATTTAGTAATGCAAAGATTCCATATTAGATTTTTGACGAAATGTGGGTTGTTGTTATAAAACCAAGTTCTATGTGCCCCTTTTTAACTTTTGAGCACCTGCCCCTTCAAAGGTCTCTGCACGGCCCTGCTAGAACTTCCAAATTTCTACAACTATTATCTAACCCATAGAGTGCAGTACATCTTAAAATGGATCAGACATAACCCCTCAGATCAAACTTGGATGGATATTGAACAATCACTCACAAATGAAATAAATATCCAAGATCTCCCATTTATCAGCCCAATAATAAAACAGCAGAAATGTTTTAAAACCATCAATATAAACAGGACCCTGACAGCCTGGTGGGAATATCTTATAATGAATGGGCCTTCGCTTCTTCCTTGTAAACTCACACCTATCTGGAATATCCTGACATCCTACAGAATAAAAAGGCTCTAAACTTCATAAACTGGCAGAGTAAAGTGATAACTCATCTAGATTGTCTTTATCAGGGAGCGAATTTCATATCATTTAATGTCTTAGTAGATAAATATGGAATAGAAAAAACTTAATTCCTAGAATACTCTCAACTAAAAGCCATCATAAAGGCCAGTTTTAAGAACAAACAAACCAATCAGGAACCCCTTTTTGTAATTGCCCATTTTCTAACGCTTAAATCTCTCTAAGTCTCCAAAATTTATGCTGTAATATCTAAGGTAGACACATCTATCTCCCTGCCAATCTCCAAATGGGAGAATGATCTGTCTATTACACTAGATGTACATTTCTGGACAGAAATATGTGAAAATACTTTTAAAATGACATGAAACTCTAATTTAAAACGTATACAAACTCTCCTTAGAACACATTATACCAGACAAAGGATGTTCCAGATGGGTCTGAGACAAACCAATATATGTGCAAATTGCACGGGAGACTCACCAAACAACTATCTGCTATGCAGTTTGGCAATGCCCACCAGTTTATAAATTCTGGAAAAGGATCTGCGAAGACCTATCATTATGTTTAGAACACACTATCCCCATTTCACCTTCACTTTGCCTCCTTGGGGATGTCACAAATCTGGACATTGAAATTAGTAAAATCCACACGCTTCTTGTATCACTAAGCATAGCAAAGAAAACAATTCTTCAGAACTGGAAGGAGAAAAACAACCTGAGTATAAATCAATTTAAAGGTTTATTGTTGGATCAAGTCTCCATGGAGAGAATGTCTGCTGTTAAGAAAGAAACTCTTGAAGACTTTAAAGTAGCAATTATATTACACAGAAGGGTGGGGTCGCACTGCTGCCGCCTTGGGGCTGGGGTGCATTGGGGTGTGGCGGTCTGGGGCTTCCCTGGGGGATGGGCAGCTGCGGGGGGGTCATTGGTCTGGCGCTTGGGGCGTTGATGGGGGACAGGGGGGTGGCTGTCTGCTGCGTTGCCGCTGCCGAACAGTATGGGGAGAGAGCTGGGGGTGGGGGGGTGGTTGTGGCCTGGCCAGGTGGGGGCCATCGCCTGCCCTTGGTTGGGCACCTGCCAGCTCCTCCCCCCCCACCTGCCCGGGGGGAGGAGCTGGCCACGGCCCCCTGTTGCCCCCTGCCAGTTGCGGGCTCAGGTCTGCGTCCGCGCCATGTTGCTCCCAATGGCAGGTCGGGGTGTGTGGTCACCTTCAGGGATGGGGTGGGCCACTGGGATGGGAACCAGTGGATGGGGGCCCCTGATGGAACTGGGCTACTCCTGGGGTCTGGATGGGACGGGGGTGTCTGGTCCTGGATCGGTGGCTGGGGGATTGCGGCTCGCACTGCACTGGTCTCTGTCGATCTCTGCCTGCTCTGTTGGCTGTGTCCTTGTTGGTGTCGCTGGAGGTGGCCTTGGAGACCCAGCGATCTTGTCCTTGCTCCCTGGTCTTGATCTAGTCGGTGGGAGCTGGGGTGGGGGTCCAATGGGGGACCAGCCAGGGACCTGACCCGTCAATGGCGTGGGGGGCCCCTGCTGCTCTCAGTGCCCAGGCAGTAACATACAGCACTAGAGACCGAGGGGCCAGGACTTGGTGCGTGGGGGCTGTCTCCTTCACGACCACATGCTCCTGCCTCAGCCTCGGTCCTCAATATAGACATGTAGGGACAGGGGGAACAGTCCTTATGGCTGGAGATTCTGCAGTCAGCCAGCTGTAGGATGTCCTCCACCGGAACTGCCCTCCCCCTTTTTAATGCACTAGTATCACATACATCATTTCGCACCATCACAGCACACACATATCCAAGCACTTGCAAACACACTGATGGTTCATGCCAAATGGGTGGGGGGGCTGCTTGGGGTCCCAGCGCCATGGCCTCTGCGGCGGGCTTCATGCTGGCTGGACATGGCTGTGGGGTGGGTGCTGTCTCCGTGTGCTCTGTGGGTTGCTGCCAGCTGCCCTGACGCGATGTGGCTCGCTTCAGTTTGTGTAGGTAAGTATGGGGACCCGGCTGCTGCTGCGATGCTGTGGGCTCCTGGTCAGCGGCTTGGGGTTCCAGATGGTCCGGCCTGTCTATGGCCCTGGGGGTTAGTCTGTGGGTGGATGCGGCCCCCTGATCTGTTTTCTGTCCTGGCTTGCCTCTCTGGGGGCTGCCTTCCTCCTTTGTACTTGCCTGGGGGGTGGGTGCGGACCTGTGTCAATCGCGCTGACGGCAGGGCGGGGGTGGCAGGCCGGGTTCTCCGGTGTGGGCGGGTGCCCGATTAGGGGGGTGCTGGGCCCCGGGCCAGGGCTGCCGGGCCCCTGCCTGGCCCTGTGCTGGGTAGCAGGTGCCTGGCTGGTGAAAAACAATACAAACAATCTAAACAAGCTAAACAAATCCTACCCTCTTTCTGGTGGGACCATGTGTATTGTCTGCAGTCCTTGTGCATCCCACTCCATATATCCATCAGGCCATGACTGCGGACCAGCCGCTTTAGCGCCTACTGAGAGGGTAAGTGAGGCTCTGCGTGGTTACGATCTAAAACCTCATTCTCTGTACAGTTAAACTCCCCCCCCCAAAAAAAATATACTCAGTGACATTCAACTTCTTCAGTTTATCATTTACAGTGTGAAAAAAGCAAAGTTTTTCAGCACCAGCATTTGAGCATACACATTTAAAAATACAACAGTAAAACTCTTAAGCAGTCACCAATAAAGCTCTCCCCTTCACAACTGTTTCTACTCTCACAGATTCAGGTAAAAAGTTTTTAGAAAATAAAATCCCCACTCCCGCACTTCGTGTTGTCCCATGATCTAAAAACACCCTCCCCTTCCATTCCCTGTTCCATTCAACCAGGTTGTCTTTATCACTGTGGGTTTCCTGCACAAACAGCACATCTAGATGTTTAAGTTCTGCTGTTTCAAAGAGAGCTGATCTCTTCCCACGATCCCTTGCACCATTTATATTTAAAGTGCCCACTTTAAAAGTGTTCATGATGCAGACAGAGAGTGTTAAACGTCAAATAAAGACACAAAAAGATAAGCTTATAAAGCCTGGTTGTATGTGTGTCCTTCATTGATACACTTTATTCTTTATCTTGGTTAACAATTTCCTCAGCCTATAAACTTCTTGGTTTGTAAGACCAGACTTTACCTTGTTAGCGATGTGACACTGTGCTGATTTATAAAAAGCTTTAACATCAGAAAAAAGGACTCTATATTCAAGCCCTTCATGTTTTTTGTTTCCTGAAGAAAATTCCTGACAGCAGCAGCAGGATACATTTTTTCTCTGTTTTCTGAGTGAAGGACGTGTCGCTCTGATCAGACAAATAGCTCTCACCTTTACTGTCCTCTGACAGCTCAGTTCTTCTACCAAGCTGCCTGCTGATCTTCACTCCAGTTTCAGCACAGACTCCACTCTCAACAACAAAGTTTCTTTTTTGACTTTTTACTTTTCCAGGTGGAGCAGGAGCTTCAATTTCCATCTCTTCCACTTGTTCTGCAGGATCTGCCTCACTAATCTGCCCAGCACAAACTCCACTATTTTCTCTAATTTCTCCATCTGTATCCTCGTCAGACTCACTTAACTCTACCTAACTCCCCTCAGTTACACCTTTAACTCCTGTTCCTTCACCGACACACACAGCAACCTCCACCACTGCTTCCTCCTGAACAACTAAATCGTTTTTGTCAATGTCAAAGTCAATTTTATTTATAGAGCACATTTTAAAACAACCAACAACCTAAGATTGCCCAAAGTGCTGTACTGCAAAAAATACAATCAAACATCCAATAATAAAAGAAAATTTGTAAAAACACAGTTTTAAAAGAAGGAAAGAATAAAAAAAACCTAAAAAGCATATCTAACCAAGGGGACGAGGGATAAAAAAGTAATCAGCTACATTTAAAAGCAAGGGTAAAAAAGTGAGTTTTTAATAGGGACTTGGAGCTATGGAGACTGTTTGCAGACCGAACCTGTAACGGTAGACGATTCCATAATTTAGGGGCAGCCACAGAAAACACTCTGTCACCTCTGGACTTCAACCTAGATGGTGTAACTGACAAGAGATGTTGTGAAGAGGATCTCAAAGTTCTTATGGGGCATGAGATTTAAGGAGCTCTGTCAGGTACGAAGGGGCCAAACCATATAGTGCTTTAAAACACAGCAACAAAATTTTAAATTGGATCCTGTAAGAAACAGGAAGCCAATGAAGAGCCTGAAGAACGGGAGTGATATGATCCCGACGTCTCCTTCCCGACAACAAGCGGGCAGCTTCGTTCTGAGCGACCTGGAGGCGATGGATGGTCGCTTGTTCGAGGCCATAATAAAGTGAATTACAGTAGTCCAGACATTATAAGTAGATGGATGACTCTTTCAAAGTCTTTTTAAGGCAGATAGGGCTTGACTTTACGGAGTAGTCTTAAATTGAAAAACATACTCTGGACAACTGTGCTGATTTGTTTATCAAGCTTAAAGCAGTCGTCTAAGAAGAAACCCAAATTTCTTGCCAGAGAAACGCAAAAGGATTCCAGTCCACCAATTACACTGTTTGCGTCACCAAAAACAACAATTTCTGTTTTTTTGTCATTTAAGGTAGACATGTTTGATTGGAGCCAATTTTTAACATCCCTAAGACAGTTAAATAATTTGTCAAAAAATGGCCCTCGGAATTTCAGAGGGACATAGATCTGCACATTGTCTGCAAAAAAGTGGTAGGAAACTCAGCACTTTTGAAAGATGGCACCAAGAGGTAACATATACAGTGAAAATAGAAGTGGGCCCAAAATAGAACCCTGAGGGACACCACATTGAAGAGGCTAAAGATGAACAACACTGCCCCATATTAACAGTAAAAGACCTATCCGATAGATAAGATTTAAACCAGTTTAACACCGTGCCCCGAATGCCAACATAATGCTCCAAGCGAGACAAGAGAATCTGGTGGTCAACTGCACAAAAGGCTGCAGACAAGTCCAAAAGGACTAGTATAGCTGATTGGCCAGAGTCAACAGTTAAAAGAATATCATTAAATACTCTTAAAAGTGCAGTCTCTGTACAGTGATATTGCTTAAAACCAGATTGAAACGTCTCTAAAATACCACAATGGTCCAAATAGTCCTGTAACTGCCTGTACACTACTTTCTCTAAGACCTTGGAAAGAAAAGGAAGCTTAGAGATAGGCCTGTATTTAGAGAGCACCAGAGGGTCAACATTGGGTTTCTTTAAAAGCAGCAGGGACAGAACCAACAAATAAACATGTGTTTATAATAGCTATGATTATGGCAACAACAGTACCCAACAGTACTAAAAACACTTTTTAATTGTGATGGGTGAATACTATCTAACAGACCACAAGAAGGCCTTAACTGATGTACCACCTTAGAAAGGTCAGAAAGAGGCATCAGCACAAACTGGTCAAAAACAGTTGAGCATGGTTGAGAACAGGATGTGTCCATCAGAGAGGATGGAGATAATGATCTAAAACTTGCAATCCTATCTATGAAGAAATTTCCAAGTTTTTTACAGAACAGGTCTGAAGGATTAGAACAAGAGGACACACTAGGAGTGATGAGACGGCTCAAAATGCTAAATAAAACCTGAGGCCTTTGAGAATTGTTCACAATGAGCAAGGAAAAGTATTGTGCCTTTGCATGCTTTAGTGCACACTGGTACTTGGAGAGAGAGTCTTTAAGTATGCCCAAAGAGACATAAAGTCTGTCCTTTTTCCATTTTCTCTCAGCTCGTCTGCAGGCGCATCTGAGAGAGTGGATAGAGTCATTGATCCACGGTTCCGGAGCACGTATACAACGCCGTGTTCCAAAAGGTGCAATGCAGTCCAGAATGTCCGTACAAGTGGAATTAAAGCGTTCCAGAAGCTCATCAGCAGAGATGTTCCAACAGTCCGCGAAGGCCAAAAGATCGGATTCACCAAAAGCAGCAATAAAATGATCGACTGTTGGTGCGTTTAAAAGACGATGAGGTGGCAAAGGATGCCGAATCGGTGCGGAAACATCAACAAACACATTAAATAACACAGGAAAATGCTCTGAGATCTGAGTATCACTGATTTCAGTCACTTTCACCTTTAAGCCATAGGACAGCATGTGTAGGGCCAGATACAGCTTGAGTAAGGTTAAGAGATGTAAGTATTTGAAAAAAAATCCTTAACCAGGGGTTTAGCAGTACAACAAACATGGATGTTAAAATCACCAACAATTAAAACACGATCAGCATTAAGAACAAGACCTATCACAAAATCTGAAAAGTCAGTGATAAAATCATTATTAATCTTAGATGGCAGATAAATCACTGCACACAGAATCGGAACATCAAATTGAATTTTGAAAAGCTGGGACTTAAAGCTTGAGTATACATTGGAAGGAATATTACGGCAGCAAAGTTCAGATTTCCAAACAGAGGCCAAGCCTCCCCCTTGACCAGATAACCAAGGGGAGCTAAAAAATGCACAGTCAGCAGGGTCTGAAGATTAGAGAAATCCACTCGACGTTTTCCAATCCGTGAGTAGCGAGGGTACGGAGTCACAACTGGGGAAAAGAGGCGTCCTCTACCAGGAACAGGTCCAGGAAGAACGGGGATGATCCAGTGAGGTCAAAGACGCACCGAGCGAAAGGCAGCACAGGAAAGCTGGAACGGGTTCCTAACAGCACCGCGAGAGGAGCGCAGGTAGACCCTAAGCCTGATCAGCATGCCGCTCCGCTTCTCTCTTTTCCTCTAACGCCGCTTCTGGGGAGTAGCGAATACTGCGAGATACTCAGGAACAGGTGAGGGGAAAGGTGGAGGCTGAGCAGGGTGAGCATTCAGATGTCTTTGATTTTGCTCAAAATGCTCATAGATCACTTTGATGTTCAGGAGAGATTGGTGATCATAAATGAGCTGAGCAAGGGCATTATGGCAGTAGAAAAACAAAGACAATAAGACTAAAACTTTAAAAGGGCTGAGCAGACGGCAAGCCGTGCACAGTGCTGGCGCCATCACTTTTATCCTCACACTCACGGTTTTTCTCTTTATTCCCCTTTTCATTTTCACCTTTCTGCTCCAAACTGGACTCATTGTCTTTGCTCATCAGCATGTCACCCGCCTCCACTGTCTTCTCCTCCACCACCACCGTCCCCGCAGCGCTCAGTCCAACAACGCTGGGTCCCGCAACGCCACTCCCCCTCGCGGCCGCATCAGCCTTGCTGGGTTCCTCGGATGTGGCGCTCTTTTGCCCCGCACCACCCGACACCGAACCTGCATTACTTGGACACACCTTGATGGTGTGTCCCTCCTCACCACAGCCAAAACATTTTATGGTAGCTTGTGTAGTGAACAAGATATAATCATAATCATATAATCATCCACTCTTACATGAAAATGCAGGTTAAGCTCCTCAGATTTGTTAGGGAGGATCATAAAAACCTGACGTCTGTGGGAAACTACATGACTCAATTTACAACCAGACAAGACCTCTTTAATCGGTGAAACCACCTTACCATATCTGGAAAGCTCCAGCTTCAGAAACTCGTCACTTATGAATGGAGGGACATTAGACAGAGTGACACGAGTCGCAGGTCGTACGAGCGGGGCAAACGACACAAACGCCCCCCCCAACAGTGATCCCTTCTTCCACCAACCTGTTTACCTGCTCCACCTTCTCCACAAACAGGACCACCACCCCATTCATTCGAGCAGCAGATCTTACTGAACTGTGGCCGATCACCTGCCCCACAGCTAACACTGCCTCCTCCACGCCACACGGAAACCCAGGACTGACCCTGATGCCATGTCTCCGCGTCAGAGTGGCAAAACCACCAGCGCCGGCCATGGCGTCCAAAACACCAAAAAGGCCAAACACCCCACACACACTCACAAACACACAAAACACAGAAAAAACAAAAAACAATACAACAATGAAAAATAACAGTAAATGTGAAAAGAAAAAAACAGTGATAGAAAAAGTTTGAAAACTCAAACGCTCAGATAACCACTCTCTCACCTTCCACTCCCAAAAAGAAGGAGAAGAAGAAGATGAAAGAGAAGGTGGAGGATGAGGAGGTTAAATGCTGCTTTTTTCCAAAGGAAAGGTAATCAGAAGATTCTAATTTTCCATCCATTTTTAATTTTGCATCTAGCTGAAAGGCAAACAGGTATGTTTGTGGATTAAATGTGAAAATCCTGTGTTCACTCTGCACCTACTCAATAACTTCCAGAACAGTCTCTGCTCCTTGTTCCATGCACTCTTGAGTATTTTCCATGCCTGAAACATTACAAGATCCTTCTCTTTTCAACATTGCAGAAGATAAGATGATAAAAGTTTCTATTGATCGCTTGGAAAAGGGAATAATTTCTAAGGAGTTATATGGTAAGAACCTGGTAACACCATGGAAACAAACCAGACTTCCTTTTACAGTCCAGTTTCCACTTACTTAATAAGTAAAATTCCATGTTTTTCTTAGCAAAATTGCAAAAAGATAAGATGGTAAAAGTGTCTACTGATCGCTTGGAAAAGGGAACAATGTATTAGGATTTATATGGTAAGAACCTGGTAACACCATGGAAACAAACCAGACTTCCTCTTACAGTCTAGTTTCCACTTACTTACAAAGTAAAATGTCATGTTTTACTTAGCAACATTGCAGAAGACAAAATGGTAAAAGTATTGATCACTTGGAAAAGGGTGCTGTCACGGTTCTGGGGTTTGGGTTTTTCTTTCAGATCTGTGGGGTTTTCACTGTATTGTTTTCACTGGTGGGATCGCTGCAGCTGCTGTGTGGTGTGTGCTGTCTCCACTAATTATGTCTGCAGGGTGTGACAGCTCTCATCAGTGGCTGCAGGTGTGGATCATTACCCAGCTCAGGAGAGCTGGGTATTTAAGCAGAGGAGCAAGAAGAGACAGACGCCAGTTCGTTCCGATCATCCTGTGGTACAGAGCGGCCAGAGACATTACTGACCTGTTATTCCCTGAGACGAGCTCTTTATCGCTTGGTCTTTTTTCTCCCTTCTTTCCAGGAGCTTCATCCGGACCCGACGCCTTCCCGCCGAGCCGTATCTCCTATCCTGGAGAGCAGTCCTTTCCACAGGCTCCCACGCCAAGTTTGGTTTCCCCGGACCTGCTCTCCGCCTGTCTCATTCCCCCCGGTGCGCTGTCTGTCTCTGGTCTCCTCCGGATCCACACCTCCCCGGTCAGCACGCTGCTGTCACCCCTGCCACAGTCTCGTCTGTGGAGACAGCACCACGTCCCGGGCTTCTTCACCTTCCCTCGACTCCTGGGGCTCCACCCCCCGCTGCAGTGTCTTCGGATCCCACCTTCCGCAACTACAGCTTCACCTCACAGTAAGTGTAGTTGCACTTTCCCCGCGCACTGCAGCGGGTCGTGTTGCTTGTTTCCTAACGAGTCTCTTCCCCCAGGATCGAGTCTCTTCCCCGCCTCAGTTCCAGTCCTGTTTTCGTCGAGCACATTACACTGTTTGGTTCTGTTGTCTCGTGCACTTTTTATAATAAATTCACTTCCCCTGATTTCTGTTTCCCCGTGTTTGTATGGAGTTGGGTCGCTCTTGGGGTTCGAACGAACACCCCCTGGTGGGAACCATGACAGGTGCAATGTATAAGAAATTAGATGGTAAGAACCTGGTAACACCATGAGATCAAACCAGACTTCCTTTTACAGTCCAGTTCAGCTTACTTACTAAGTAAATATTAGGAACACTATCAAGAACATACCCAGTATTTAAGATGCACAAGGATCCTTGATATGGGTACGTACAAGGTAAATGCTTAAAAAAAATCTTCTGAAGGGCATATCAGAAAAGGTAATTTCTTGGAAGGTACTATTTTAATTTTTGCTATTACAAATCTAAACTGGTCACAACCTAATTGAGTTGATGGGCAATAGTGGAGGTTTTTCTTAGTAAATCCAGCAGTACTTCTTCTGTATTTACCAACTTATTACATGTGGTAATTACCCCATATATGCTATAATTTTCCATGTATGTATCAGGTAAATGCTGAGTAATTTCTGCTGTACTTTCTCTGTATTTACCTACCTAATACACATGGTAATTGTCATTAACACGCCAAGATTTACCATATAAGTACCAGGCAATTTCTTAGTAATTAGGGGGCTGTAAAAGGAAGTAATACCCAAACATCTACAATTGTAATAGCCTTGATTCCCTCCATGCCTTGACTTACTGTATATCCAATCTGCCCTTCAATTCAAAAATTTGATTTTGTTCTATTAAGATTGTTGCAAGTCATTTGAGCAGCTACACTATAATAATCTGAGGAGTTTCAGTCAGGATTTAAAGTGTTAGGGTTATTGTGGCAATGAAACATCCCCAGTGAAAGTTTATCATGATATTCTCATGGCCTCAGACAGTGGACATGTGGTTTATTTGTCCTGTTAGAGCTTATAGAGATAAAATAGCTCACAATATTCTAAAGCAGGGGCTTAAACATTGCGATGCTGGGAAAATGATTCAATTGATTTAAGTCATGATCATACAACAGACTACTATTTGTTAATGTAAATAATGAGTTTTCTTCATACACCAAAGCCAGTTATTGGGTTGCTCAGGGTTTGGTGGACCAAAACTCTTCACTCCATGCAACTGCTAGGTACATTTATTAGACAACTGGAAATAAAGTTCCAGAGTTTATGCTGATGATACTTAAATTACATTTATCAATGAAGCCTGATGAATTCAATCAATTAGATTGCAAACATGTCCTAGAGATGGAAAATTTTAGATTTATTTATCTATTTTTAAATTCAGACGAGACAGAGATTATGGTTTTTAGACCTTAATACCTTAGAAACAAACTGTGGTCAGTCAGTTAATTTGGATGACATTAACTTGGCATCCAGTAGTAATATAAGAAAACGTGGTGTCATTTTTGACCAGGATATGTCCTGTAGAATCAGAATCAGGTTTATGTGACCATATATGTTCCATACACAAGGAATCTGACTCTGGTTCACTTTTGCTTTTGTACTTATTGCACATTAATGTTGACTCCAGAAAACAACATAATTACTAAGAAAATGTTGATAAATATAGATATTTGTAAACATAAATAGACATGAGTAGATATAGTACACAGACATAGGGGAATACAGTAATACAGCCATAAATGGCTGAGTATCTGAAGCCTACATATAAAGATGAAATTTTATTTTCATGAATGAATATGTTATTTCCGCATTAAGGGTGTTAAACATGTTTGTTCAACATTGTAACTGTCAGGGAGAAGAAACAGTTTTTGTGTCTTCTGGTTTTGGTGTACAGTGATCTGTAGCGCCGCCAGGTTGGGAGAGGAGAAAAGAGGTTAGATTCTGGGTGAGAGGCATCCCTGCTTATTCCACCTGTCCATTTCCTCACTCTACAGGATTTCAGGTCTTGCATGGAGAGCAATGGTAGTAACCAGAAACTAAAATGTGTCCACCACAGACACAGTACTATTGTGTACAATACTGAGAATCATGGGTGGAGGGCTCTGCCTCAGGTCCACTGCTATCCCTAAAGTTTTTAGAGTGTTAAACTATAGATTGTACTGACTGTACCAGAGGACCAGCTGTTCCACCTCCTGTCTGTGAGCAGACTTGTATTTTGTAGTCTACATACTTAAAGGGCATCTTTAATGTTCTTTTAAATGGCAGAAAAACATTTTCCGAGGTTATACAGAGACTTTGGTTGTCCTCTCAAGTTCCCAAGTGAGCGCTTTAAAGTACCAAATCAAGGGAAGAAGAAAAAAATGTGCAGTTTTGGAGTCACATGAAGTACATGAGCTCATCAGCTCTAATTCATTCCTGAGGAAAAGCTGATTCAAAAAGCTTAAATATGGTAAATATTTGTGTCTTTCAATTTCCAGCACAGAAAAATCCAGCTTTCCATGCTTGGGTGTGATTTGCCTGATATCCCTGGGGGGTGACAGTGCTGATGATATGGGTGCTGGACATTATTTTCCAAAGCCTCATCTGCTGCTTCCTGTCTGTCAGAACATTTGCAATCCACAGACAGGTGGATGTTTGGGAAAATGGAGTTGAATACCAAGCTGAAGTTCATAAACAGCATTCTGTTGTACGTCCCTACAGTGTTGTGGTGTTGCAGGATGTAATGCAGCCCCTGACTGCATCATCGACTCACCCTCGCCCTGTATGCAAACTACTGTGGGTTCAGCAGGGTTTTCTGTCATGGTCTTCAGGTGGTTTCGCCAGCCTTTCAAAGGATTTTATGACCCCAGACATCAAGGCGATGGGTCTGTAGTCATTTAAAACCTGAATGGAAGTTTTTTTGGGGGACTGGAATTAGGGTGGACCTTTTGAGGCAGGATGGAACGTGGCCAACTTGGGGCCAACTTTTCAGCACAGACCTTTACGCAGGAAGGAGCACACCATCTTGACCTGAAACCTTTCTGTGTCCTGAAGATTTGACACACCTTATCCTCACAGATCTTGCGATCTGATGGGAGAAAAGTTGGGAGGGGCAGTGATGGTGGAAAACAATGAGTGATATCAACTTAGATAAGCTGACACTCACACCCTCTACCTAAGTCTACATACATGGAATACATTTACTTCCTCTGTGGGGTGTTGTGGGGTGTTGGGTAGAGGTGCACTGATCAGGATTTTGGGGGCCAATCACCGATCATTAAAAGCAGTATCTATGGATTACCTTTTACACTGTTGGTTTTGCATTTCATGGTTATTTGCCCAGAATTTTGTCATAATACACACACTGACACACACATAGAGGTAGACCACTGCGTCTTCTTTCTCTTTCACATTATATTGGGGTCATTAGTGGAACATGAGCGATAGATTTGCTAAGAAAAAAACACGTCGAAAATCTTTTTTTTTTTCACTTAGACTTTGGTTTAAATGTTTCCACAGTGTAAGTAACGTTACACGTAACGGTTTGCAAATAACCAAAAGGTAGTAGTTCCGCTGACACACACACACATACATTTTACCTTTTAAGCATGAACTGCAGGGAGGCACAAGAAAGGGAGAAGGGGGCGGGATTTTACGCTGTGGGTTCGGCAGAATCGTTATGCTCATCTTTTCTGCACTGACTGAAACTGCTGGATTGTGTTGTCAGATTTGAGAACCGTACTACACGTGTCGTGCACATTTGCCACAGAACTCACATGTCCGCAGCTTTTTGTGTAGTTTAGAACAGCAACTCGTACCAGCGCTGCTCTAACTTCACCTTGCCTGAGCCTAAAAACTAAAGAGGAGTAATTATGTAGTAATTATATATTATTGTGGTGCCATTGTTACGCCTATGTAGGGGAAACACTGTTATGTGCGGAGGATCATGTGATATGGCGGCGGTTTGTTGTAAATGTCATGATCTATTTTGAGAACTCTGATCAAAACTGATAGCGCCCCGATCGGTTGATTCCGATTGGATGCCAATCAACTGGTGAATCTCTAGTGTTGGGGTGCGGGTCTGTGTCAGCCACGCTGGCGGGGGGTGTGGAGGTTGGTGCTCGGACCCACCAGTACACTGGTGGACGGTTAAAACAGCACTCTAGATACATTGTACCCTTTCTGTGCAATCATTCCACATGATCAATATACATAAACACTAGGGTTGTGAAAGATTAACTGATAAGACCGGATAATCGGTTTAACAAGTGAGAGATACAGCTGCATCAGTAGCAACCTCTTCAAATGATAAGCATCAGTCATGAATGTCTAGATAAATCGGTTGTACAGTCATGGCTCGGGTATTGCGAGACTTGGAATTGGTTCGCGGTATCACATGTGGGCCAGCGTCTCTAAAACAACGCGAGAGCTTAAGCTGCCCGCGAAACTCTGAACTGCTCAGTGCTAGCATGAGTGATAACTAAATGACAACACAGAATATGCATGAGCTGAAGAAGGACAGCGTCAGCCTGAGTGATGGAAGTGATAATACACAGAAAAAGATTTTCAATGTGTCAGGGAAACAAAAATCCAAAGTGTGGACCGACTTGGTGCACTGTTGCCATGTGCAGGAAACAGTATAGGCTCATAGGCTAGTTTGTTAGCCAATCTGAGTTCAGCAAATTCACATAAGGAATATTAATGAGTCGCAGTCTGAAGCCTGCCAAAGCCAGCTGAATCTTCACATAGAGAGATTGAAAGGTCTAATAATCAGTGTTTCCTAATGTTTTTTAGATATAAAATGTTTCATATTACAGGTTAATACTTCAGAAATAACCACAAAGTCATGAAATTTGTGAAATGGCCTCTTTGAATTTCTGAATAATATGTGCAACTCTAGTCATAGGAACATCTAGCTGCTTGGATATGGTTTTATAGCCTTTACCTTTGACATGCCTGTCTATAATTTCCTTTCTAATCTTCTGCAACAACTCTTTCCTTTTCTTCCTCTAGTCTATGTTGAGTGTGGTACACACCATGTCACCAAACAACACAGTGACTACCCGGAGCCCTATATATAGGCCCACTGACTGATTACAAGATTGCAGACACCTGTGACAGTAAACACACCTTGAGTTAAAATGGCCCTTTGGTCACATTATTTTCAGTCTTTTTTATGGGTACCATCACTTTTGTCCAGGCCTGTACCATGAGTTTATTTTTTTAAATAATTCAGCTGAAGCATGGTTGAAAAGCAATGTCTGAATTTCATTCATTAACATTCATATAATTTTTATTTATTGTTACTTTTGTCAGATTAAAGTAATTTCTATGACTATTGTGAGTTTTTCTTTCATTGACTGAAGGGTACCAACAATTTTGTCCACATCTGTATTATGGAAGTATACTGTAACTGATATATACAATGTACTTTGTCTTTAAAATTTGACAGAACAATGACTTGAAAAATAAAAACCTGTCACTATTTCCAACAAGTATGCAGTCATACCTTATTACTCAGAGCCTCGATCTTATCTTGGTCCAGTTTATGCTGCCGGTTGCTGGCCTCCATTGTTGTGGCAAATCTCTCCACCTCTCTGTTGAGAACACAAACCACGTTTTCAAACGTGCCAGATTTAACCTCGAGTTCTGTGCACCTGCGGCCCAGTTCAGCCACCTTGGTCTTTTCGCTGTGGAGCTGTAGCTCCAGCGCCGCACCCACTGAGCTGGGCAGGGGTGTGAAGGAGGTTGAAACAGAGAGAGTGGGAGGAAGAGTTGGAGGTGGAGGGAGAGGAGCTGAAGCAGATGGGACAGGGGGACCAGAGTTGGAGGAGGAAGAAGGGGAGGAGGTGGCAGCTCCCTGCACGGGAGGTCCAGAGGAAGTGGTGCTGAGCTGGGAGACTCGGGCCTCGAGTTCCCGGAGGGATTGTTGGAGTTCTACCAGTTTGTGTCCGGCTACTTCCAGTCCTTGGGGCTGTAGGCCTTCCATGCACACTTTCATGCCCATAATGTAGTGTAGGAGCAGGTTCAAGTGCTCGTAGGCGAAGGCACGTTCATGATCATGAATCTTCTCCTTCTCCACCTAATAAAAAGAGGAGGCATCAAAAATAAAATAAGACAGATGAAGAATGGGTTCATGCCTGTATTATTATTATTTTTATTATTTATGTTTTATGTCACGCACAGTGCTCTACAGCACTGCTAATACTGCCCCATTAACACAAAAGCAATCTAATATATCAATAAAAAAAAAGAAACTGAATGGTAAAGTGAGAAAAAATTATCTAATTCCACAGAAAGTTCTGCTGTGGAACAAAAGAGACAATAGTGCAATACATACTGATATAACTTAGATCTGTTATTAGACAAAATGCACAATGACTAATTTCCTGTGACAATGACACATACATCTTTATCAGAGATGTTTCTTCTATAAAAACCTTGGGATAATCATTTAATCTTAACTATATGGATGAATCAACAAATCAAAGTGACACTAAATTTGGGATGACATCATCTAATATATAATTTAAAATTTTAATATATTTTTTTTACCCTGTTCATTTACAAGTTTATATTTAATTAAGGGAATGGCCTACACATTGTTACAGCAAATGTCACAGCTTTATTTATAAAGGAACTTTCTTCCAAAAGGCCCCTGTTTGTTTAAACTGGTCACTTGACTGCTGTGGAGTAATAGTTTATAAGCTAAGGACTGGGATCTGCTTTAAGCATATTATATGTGGAGAAGGAACACCATCAGAAGACAAGAGGTCATCAGGAGGTCATCGTTGGGAGGAGGACTGGAGACACGATTCATTAGGCGTCTGGGAGCTTGATGTAAAAGCGCAGATGGGGGGGACGGGTGGGATCTGTTTCTGATTCAGATCGACCCTGATCTGCCGCCTCCCCCCCCACTTTTATAGCAAAAATGAAAGAAAAAGATTGGACGTTAAGCAACTGAAACTCCTTTCCCATAGCAGATAGTAGTAAATGCATCACAACGTAACCCGACACCAACACCAGAAGCTTCAGTAAGAGAGCAGCAGCCAGTGGTGTCGCCTAGCCAGAGCATTCCCGGCTCTAGCCCCGAACATTTTTCGTCAAGCCTTTTTTTTTCCCCCCTGAATTGTGCTATGACATTAATGAAGAAGGCAGCTTTGTATGTTCTTGGCTTTAGTGAATGCAACAGAGGCACAGCGATATGACCAATCAGAGAGGAGTTGTACAGAGAGGGAGAATCCTCCGTGTCTTATTGGCTGACAGCCTCTCCCACTCTCCCACCTGCGTTAATCTAAACTTTGAACTCTGGAGCGCTTCCAACAGGACTAATGGACATCTGACAATTGTTTGCAAAAAATAAATAGTTACGGTTCATCACTTGTGGTTTGCAGTGGGCGGCAAGACTTTGGGCCGACACATGAAACAGGTAAAAAATCTAGTAATTTACCGCTGACTTGTCTGAGCTCCGTGAATTTCCGCATTTAAGAAGAGGCGGGGTTCGTTATCAAATCAATGAGGAGTTGCTGACTTCCTTTGTTTACAGCTTTTATTTTAGTGAAACAGCAATTGGTCAGTCACACACACTCCATGAAACAGGTTTGACTGATTCAACCGTGAGGTTGCTAATGAAAAACAGTGAAAATGGAGTTTAAAACGAGGTGTCCCCCTTCTCACTATTGTTCTACAATTACTTATTAAATGTTGTCCTGTGTTCTGTAAATAGTTTTATTTCTGTATATTGTTGAATTTTTGGTGCAAGTTATTAAACAGTTCAGTTATTAAACAACTCTAATTATATAAAGTTCCTTTTTTTTTTAGTAAATGATCCATTTACTATAAAAAATAAGGGAAATAAAAAGTAAACACAATGAATTGAGAAGTATTTATATCAATCTTATTCTGAAGAAGTTTCTAACTTAAAGCCAAAAACTTGATGAGAGCTCTTCATCCCTGTCCTCCTCATCCTCACTGCTGACTGCCTGAGAACAGGATTTATAAATAGATTTATTCTTGTACCTCCACCCGTCAGGTTGAAATTACCTGTATGTATAAATATACAGGGTGGGCCATTTATATGGATACACCTTAATAAAATGGGAATGGTTGGTGATATTAACGTCCTGTTTGTGGCACATTAGTATATGTGAGGGGGCAAACTTTTCAAATTGGGTAGGGACCATGGTGGCCATTTTAAAGTCAGCCATCTTGGATCCAACTTTTGTTTTTTCAATAGGAAGAGGGTCATGTGACACATCAAACTTATGGGTAATTTCACAAGAAAAACAATGGTGGGATGTGGGATAGGTAGAATGTGAAAGGATACATCAGACCCATCCTTAAATTTCAGGGAAAAAAGTACACATTTCAAGGAAGTATCCTTGGAATTTGGACAGTTCTTGTTGTGGCGGTGTGACGTAACAAGGATGTGTGACCTAAGAAGGATGCAGGACCTGAATTTGGAAGCCAGAAAGCCAGAAGCAGCTGTCAGTACCATCATCTTGATCATAATTTCTAATAATCACAATGTTGTTGTCATGTTTAAGTTTGAAAATAAACACATTTGAAGCTTTAAACATGTCAATTTTCCCAAATTCTTTTATGAGTATGGATGTTCCCAGGTCCAGGAAACGCCCCTGGCAGCAGCAGCACTTTTGCCAACGTTTTCACTATGTCTAATAACTTTTCAGACCCCCTTTGTGACTTCTTTTCCCAAAAACAGCTCGGCAACATTATTGGCCTGCCTTGGATACTTTATTTAGAGCTGTTAGAGCATTGTTGCCGATATGTATTGCAGATTAAAGGGACCCAGGCTTCTCAGCTCTCCTGCAACGGGGCTCAGAAGCTGAGCCGCACGCTGCAGCCTTTATCACCTGTTGTGCATTCAATTAATGTTGTGAATTCAACAACATAGCATATTAGAAGAATATAGAATACACCTTCCGCCAAACTAAGATTTATGGGGGGAAATAAAACATGATTTATGACATGCTGTAAAAAAAGGGGGGCGGTTCCGGGAGGAAGTGGTGCGTCATGCGTGATGACGTCATAAGTACGTGCGCGCTCGAGTCACGTGGGTTTGATCATGTAATTATATACTCATGTGGTTGAAGATGATGCTTGTGGTATACGGTGAGGGAGGGGGTGGAATATGCTTTTGTGACATGTGCATTGGATTTTATTACGGCTTTAACTGCAGGAAGTGGGGGGAAAACGGTCTAAATTAATTAAATAAAAAACTAAATTCTCTAAAGAAACTTGGTTTTTGGAATTGTATCCACAAACACAGTATCAGTTGTGTGGATGTAAAACACTTGTATGTTTGCTATCTCTTTGTGAGTAAAAAACACTCGCAAATATAAAAGTAATCAAGATCTAAAAGAAAATGCGGTATAGATAGCTTCTCTACTCACCTCCATTTTTTTTTTGAGAGAAATCATCCATCAGCAGCAACACAGGTTCTATTCTTAGGAGAAACAATAACTCTGTATTTAAAACACAATCTCAACTGTTTGAATCCCCAGTGCGTGAACGGACACAACACGCGTGAACGGATATCACGCGCGCAAACAGACAGAATGTGCATGAACGGGGTGGTTTTATATGCTTGCTCCGTAATAGTCTAAAAAATAAATTAGGTTAAATTAAGAAAAAATGTTTTTTTCCACTCCTGACCGCTTTCCTGCACCCTCTAATACGAGAATAAAAAACATTTTCAGATCTCACACATGCTCAACACATCTCAGGTCTTTACACATCACTCGTTTACATTCAAATGAGACAGTCTCTCGCCATCACAACAATCCGCTCCTGTATGTAGGGTGGAGCCTCAGCTGCAGAAAGAATAAATAGGCTATCAATGCCTGCTTCCGAACGTATATTAAACACACAGGGAAAAAATATGGCGAGGGTTAAGTCTAAGCTGGCAGGTAAATCTAACAAAGGATAAAAGGATAAAATAAAGGATAAAAAAAAACAACTAACGAATACAACCCTTCAGGAGAAACACTTGGCCAAGTGTTCTTTCATCTGGGAGACTCCGATTACTCTCACACACTTTCCCAAGTCTGCCGATACACCGCAAAGAAGCACCCTCTTTCTTCGCTGAACTCAAATACCCCCAGCCGGTGTCTTACAGGCCGAGTGGCCTCCAGATGACTTGGGGGGTAGATGGGTACTGGGGCTATATTTTTAGCTATTAGACCAGCGAGCTCTATCTTTATCAGTGGCAGACCGATGAGGAAGTAGGCCCAATGTCAGCTATGGGTTTGCTGATGTCTAATGACTGGACCGTCATGAAGCTCACTATCCCCCTCAGAGCTGGATCTCCTGGGTGCAGTGACATCGAATCCTTGCCGACCCTCAAGAAACCCCGGCTGGAGTGGACTCTATGCAGCGCTGAAGTTGCCGATATGAAGACAACATTTAGCGCTGTTTGGGAGACAAAATCTTCACCGGAGAGTGGTTTTTCAGTGCGAGCATGAGTGAATCTCTGAAATGTGAACTTTTCACCCTTGAGTATTTTAACTCAGATTGTGGGGTATTTAAAACAGTTATTCATCCCTTTTGATGCTTGGTGAAAGAAAATGAATGAGGTCGGGGAACGACTCTCCGCCCTCTTCTGCGCCTCCAGATGCTGGCAAGATCTAGTCTGTGGGAAAAAACACAAGAATTTAAATAACCACGCCTCTCTCGAGCCTGAGAGCACATAAGCCGATGGGGATATGGGTTAACTGTAAAGCGCTCTCACAAACTCAACAATGAAGCAAACCATCATGGTTCTGCACGGACCCCCTATCACCCACGCTCAGCTACTCTTTGGACTCTCTGGCCCCGTCTCCTACCAGCTTCATCTATTTGCAGCATCATGAGAAGGCCTCGCAACCAGCCTCTCACGGGGACTGTGATGAGATCGACGGCTGTCTCTCGAGCCCTCTGATGTGGCTTGTGAAAACCGGCGTGCTCCACCTTCTCAACTTATCCATTTTAAAACTCCGGAGAGACATGTGCCATGGGTGTTCAGTGAACCACCCGAGCCAGATTGGGCACGAATGCCTGGAGAAAACTGAGGACGACTTCATCTGGAACAACTTCCACCCGATTCTGTGACGTCTGATGCAACCCACTCTCATTCCTGCGATACAAGATCTTCTAGCATCTCGTAACACCCACGCGGATGTGGTGGTTATGAAGATGGTGGTCGAGACGATTTTACATGAACTGAGGTTTGAGAGAAAAGACTTTCATGCCTCTATAAATCACATGTTACAGGTGTTTCCAGAATAGCGCTACAACTGGTGGCAGCTTGTTGGAGTAGCTCTGTGACTTTGCTAGCACTTGCTAGCATTTTTTTTGGTCTTTTTGAGTATTTCTTGCTAGTTTTTTCTTCTGGAAATATTTTCTAAATACTTTTCTTCTGATTTGGATGCTGTGCTGATTGAGTTTTTTGCTTGATTTGTCACTTTTTTGCCACTTGTTATGATGCGTAACCATGGCAACAAGAGACTTGTTTACAAGAAAGAGCAGCTAACTGACATTTCTAAGGCTGAAATAATCTTCAAATTGAAACTCTGGATCCCTGATGAGCTCAAAAGAAGAAGACATGGATGCAGAGCAGGAGCAAAGTGAAGAGAGAGAAAGAGGAAGTTTAAACCTTCACTTCCATCAGTCATATTGACAATGTGAGATCTCTTTGCTAACAAAATGGATGAACTTGAAGCTCTGCCCAAGACCCAGCCAGAGTATCAGGAATGCAGCATCATGTGTTTTACTGAGACACGGCTAAAGGAACATATCCCAGACTCCTGTGTGTCTCTGTCTGGCTTTCAAACAATATGAACAGACAGAGATTTGAAGAGGAGCTGCAAAAGA
The DNA here is from genome assembly GCA_006937955.1 of Pachypanchax playfairii. NCBI lineage: Eukaryota > Metazoa > Chordata > Actinopteri > Cyprinodontiformes > Aplocheilidae > Pachypanchax > Pachypanchax playfairii. Next base: position 531,956 of record SSNP01000237.1, read on the forward strand.
AGAGGAGTTTGTCAGCTGATCACATCTGCAGTCACCTGTTGGGGAAGCAGCATCAGACTATGTGACATGAAGAGGCTGAACAGATTGACAAGGAGGACTGATTCTGTCATGGAGACTGAACTGGAGTATCTTGAGTTGATTGTCCAAAGGAGGATGAAGAACATGATGGAAAACCCTCATCATCCTCTTCAGAACACAGTAACTCAACAACAGAGTGTCTTCAGTCAGAAGATTCTTCATAATCCGCTGCAGCACAGACCGCTACAGGAGATCCTTCCTGTCCACACCTAGAACTCTCTTTGGCTCCCTGAAAAAGAACTGAGCTACAACAACACTTGAATTTCCCTTCGGGGATTAATAAAGTATTTTTGATTTGATTTGATTTGATTTGATGTTTGACTCGTATGATGATGACATTCATACTGGCCTGAACATGCTGACGGATCATTTTTCTGAGTGAGCTGCTTCACTTGTGAGAGAACCTTTTTATCTTATTTAAAAAAATAAATAAATAAATATGTGTGCTTTCATTTTCATCATCTGCACGAATTAAACTTTTAAAGAAAAAAAAAACCCTTGTCTGGTTATTTGTTTTTGTTTAATTCAGGTTCGATTCAGCGTCTAAGACCAAAAAAAAAAACATGAATCAAGTTCTGAAGAGAGCTTATTACGTCCCATCAAGGAAGTTTCGGGGGTTTGGAGCGGTTACGCCGCGATGTTCAGACAGTCATCGGTGTTAAACCCGGCATCAATAGAGTCACAGACTTTCTCTCTGGGCAAGACTGTTACACTTTTCACAGGAGTGCAAGGTCACGATTTCCGCGAAACAGAGTTTTTGTCTCCAAACTGTCAAAACAATTCCAAGCCGATCTTTGCGACATGCAGGCCTTGACGGCTTACAATGATGGATTCAGATATTTATTAACTGTCACTGACGTATTCTCCAAAAAGGCCTATGCCAGAGTTTTAAAGACCAAATCAGCCGCTGAGGTGACACGTGCCTTTGAAAGTATTTTACGCGAAAGCGGAATTCCAGAAAAAATACAGACCGACGCTGGAAAGGAATTCTTTAATAGAAGAGCTGATGAAGAAGTATGATGTCACCCATTTCTCGACTGGGAGCGAGCTAAAAGCCAGCGTAGTTAAGAGATTTAACTGCACTTTTAAAACCAGAATGTGGAAGTATCTTACAGCCAATGACACACACAGATATGTGGATGTGTTACCTGATTTCATACATGGCTATAATAATTTGTATCACTCGAGCATCAAAATTCCACCTGCACGGGTCACTTCAGAAACAGCTTTCAGGAATCTGTAAGGCTCAGTTCCCATCAAACCTAAAGCGAATTTCAGATTTAAGAAAGGGGACAGCATTAGAATTTCTAAATTGAGAGGTGATTTCGACAAAAGGTATGAGCAGACCTTCAGCAGTGAGATTTTCATGGTCTCAGAACCCATAGCACACGATCCGCCTGTCTAAGATCGTGGATTTTCAGAACAAACCCGTCCTGAAAAGTAACAATAAGTAAGAATAAACCCTATCATGTGGAAAAAACAAATTTAAACACGCAAAGTCAGAGGCGTTAAACAGAGTCTCGTGAAGAGGAAATTTTACCCCGACAAGTTCAATTCCTGCGTCAGAACGGATGACCTGATACAGGTTTAAATACAGACTTGAAAACTAATTCCTTCTCATTCTCTCAGATACACAGAAATGGTTTTTACATCACTCTTCCATCCAACGCAAGCATGGATGTGTTTAGATATAACACCAGTTCGAAATTCATTACTAAATTATCCCGTCCGATAGAGCTCAAGGGGCAATGGGTCGTAGGTCTGTGTGAGATTTCGTATTCTCATTCTTGGTATATTACCGTCCGTCCGTCCGTCCGTCTTCTTCCGCTTATCCGGGGTCGGGTCGCGGGGGCAGCTGTCTAAGCAGGGCAGCCCAGACTTCCCTCTCCCCGGCCACAACCGCCAGCTCATCCGGGGGGATCCCAAGGCGTTCCCAGGCCAGCCGGGAGACGTAGTCCCTCCAGCGTGTCCTGGGTCTTCCCTGGGGCCTCCGTCCCGTGGGACGTGCCCGGAACACCTCACCTGGGAGGCGTCCAGGAGGCATTCTGACCAGATGCCCGAGCCACTTCATCTGGCTCCTCTCGATGCGGAGGAGCAGCGGTTCTACTTTGAGCCCCTCCCGGATGACCGAGCTTCTCACCCAATCTCTAAGGGAGAGCCCGGCCACCCTGCGGAGAAAACTCATTTCGGCCGCTTGTACTTTCTTTCTTTCGGTCACTACCCAGAGCTCGTGACCATAGGTGAGGGTAGGAACGTAGATCGACCGGTAAATCGAGAGCTTCACCTTCTGGCTCAGCTCCTTCTTCACCACGACAGATCGACGCAGGGTCCGCATTACTGCAGATGCCGCACCGATCCGCCTGTCGATCTCACGCCCCATTTTACCCTCACTCGTGAACAAGACCCCGAGGTACTTAAACTCCTCCACCTGGGGCAAGACCTCGCCCCCGACCCGGAGAGTGCACTCCACCTTTTTCCGATTGAGGACCATGGCCCCCGACAGAGACAGAAGCCCCCGGGGGACACGGTCGAACTCCTTCTCCAGATCCACAGAGCACATGTAGACTGGTTGGGCGAACTCCCATGCCCCCTCCAGGACCCCGAAGAGGGTGTAGAGCTGGTCCATTGTTCCACGGCCAGGACGAAAACCACATTGCTCCTCCTCAATCCGAGGTTCGACTATCCGACGGACCCTCCTCTGCAGAACCCCTGAATAGACTTTACCAGGGAGGCTGAGGAGTGTGATCCCCCTGTAGTTGGAACACACCCTCCGATCCCCCTTTTTGAAGAGGGGGACCACCACCCCGGTCTGCCAGTCCAGAGGCACTGCCCCCGATGTCCACGCGATGCTGCAGAGGCGTGTCAGCCAAGACAGCCCCACATCATCCAGAGCCTTAAGGAACTCCGGGCGAATCTCATCCACCCCCGGGGCCCGGCCACTGAGGAGCTTCTTAACTACCTCAGCAACCTCAGCCCCAGTGATAGAAAAGTCCAACCCCGAGTCCCCAAACTCTGCTTCCTCATCGGAAGACGTGTTGGTAGGATTGAGGAGGTCTTCGAAGTATTCCGCCCACCGACCAACGACGTCCCGAGTCGAGGTCAGCAGCCCACCATCGCCACTGTATACAGTGCACTGCTTCCCCCTCCTGAGACGCCTGATGGTGGACCAGAACCTCCTCGAAGCCATCCGGAAGTCCTTCTCCATGGCCTCTCCGAACTCCTCCCATGCCCGAGTTTTTGCCTCAGCAACCACCCGAGCCGCAGCTCGCTTGGCCTGCCGATACCTGTCAGCTGCCTCTGGAGTCCCACACGCCAAAAAAGGCCCGATAGGACTCCTTCTTCAGCTTGACGGCATCCCTCACTGCCGGTGTCCACCAGCGAGTTCGGGGGTTGCCGCCACGACAAGCACCGACAACCTTACGGCCACAGCTCTGATGAACAGCCTCGACAATAGAGGCGCGGAACATGGCCCACTCGGACTCTATGTCCCCCGCCTCCCTCGGGACATGATTGAAGCTCTCCCAGAGGTGAGAGTTGAAGCTCTCTCTGACAGGGGACTCCGCCAGGCGTTCCCAGCAGACCCTCACGACTCGTTTGGGCCTGCCAGGCCTGACCGGCATCCTCCCCCGCCATCTGAGCCCACTCACCACCAGGTGGTGATCAGTTGACAGCTCCGCCCCTCTCTTTACCCGAGTGTCCAGGACAAGGGGCCGCAAGTCCGACGACACGACTACAAAGTCGATTATCGAACTGCGGCCCAAGGTGTCCTGATGCCAGGTGTTAAGGTGGATACTCTTGTGCCTGAACATGGTGTTCGTTATGGACAATCCGTGACGAGCACAGAAGTCCAACAACAGAACACCACTCGGGTTCAGGTCAGGGGGGCCGTTCCTCCCAATCACGCCCCTCCAGGTCTCACTGTCATTGCCCACGTTAGCGTTGAAGTCCCCCAGAAGGACAATAGAGTCCCCGGGAGGGGCGCTCTCCAGCACCCCACCCAAGGACTCCAAGAAGGGTGGGTACTCTGAGCTGCTGTTCGGCCCGTAGGCACAGACAACAGTCAGGACCCGTCCCCCCACCCGAAGGCGGAGGGAGGCTACCCTCTCGTCCACCGGGTTGAACTCCAACGTACAGACGCCAAGCCGGGGGGCAATGAGTATTCCCACACCTGCTCGGCGTCTCTCACCAGGAGCAACTCCAGAGTGGAACAAGGTCCAACCCCTCTCGAGGATGGTGTTCCCGGAGCCCAAGCTGTGCGTCGAGGTGAGTCCAACTATATCTAGTCGGAACCGCTTAACCTCACGCACCAGCTCAGGCTCCTTTCCAGCCAGAGAGGTGACATTCCACATCCCTAGAGCCAGCCGCTGCAGCCGAGGATCAGACCGCCAGGGTCTGGCCCGCCTTCGGCCACTGCCCGGCTCACATTGCACCCGACCCCTATGGCCCTTCCTGTGGGTGGTGGGTCCACTGGAAGGGGGGCCCATGTCTCCTTTTCGGGCTGAGCCCGGCCGAGCCCCATGGGCAGAGGCTCGGCCACCAGGCGCTCGCTGCCGTGCCCCATCTCCAGGCCTAGCTCCAGAGGGGGGCCCCGGTGACCCACGTCTGGGCGAGGGACACTTGGCACCATTCATCTTATTCTCCATAAGGGCTTTTTGGGCTGCGCTTTGTCTGGTCCCTCCCCCAGTAACCTGTTTGCCATGGGTGACCCTACCAGGGGCACGAAGCCCCAGACAACATAGCCCCTGGGATCCTCAGAACACACAAACCCCTCCACCACGATAAGGTGGCAGCCCAAGGAGGGGTATATTACCAAAGATTCAAATTATTTTGAGCTCAGGAGGGTTGCAAAGAGACTCGGGGTGCAAGATGAGGAAATGGTACTTCAGATCGAATTCATGACGGGGGTTATTACGATCACCCCGTGATTCTCGCTAAAGACATTGACTATGAGTTGCAGGGACAGGACGTTGACGCTGATATTAAATTTAACAAAGTCACCAAACGCTTCGAGTTTCAGTGAGATGGCAGCTTTCAGATCTGAGCTTTGCTACATGCTGGGACTAAGAGAAAATGATTGGTTTTCAGTGTGTTGCTGCGAAGCCACCTACCCCAGTGATCTTAATGGAGGTCTTTATAATTTGTACGTTTATACCGATATTGTCCAGTATCAGATAGTGGGTGACGCATGTGACACTCAGGTATAATGAGATCCATGGCGCTCCCGTCTCAAAGAATTACATAAAAAACATTGAGATTCAGATCAAATTGGATCAGAAACGTCTCCTGAACTTTGTGTATGGAAAAAGTATAAAAAAAGCTACATTTCCTGCCGGTAACCGACCCTGAGTTTGAAAAAAAATAATTATGGCTCATTTGAGTAACGACCCCAACTGGTTTGTAGATTATTATGTGACCCAGGCAGGTGGCACATTTGTGGGATTTTCTGGAGCTCCCATGGTTTACGGCCGAGGGTTCGGGGGGTTGATTTCAAAACTGTTTCGATTCGTTTCATCTCTGGTCACCAGAGGTTTTAATCTGGTGAAACCCCATCTGACAGCAGCTGTGAGAAACATTGCTTCTGATGTTATGAGCAGAGCTGTAAACAAACTCACAAACCATTAGCAGGAGGAGTCAGGGGTCATGATGATCGCTAGGAGACCGAGAAGCACGCCCCCCCGGTCGGCTTGTGCGTAAATCTAAAAAGCAGAATGTACAAAAAAAGAAGTCAGTTACATCTCAGAGGGGGAAGAGGGCAAGATCCGCATCAGTCAGCGCTTCTGATATATTCACATGCTAGAAGGTCCCCAGAATGTACGCTGAGTGAACTGGATCTGTTCAACGTGGGACCCAGTAAGATGTCTATAAATGATCACATTTATCAAGAAATTCACCCGCTGTCAGTGATTACAGAGAGTGGACCTAATGAGTTTTTCATCCCTGGAGACGGTGAAAAATATCTCGATCTGAATGATACGCTTCTCTACGTAAAAATTAAAATTACGCAGGCTGATGGATCTGATCTGGATCCTGAAGATCAGGTCAGACTCATGAAGTACCCTTTAAACACCATATTTTCCCAGTGTGATGTGACGCTAGGGGACCGCTTGATCTCCCAGTCCAGCGCCATGGATCCATATAGAGCGATGATTGAAACACTTTTGAACTATTCAGAAGACATGCTGAAAAGCCAATTCAGCTCTGGACTTTTCTACAGAGATACAGCCGGTGCAATGAATTCGCCTAGATGATGGTCCGAATCTACACTCACCGGCCACTTTATTAGGTACACCATGCTAGTAACGGGTTGGACCCCCTTTTGCCTTCAGAACTGCCTCAATTCTTCATGGCATAGATTCAACAAGGTGCTGGAAGCATTCCTCAGAGAGTTTGGTCCATATTGACATGATGGCATCACACAGTTGGCGCAGATTTGTCGGCTGCACATCTCCCGTTCCACCACATCCCAAAGATGCTCTATTGGATTGAGATCTGGTGACTGTGGAGGCCATTTGAGTACAGTGAACTCATTGTCATGTTCAAGAAACCAGTCCGAGATGATTCCAGCTTTATGACATGGCGCATTATCCTGCTGAAAGTAGCCATCAGAAGTTGGGTACATTGTGGTCATAAAGGGATGGACATGGTCAGCAACAATACTCAGGTAGGCTGTGGCGTTGTAACGATGCTCAATTGGTACCAAGGGGCCCAAAGAGTGCCAAGAAAATATTCCCCACACCATTACACCACCACCAGCAGCCTGAACCGTTGATACAAGGCAGGATGGATCCATGCTTTCATGTTGTTGACGCCAAATTCTGACCCTACCATCCGAATGTCGCAGCAGAAATCGAGACTCATCAGACCAGGCAACATTTTTCCAATCTTCTATTGTCCAATTTCGATGAGCGTGTGCAAATTGTAGCCTCAGTTTCCTGTTCTTAGCTGAAAGGAGTGGCACCCGGCGTGGTCTTCTGCTGCTGTAGCCCATCTGCCTCAAAGTTCGACGTACTGTCCGTTCAGAGATGCTCTTCTGCCTACCTTGGTTGTAACGAGTGGTTATTTGAGTCACTGTTGCCTTTCTATCAGCTCGAACCAGTCTGGCCATTCTCCTCTGACCTCTGGCATCAACAAGGCATTTCCGCCCACAGAACTGCCGCTCACTGGATATTTTTTCTTTTTCGGACCATTCTCTGTAAACCCTAGAGATGGTTGTGTGTGAAAATCCCAGTAGATCAGCAGTTGCTGAAATACTCAGACCAGCCATTCTGGCACCAACAACCATGCCACGTTCAAAGTCACTCAAATCACCTTTCTTCCCCATACTGATGCTCAGTTTGAACTGCAGGAGATTGTCTTGACCATGTGTACATGCCTAAATGCACTGAGTTGCTGCCATGTGATTGGCTGATTAGAAATTAAGTGTTAACGAGCAGTTGGACAGGTGTACCTAATAAAGTGGCCGGTGAGTGTAGGTCTTAATAAGCGAGCCAGCTTCTCCACTGCATCTCAAGAGGTGCACCTGCTCGGGCCTCTGTACGCTGACATTTTTTTTTTTTTTGAAAAACTTCTTTTAAACTCTATAGACATGAGAGTTAAGCTGACCAGAGCCAGCGATGAATTTTGTCTCATGGGGGCTACGGACTCTGGTTTTAAGCTCACAATTTTGGGAGCTTTCCTTTTTATGAAAAAAGTGTCTGTATTACCTCCAGTCCGTCTCTGGCATACTGCAGCTCTATTAAAAGCAAACGCTCTTTACCCAATTTCCCGAGTTAGTGTTAAAACCTTCGTTTTAGCAATGAAGTGTCAAGAAGCATTCACAGGGAGAAGGAATTTAAATCCTTTTAATTTCTGACATAACAATGTGGAATATATGGCTCTCTGGAAAGTTGGGAGACAGGTCCCGGGAAAACTGTTCCAGCCCAATTTCGATCAGGGAGCGTCTGTCAGAGAATATTTCAACATGTTTTTAGCGAGAGGCCATCATTTAAAAGATATTCTGAGCATCACTTGTGAAGAATTCAACTCAGGATATACGTTTTTTGTTTTCAACCTGAACCCGTGCGAGGACACGGACATTCTCTCCCCGGTCGATTCAGGGAATCTCCGATTGGAGATACGCTTCAGAGCCCTGCTGGGACACACGTGTACTCTAATTGTCTAGGCGTGTTATGATTCGATTCTGGAAATTAATTCTAGAAGGGAGGTGCTGGTGGATTTTTACTGAGGAGAATCATGAACAATTATGAAATATGGCACCTGATACGTCACCTTCTGGGGGAGAGAGATTTAGAGGTGTTTTCGCATCTGATCTAGGGATGGGACAATACACTTAAACTCACGATACGATGCACCTCGATATGTCAGAGTCACGAAACGATATCTGTCACGATACGATATCAAAAAAGAATAAAAAAAGAAAAAAATATTACTATATAATAACAACTTGTTTATTTTTGTTTCAGTTGCACACACGGAAACACAAGGCCTAACAGGATAGCGCTTTTCATGTTTTTAGCACATTACTGAAGAGTTTTCTCTTCATGCTGAGTTACTATGATTGGACACCTCTCTGAAACATGCTTTTGTGCAGAAAATAATGTGCAGCGGTCGCGCTCGCAGCCTGATGAGGCTGAGTCACAGATATTACACGAGCTAATCAAAATTTAGCTTTTGCTTTAATCAACAACAATATACTACAAAGGGACAGGTCCCATTCTAAGACGTTGAAGCCGCTGCAGTACGAACCATCGGCTTGAAACGGTAGTACGGTCACGCGCGCGCTGCACCTGTTTGCAGAGTCACATAATGTAACTGGAGCTAATAGCGTTGGCTAACAGTGTACCAATAGAGAAGAGCCTCATTCTATGCCGCCAATCCGCTGAAGGGCGAACTATCGGCTCGAAACGATACGGATCAGAGCTGCTCCTCTCATCCAAATATTCCTCCATTTCACCTGTCCCTCTCTGGCGCGTGTGTCAGTCAGAGTGACATTTCAGTCACAGCACAGAATGCCGCACCTTGTTAGTCTGCCAGTCACTCCCATTTTCATGTTATTTTTTAAATCTCAGACTGTATCCGGGGAGGGGGGGTAAGTTTTCCTTCAAGCAGTTTCACTATGTCTTTTAAATCTGATATATCAGTGTTATCCAGAGTGTCGATTTCTCTCACATTCCTTCGGATTTCTGGGCAGCTCAGTGCTACTGAGACAGCCGCTTGTTGCTCCAGGTAGCGCGCTAGCATGTCGTATGTGCTATTCCACCTGGTCTGGACATCGGTGATGAGTCTAGTCTTTATTTCGCGATACATTTTTTTCAAACTCGATGCGTTTCTTCACGTTTTGTATCGCGATATTTCGCCAAACGATATTTCGTCCCATCCCTAATCTGATCAGCTCAAGAGCATCCCCCTGCGGTTCAAGCATGATGTCTTTTTCGTCATTAATACACACCCCATTTCCTTACCCGGTGAACACTGGGTGGCAGCCACTCTGGACGGTGAAGAAGCCCCCTTTTTCGAATCCCGCCATCATTTCATCATTATCCCAGGGATATTTTAAGGTTCCTTAAAAAGCATTCATCTAGGATACGATACCACACTCTGCAGTTACAAGATGTAAATTCTGTAGTCTGTGGTCACCACTGTATTTTTTATCTCTGTCATAAGGCCTCTGGTTTATCTCTAGAGGAGGAGATCTTGTCAAAATATCAGCATGATGTGATGCAGAATGATTTGATGGTGTATAACTTTGTGAAAAAATACCTGAAATGTATCATGAAAAATAAAAAAAATATGCCTTTTACTCATACTATGTGTTCTTTGAGGACGATTGGAGATTGTTATAGAAAAAACTCTGTAGACCACGAATATGATTTTCAATAAAAAACATTTTAAAAAAAACAAAAAAAACCAGAGTATTCGTTCTTTTACATTCATTCAAATGTGATCCATTTTTTCTTTTCTAATTTTAAAGAATCGTCCTTCTTCATACTCCATGTAGGAGATAAAGTTATATGTCCCTGGGTCCTTCCAGAGTCTGAATCGCGTCTGCTCAGCAAATCACTGTATTGTTCATGCGCCGCCAGGTTTGTGACAGTGGAGAACGGAATGTTAACGCGAGCATGAAATTCTCCCACCCTCTGGCTCTCTTAAAGGGGTGAAACAACCTTTTCAACAAATCGATCATATGAGACCCGCTGATAATTTCACCTTTATAAATAAATTCACCCTTGTCAGTCCATCTGCTACCAGAATAAACCAATTTCTTTAAAACATATTCAGCGTTTCTACGATCACGGGGTGGAAGGTTCATATTAATTTCATCCCCGTGGGTCTTGGGATTCATCCGTCTGTAATGCTTGGTCCTGCTTCTGAGGAGGATTGTCTCTGAGTTTCAGTCTGTAACGCCGGAGTCGAATTAACTTGGTCCGAGTGACCCTGTTTCGCTAGGGTGAGAAATCTCGGGAGAAGTATTTCATATTTCTTGGCTTTATCATAAGCTGACAGATCAGACTCTTATAGAACCTTCATCATTTCTACATCCAAATCGTACTGAGCCATCTCCCGAATAGAATTCTCATGCTGTGTTAAACACTTCATCTGATGGTGAGGTATCAGGAACATTTTCTGAGCGCTTTTAAGAGACATGTTTTTTTTTTTTTTTCAAAAACAAAAATCTTATCTTCTAACAGCTACAGAAATTAATTCCGTTAACAGAGGCGCGACAGCCGTCAACAAGAGTGGAAGGAACCCACCAGACTGAGTAGTGAGGGCTCTCTGCTTTTTTTTGAGAGGAACTTTTCTATCGGCGAGAACTCTCAGCGTACTCTTGTGCTTCTTAAATCTTTTATATTGAGAAGGAGTAAGCTGGATGTTCCCTTTCAGCAGATGAATAGCAATTTCCCTTATGCCTTTCAGGAGATCGAGGCAACAGTGAGATATGATATCCTTCCTTTTTGTAGGATTTGACTGGCAAATAGCCCTCAGGAGCGGAGTGTTCCTTTTCATGCATGCCAACATGACTGACTAGCTCTCGGTAGATACACGGCAGGCCAACCAGGAGTATCCCAGTTCTTAATGTGCAGTCTTCTGGGCAAGTTGGCGTTAGATTTACAATTAAATACCCATGAGCGTGGCGTCCTCATAGTTTTCGAGAAAATATTGCTTACATGATGGGAACATCTGACTGGCTAAAACCCCGATCTAACTTATCTTTTGAAATCTTGAGGTGGGTTCTTGCTGAGTGTTGATCACTCTTCCTTTTGGTTCTTATTAAACGCCGAAACATGTCAGCTACAGGTAACACACTTCTCAAAAAACCTGAGTTTAATAAGAACCAAAAGCAAGCTGTAACTTATCTCTTGGATTTTTGAACAGGACAAAATAATCCATGTTTAAGCTGATAGTGCGGCTGTATTTCCCTTGATAAAACATAATCTGAGTGAGCATGAACAGGCTAATATTTCTGTGATGTCTAAATTGAGTAAAAATGTTTAAAATATCTGGACATTCTGCCGCATGCCTCAGGACATCATCCAAAATGACAAGATGCTTCTGATTTGGAGGAAACATGTTTTCATCTTCAAAAGAATCAGGCAGTCCTTCATGAAACTTGGTGCTTTTATTAACTTTTGTCATTTCCATATACAGGGGTTGAAAAGAAGTATAAATCCACACAATATTTTCAGGAATTACATCCAGAGAATGCAAACAATCTTTCAAAACATTTTTTACAAAATAGGATTGACCGCACCCCGAAGGACCAACAACAAGAACAGAGCACGGTGTTTTAAACCTGGGGTCAAAATCGACCTCACTAAACTGAGACATTTTTTTAGTAGCCAAAAGGCAGCGTCTCTCCGCTGTGAAGAACTCTTCTCTTGTCGCAAGTGACAGAGAATTTCTTGAGAAATTAACTGTTTCTTAGTGAGAGCTCTTTTTTATCCCTCCTGATGTTTGTCTGAGGGATTTGAACATTCCCAGATTCCCCACACATCAGAAACTTTTTCACAAGATCGGCCATGACGTAAAAGCTGATAAAATCACAGTTGTTGACAGTCTGAGTTATGCCTTTCACTCTCATAACAGTCTTTTTGTGATTACAAGTAACTTTTATATTTATTTATATTTATACTTTTATATTATTTGTTAACTTTTATAACTTTTAGGTCCTGCTGCTAGAAACTCCTGGATAACGTCACAGGTCACTGTTTGAAGCAGGGTCTGACCAGCTCTCACCACGTAGATTATACTATCAGTGTCAAAATATAAGACTCTGTCATTCAGAACTTCTGAACACCGGTATAATTTTATCTAAGCGTAAGCAGTGGTGAATGCCGATATGAACATGTTACTGGTTTTATGGTGTGCTGAGATGCATTTTGAGTTGTGAGTCCACTGAATCATGGCTGTGTCAGGGGAGAGGGAAGTTAATGTATTTCACTAAATACTTTCCAGAAAACATTAAATTAAAGAACTCACCAGGATCCCGAAAGAAATCAGAGTGACTGAGTTTGTTCCTAAGAGCGAATTTTCCCCAGAAGCTGTTTAAACAGAGTTTGGAAACCTGATGGCGGGCTGGGTTCAGCGAAATGTTTTGTGGATCAAGCTGAATTCCTTGATTTTTCAGGTAATTCGAGACATATTTCTCTTTACTCTCATCATCTACAGCTTCACGCGGGTAGCCAGAGGCCTCTTGCTTTCCCTTCAGAAAGGTCTGAATGTATTTCACAAAGGGTACGTGAAAGTAGCATTCACATACGGATACAGGGATGTGAAATCGACATAATGAATGCTGTCCTTTGGTTTCGCACTGTAACGCAGGCGTATGGGACATGTCCCCCCCCGAACAGAGCCTCACGTACCTGTCAAGAAATTCTTTCACGCTCTGATCCGCACTTTTCATTCGATCCCACATATGTTCCCAGATCACCTGTATAGACAGGCCGTACCGTTATTTGAGAACCGCAAGCCTCTCCATCGTTTTACCATAAATCACCTCAAATGGTATTTTTCTGAGGAGACACTTCTGATCTGGAGAGAAACAGCTGTGGCAGCCATGAAAAAAGCACCCCAGAAACTCGTACCCCGTTCCATCTGAGCTGCAACCATCCAGGAAGAACGGTCCGATCTGTTTCTCCCCAGTGTTTAAAGTGTGCTGATTATTAACAACTTGAGAGAAAATGACCCACTCAAGCCAGTGGATTGATGCTGAGGAGAACATTTTAGAGCGAGTGCGATAGTCCAGCAGGCACGGGATTGCCAGAATGTTTGGAGTCAGGAAATTTGCACGGAAAACCTTCGAGCACAAGGATGCAATTGTGACAATGCAAGCATCCAAGTGCGTGTCCTTGAAAAACTGATCTCTAAATTTTAGACAACCCTGAGCCAAAATGTCCACATAATTTTTACAGTATTTTATAGCCTGCTTTTTGAAATCCAACGTACCATGAGAAGCTTCTGAATATCAAATCATGAATCTCTCTCTCTCTGCGTTTGACAGGGAAATCTTGGAAAGGCGGAAAAGGCCCAAAGTGATCTAGATTTTTCTCGGATGAGAATTTATGTGGGAAATCGCCTTTAACTAGAAAGCCCAGTGGAAACGGGATTGCGCAGAGTTTCATGGTCAGAAAAGACATGCTGTCGGAATAACTCTGATTAAAATCAGGTTAGGATAAACAGATAATTTTACTTCCTTGCATGATGACCTTCGGCTTCAAACCGAGATCCAGGAATGCACGGAGAATAAAATAGCAATCGAACCCCCGAGCATTATGCGCAGTAAATTTGTAGCCTTGATAACGTTTTTTCCTAAAATGCAAGATGAATTTACGCACGCAATCTTTTCCGTAGTGGAACCATTCTTCCCCAGAAGCTGTTTTGGCGCAGAGTAGAAAGGGGAGGTGAGTGTTTTGATGATCAGAAAACATCTCTATGTCACAGAATATTAGATCTTGGCTCGGTTTCTCGTCGACCTGACATTTTTTAATGTAACACTCGTGCTCTGTGATTGAGTCAGACGGTAGCGCAACCTTGCAGATGGAGCATTTTTTTCTAGAGCAAACACGTGTTTTTGACGCCTTGGTAAGAGGGTTGTAATGTAGATTATTACATTCGCAACATCTTTTCCACATCTGACACTGACAAGCGCTGATTCCGCTTACGGCTCTCACATGCGCTGTTTTCTGCCTAACAAGACAGGCAGAGTCTCTACACACCAATTGCCATCTGAGCAAAGCACAAATTGCTTGGTCTGTATGCACTGCGGGTCCACACAGACCAAACAGTGACCTTCGTATCTGTGTTTTGAAGGGTTGTTGTGCGCGGTGAAATAGAAACCACACGCATAAGGCGACCCCAGGAAGCCTTTCAAATTCTTAATGGCATAATAGTGCGCATTTAGGAGAAACATGAAAATCGGTTTTCTGCTTCTATTGGAAAAGTCTGTCTGAAATTTAGAAATCGCGTGATCGTCTTTAGCTCTGTAAAACACAACTATTTTTCTCTTTATAAAGCTCTCAAATCTGGACAGACACGTCACTTAAGCTAATTGGGGTTTGCTCAGAGAAGCTGGCTTGAGATATTTTTGGCAAAATCAACTGCTTCCTGAAAAGAGAGTTCAGGTTTCTGACTGAAGACTGAGGGCCTTGCGACGACCTGCACTGTGAGGGCAGCGGACGATCTGAATTATAAATTTAATGCATTTGTTCGACGCTAACTGCTGATTCGATTGCAAATTTTCATCTAAAAAGTCAAGAAATGATTTTGCGATATTTTCCCCGCTCTCTCGGACTGAAAATATTTGGTGCTGTGAGCTGTTTTGCACGTCAATCTGGATCTAGATCTGAACAGTATCATTACGTGGCGTCACCTCTCTGACTTTTGAGGCCAGATCTGTTAAAACTCGCTATAAAACTGGACAAAATCACCCTCTGTGTGTTGTGATAGGACAAGATTGTGTCTTATTTCTAAATTATTAAAACGCTTACATGAGATTACATCACTCTGATTACCAGACCCGACTGGTTTGGGGGGGCGTGAAATAATATTGTCATCATACTGATCGGAGGATGAGTTCTGAACGTGGGGAGGGGGTAGGCTGTCTAAAATATTGGGATCTCGAACTGATGGAGAATTTTGTACGACAGAGTCGTTATTAGGTTGAGAAGCTCGGTTTAATGTTTCATCTTGTGGATCTGATGGAGTGTTTTGTACGACAGTCGTTATTTGGTTGAGAAGCTCGGTTTAATGTTTCATCTGATCCTTGGTCACCATCATTTAATAGTAATATGGCATGATTTAAACCTCTGAAAAAACCATCACATTCATTTAGTAGGCTACCGGAGGCAACTTTTAACTCAAACAAAGCATTATTTAGAGTTTAGAAGGAATCAGTGTTCTTGTGCGGTCCGTTTATTGATGTATTTCGATGTACAGACACGTTGATAAATTCACACAAGATAAAGGCTTTTTTTTACACAGTTTTGATCAGCTCACCAGCTAAACGCAGCAATTTCAGGTACTGCTTTATCAGATCCTCTTTATTAGCTCTGAACAGAGGTCGGTCTGAAAGAAAAATAAATAGAAGATTATTAATTGAACGTTCTTTTTAAAAAAAACTTTTATGTTTTTAAAGAAAAAAAGAATACAGTTTTTTACTTACCAGCAGATGGAGAAGGGGGTGCCTTCTCTGTGAGAAGAATGGCAAATAAATTAATTATCTGAGTTTTTTTTTGTTACAGATCTCAGAAAAAGTAAATGAATTATTCTCACCAGCAGGTGGAGCCACTAGATCGGAATCTGAGTCAGGATCTGTGTCAGGACTGCTCGACGGAGGGGTCAGGGGAGGCGGTAGAGGTGATGCGGGGTCCTGTTTGAAGGCTGAGATGAGGGTTTGTCGTCACTGACAGCTGTATTCCGCTTGGCGACACGCTGTTCGGTCTCTGGATCCGCGTTCCTCTTCAATTTGGATCTCCCGGAGCGTTGCTTTGAGGCGTATTGATTCAGAATCTCTTCATAATCAACCGATGGTGGAGAATAATCTGAGAGGGGACATTTAGAGTTTTTTACACAAAATTTTATATGAGCAGAAATGGGTTTTTTTTTTTGGATTATAAATTACAAGCCTCGCTCATCGGGCGTGAAAAAGATGTCGGAATATTCAATGGGATGAAGACTTTGATCTAGAGAACAAGAAAAAAAAACATTTTTATCTTTAGCATCTTATTTTAAAGAAAGAAAAAAAAACAGAAAAGAAAACTTACTGTGGGAACCACCTCCGATGGAGTAAATGTAATTTCCAAGGTCCTGATTTGTAGGAAAAAAGTGAGTTAATCACAAATAATTAAATAACAATTACCTTTTTTTTAAATAAAAGAAGAGATAAGACTTCTTTTCCATACCTTGCATTTCAAGATAGAGAGATGAGATTCGACGGCGAGAGAGTTCGGTGGATCAGTGAGGAGAGAAGTGAATTTGGGTGAAAAATACCTGGGTTTTTTTTTAGCGCTGGGATCCGGAATTTGAGGTGGGATAAGAAGAACAAGTGGTTTATGACACTAACGCTCGAGATGTCACAGATTTTCGCGCTTAAAAAGTAAGTCTTTTTAAAAGAGGAAGAGGTAACTGAAGTAATTTTTTTTTTTTTAAAAGATCAAGATTAGTTGCTCTTAGAACGCATCTGCTGTGTGTTTTATTTCTGTACTTCTGTATTTCTACTGCTGTATGTTTTTTGTTAAAAAAAAATTAACCTGTTGCGGCAGCTGATTGTTTTTTTTCTAAAACTCCTAGGGTGATTTTAAGGAGTAGAATAGGATGAGGAGCTTTCCTACTTTTTTAATTTTTACATTAAGTATTGAAGGATGACAAAAAGGTTGTGATGGGGAGAGAGGGTCTCCTTTGAATGTAAACGAGTGATGTGTAAAGACCTGAGATGTGTTTCTGCTGAAAATGTTTTTTACTCTTGTATTAGAGGGCGCAGAAAGGTGGTCAGGAGCAGAAAAAAAAACTGTATTTTATAAATTTAACCTAATTTCTTTTTTAGACTATTATGGCGCAAGCATGTAAAACCACCCTGTTCACGCGCGTTGTGTCCGTTGAGATTGTGTTTTTAAATACAGAGTTATTGTTTCTCCTAAAAATAGAACCTGTGTTGCTGCTGATGGATGATTTCTCTCTCAAAAAAATGGAGGTAAGTAAAAAAGCTGTCTATACAACATTTTCTTTTAGATCTTGATTTCTTTGTTATTCATGAGTGTTTTTAACCCACAAAGAGATTGCAAACAGTGTTTTACATCCACACAACTGATACTGTGTTTGTGGATACTATTCCAAAAACCCAATTTCTTTAGAGAATTAGTTTTTTATTTAATTAATTTAGACAGTTTTCCCCCCATTTCCTACAGTTCATCATCATTATCATCATCATCAATTTATTTATAAAGTACATTTAAAAACTGCTGTGATGCAGACCAAAGTGCTGTACACAAATAAAAACAACAAATACAGAGATAAAAATAAACATACTATCAAAACAAACATAAAAACAATAAAATAAGGTCAGCAAGGGGTTAGACTGCCCCAACAGAGTTAAAAGCCTGAGAATAAAAGTAAGTCTTTAAACGGATCTTAAAAATACTAAGTGATGGGGCGAGTCTGACCGTTGAAGTTGTAATAAAATCCAATGCACATGTCACAAAAGCATATCCCACCCCCAGCCTCACCGTATACCACAAGCATCATCATCAACCATGTGAGTATATAATCCCGTGATCAAACCCACGTGACTCGAGCAAGTACGTATGTATGACGTCATCACGTATGACACACCACTTCCTCCCAGAGCCGCCCCTCTTTTTTACAACATGTCATAAATCATGTTTTATTACCCCCATAAATCTTAGTTTGACAGAAGGTGTATTCTATATACTTCTCATCTAAATTTTATGACAAAAATATGGAAAATATTACTATAAATATTATTTTAAGCCTATTTATTGGTGGTTCACAAGCAATATTTGCTGCATACAAAATACGGCCTACTTGTTTTTTATAAAAAAAAAAGTACTAAAAATAAACAAAAAACTATATTCTCTATTAATTTTGCCTTCTTAAAATATCTCAGCAATTTTTTTTTCCCAGAACTATACTTGCAATTTGATTTCTTGTAAATTTTAAACCAGTTTCCTTCTCATCAGTAAACTTTAAGAGCCCCTTCCATTAAAAACGTTTTTTCTGAGGTTTCTGTTGAATATTTTAGCTCCACAGGTGTTTTATTACCTTCATAGTGGGTGTGAAAACAGGTCAACAACTTCTCTTTTAGTTTTTATCTCTCAAAGTATGCAGGTGGTGATAACACCCGAGTTTGAATGGACGGTACTTGTTTCGTCACAACTCCTTTGCTCATTAGTATTCGGCAGCTCCCGCAGTTGAAACCAAACCTTGCATGCTGCTGGCTAAAAGCTGAAACATAAGACGTAACAAACAGGAAGAGAGAACATCTACTCTTGCCATGCTCAGCGGGGCAGGAAACCTTACTCTCATAGGCTAGTTTGTTAGCCAATCTGACTCCAGCAAATTTGAATAATGAATACGAATGAGCTGCTGCCCGAAGCCTGACGGTACCAGCCAAATTTTGACGCAGACAGACTGAAAGGCCTGTTAATCAGTGTTTCCTAATGTTTTATAGATATAAAATGTTTCATATTACAGGTTAATACTTAAGAAATAACCACAAAGTCATGAAATTTGTATGAAATGGCCTCTTTAAAGCAAAATAAATTTTTTTCCTTCTCTTTACACTGTTTGTTATTTTCTCATGACCTGTTGTGGCTGCTATTTTCTGTTTTATGGTTTCTATTTTGAGATGACTGAGCACACTGGTTTTATTGCACGCAGTTTTTATGGCCACATGATTAATGACATCATCACATCAGTGTGATGATGTCATTAATGCATCATTTGGCAACATCTAGTTACTTCCTGTGTAAACTTCAGCTACTTTCTGTCAGACGCAGTTGAAAATACTGGTAGCAGGAGCCTGTATGGTACCTTTACCATCTGCTGAGGGAGAACGCAGTTTGATTGTGAGAATAACAAATGACANCATGATTAATGACATCATCACATCAGTGTGATGATGTCATTAATGCATCATTTGGCAACATCTAGTTACTTCCTGTGTAAACTTCAGCTACTTTCTGTCAGATGCAGTTGAAAATACTGGTAGCAGGAGCCTGTATGGTACCTTTACCATCTGCTGAGGGAGAACGCAGTTTGATTGTGAGAATAACAAATGACAGATTAGGGCAGGGGTGTCAAACTCCAGGCCTCGAGGGCCACTATCCTGCATGTTTTAGATGTTTCCCTGTTTCAACACACCTGATTCAAATGAACAAGTCGTTAACAGGTTACTGCAGAACTTGTTGAAATGCAGAGGATTAGAATCAGGTGTGTTGAAGCAGGGAAACATCTAAAACATGCAGGATAGTGGCCCTCGAGGCCTGGAGCTTGACACCCCTGGATTAGGGTGTTGATCAGGCAGAACTTTGTTGACAGTGTTCATGGCATTATAGCCTCAAACAAGTATATCATTGCAAACCATTGGCTGAAATTACACAAATGAACAAATTTAGCTCTAGTTTACGGTCATACAATTGTTCGTGTGTGTGTGTGTGTGTGTGCGTGTGTGTGTGCATGTATGTACGTGCATGTGTGTGTTTGGGGGGGTGAGAGGGGGCGACACAGGAGAAGTATTGACAATTTTGTCCCCCCAGTTTAAAAATCCTATTTGCGCCCTGCATGTACATACATACTTGCAGAGCTTTTTTTGCCCTATGCTGGCTATGCAAATGCATAGATGAACCAAAGCTAAATGTTCAGCCTCATTGTCCATGGGATTTCCATAGAGCTGATGAGGGATGTCTGGATTTCCTTCATTGAACCTGTTAACCCTGTGACTTGACTATGCATAAGCAGACAAAGGTGGATGGATGGAGTTACCTAGATCACTGTCTGGATCCAGGAATTTTTAGGTGTGTATTACATTATGAGGGAAATGTGCTGCTTGATGGAGGTTTGCATTCTCCGATGGTCTTCAAAGAGTTTCATGTAAAGTTCCATTGTAACACTCCAATATTAGTATTATTCTTTTAAGTTTTCTTGTTTTTGTTGTTATTTGTTTGTTACTGATATGTAAGTAGGTAGCGGCCTAATTTAGTTTCTGTTATTCAAGGACTTAAAGCAGTACTAAATAACTTTTTCGCTTTTCTCACCCAGTGGTTAAAAGTGGAATTATAATGCCGAAAAAAAACATGTCTTAGACGGCCATTGCTTGAACCGATGTTCTATCCAAACATGCTACCTTTCGGGATGTGCTACCGATTCCTCCTGTGCATGTGCCATTCCGCAACCTGACTTTAATAAACAGATATATTGTTTATTTTTTGTTTCTATATTTTTCCATAAATACATTTCACCTATCAAAGAAATGCTCCCAGGACATTCATAACACTGTCATCAGTAGACCACAAGAACGTTCCAACACACTCGTATGAAGAGAACAAAAACTCTGCAGCCAGCGTACGGCTGAAAAACCCCTCTTATTCTCAAGTATTTATCAAGTTATTGATGCCCCAGCTGTTGTAGAAAACAGTACCCACCTCCATGAAAGTTCACAAACTGCAGACTTAGTAGCAGTGGCGGCTGGTGAAATATTTTTTGGGTGGAGCTGCATAAATCCAATTAAGTGACAGTAAATAAAACATTTGTAAAGATGAGTTAATGTAAACCCTGTATAAAATAAAACATTTTCAACTTCAGTTAAATATTTAACAAAGACTTTATTCAATGGTAAAATAAAAATAAAAATACCAGAACAGGTTAATCTAGTCAGCCAAACAGACAAATTTTGTTTATTAACATAAAATTTTGTGTTAAGTAATATTTAATTTAATATAAACATTAAATATGTTTGGTCATTTTAATTGTCCAGCACTGGATAAGCCTCCACAGTTGTGTCCAGTGTGTCTCAGGAAACCTCCCACTGTGCTGTAGAAACAGTTCTCCATGCAGCAGGTCACACTGACGAGATGCTGAGTGAAGACAAAACACTCCTCAATGTGCAGCAGGATGGTGTCACACACCTAAAAACAGTTTTTCATTATAATAAAGTTACAGCCATCTACTAGTCATAATTTTAAAGAGGCCATTTTATACCAATTTCAGGACTTTGTGGTTATTTCTTAAGTATTAACCAGTAATATGAAACATTTTATATCTAAAAAAACGTCAGGAAACACTTTGCTTCAAACAATTTTCAATCTGTCAGCGTTAAAATTCGTGCGGTTCCGGGCTCCTTCTTTCAGGCTGCTTCGTCAGGCTTCGGCAGCGGCTCGTTCATATTCATTATTCGAATTTGCTGGACTCAGATTGGCTAACAAACTAGTCTATGAGAGCAAGGTATACTGTTTCCTGCCCCGCTGCGAATGGCAATGTCAGACGTCGCGTCTTCATGTTTACTACGTATTATGCTACAGCTTTTAAGTGAGCAGCATGCTAGGCGTGGTTTCAACTGTGGGAGCTTCCAAATACTAACAAAAAAAGGAATTGTGACAAAACAGATGCAGGCCGTTCGGACTCTGTAGAACTCGGGTGTTATCACCACCTGCGTAGTTTGAGAGATTAAAACTGAAAGAGAAGTTGTTGACCTGTTTTCACACCCACTATGAAGGTAAGAACACATGTGGAGCTAAAATATTCAACAAAAACTTCGGAAAAAATGTTTTTAATGGAAGGGCCTCTTTAAACTTCCTAACAACTTTTTTTTTCTTTATAGACTTCTCTATCACTGGGTTTAGCAAGTTTCCCTTCTGTTCAGTTTTATTCTACCAGAAAACAAAAGGAAAACATTACTTACTCTCGTTATCCATGTGTCTCCTGGTGCTCTCTTATTTTTTTGGACAGATGTTTCATATCCCTCCTCACTCCTGTAACAGTCCAGGCAGGATCAGTGCCGCTTGTTTTAAACAAAAAACGAGTTAGCATAGCTACATCCGGCTAGCTCCAAGAGAGAGTGCTTCAAAAATCGCCCTTCGTGAAGTTATTTTCTCGGCGTTTATTGGATAAATTAAGTTCTTCCGTTTGGCAATGCAGATCTGCTATTGACTAATTCGATCTAAGAGCCCGCCTCCTGAGGGCGCTTTCTCCAGCGCCCTAGAGTTGAACTAGACACATGAGAAGTGAAGATGCAGGAGGAAATCATATTTTACAAATTAATTTTTGTTTTTCAGAAATCATGTATACAATATTCTCAGTATAAAAATATACATATGAGTGTTTTTAACTCTAAATACATGTAATAAAAAAAAAAGAAATATTTCTTATTTGTTGTCACATCATGTTTTTGATAGGGAGGGTGGTGCCCTAATGCCCTCTACTGGCCAGCCGCCACTGCTTAGTAGGAAACAGGAGAGTCTTACATATGGGTAATTGTGACCAAGGCTTTAGCTCTTGTGTTGAGAAATGATGGAGTTATAGAAAACTTGAGAATTACATTATGAGCAATGTCAGTCAATATCAAGAAATTGTAAAAATTAACACTGTCAATAATAATAATAATAATAATAATAATAAAAATAATAATAGACACTTTATTGATCCCTCTTGGGGAAATTTTTGTTTTGCATTTGATCCAGGGAGCAGTTTCAGGGTTCAGTATCATGCCCAAGGATACTTCGACATGCAGCCTGCCGAGAGGATCGAATCCTAACCTCCCAATGGGAAGGCGATCCCCTTTCCCATCAAGCTATGGCTGCCCCCAATTTGAGCCATTTTTGTGTTTCCTAATGTTGATTTGATGTGGTGGCCATCTTGAATTTAATTGAATTAAACCAAAAACTCAACCAGTTGATGATTGTCTGAAGAGTGTCAGTAAAACCCATGAAACATTTTGCTAAAATAGACAGGGTTGATTCCAACAATTAATGACCAAGTTTTAAGCAAACACATAATGTTTAGAGTATGTATTTCAATAAAATCCATCCAGTGGGTAAAGAAATATTTTAATAATGAACACACACAAACAAACAGACACCCATACAAACATGAGAGAAAAATCACCCATCTTGTGCCTTTCGATGGTTGTTGATAATAATGAATTTTTCTAAACATAAATGCAGAGAACCCTGTGGTTAAGAGGCTACTTACAGATGTGTCACACCCAACGACATGAAATCGACACGGGGTTCTGAATTTGCTGCAGAATTTAATGTGGTCCACATACTAAAAGGAAAAAAAGACAATTAAACTCATTAAACAAGTTGCTTAAATAGCTTCAGTGTCTGAATGAGAGCAACTCTCTGAATCAAATTCTTCTGAGTATCGAGTACTGTAAGTATTTATCCAATTCTTTTTTTACAGTTACCTTTTCTCTGGGTATTTTCTTCTTGGCACAGCCTTCACAGATCATTGGATACTTGGGACAGATCTCATCATGTGCCTGAAAGAGGTGACAGTGTTTCTTATAATGTCACACAAACAGCTGCTGTGACCTGTAGAGGCCCCATTGAGTTGAACTGGGCACATCCAGTCTACATTAACAGTTTCTGACCTTAATATTTTTGAAGTGAAACAGCTCTTTGCAGTACTTGCAGTTGAGTGTCCTCTCCGGACACTCCCGCTCATTATGGCGTTCCAGTTCACTGAAACGAATTTGTTCCTTGCAGGAGGGGCAGGGGAGGATCATGAACTCGCACTTTCCCTCGTGATTCAGCTGCGGAAAATGAGAGTGCTTACATTAAGCTAAAAAAAAGTAACACTCTAGCTAAGTAAATAGACAGAGCAAAGCAACTGTGCAAACACTAGGAAGTAGTGCTATGTTCCAATCTCTCCCTATAATGGTGTTACCCTTGAGTCAATCTGCAGCAGAATTAAAAGCCCAAAGATACAGGAAGGAACCATGTGTTGAAGGATCCAAAAAGAACAGCCACACTGTATTTTTGTTTTAGTTTTTTTTACAAATTCTTCTGTCTTTGCACAAAAAACACTCATGAGAGAGCTTCTGTTAGGAGTCTGGGCTGGTCTGTGTTTTTGTTAGTTTATTTTGAACTTCCCTCCTGTCAGTTACTCCCGCACTCTCTTCCCCTCCCTTCTAGTTGTTGTTTCCTCCTTTCCCTGTGGTTTGTGCAGGTTTCCAGGTGTCAGGCATTTGCTGATTACTTTTGGACTGGATTCTGCCAGCAGGCACAGCTGTGATCTTTAAAAAGCAGGGATGGATAACCATTCGTGGCCAGATCATTGAACTGCTTTGGGTGACGGTGGCCTCATGCAGGGGCAGACTGAGACAATAATTCAGGCCGGAAATTTTGATATCATCTCAGGCCACCACCATCCAATTATTGCAAAACGCCAAAAGTGAGTTTGGTTTGATGCCTATTGATGTAAGAGTGTAAAATAATAAAACAAAAGCTACACATGCATCCACACACAGCTTTTTCTTTCCTCTATGAAATAAATATTTTGTTCTCCTGTAATAATCTGTACTCAAATCACATAAACTAAAATGATATTTAATCTACTACTAAACTGGTGAATGTGCAGCCTAAACATTTTCCAGTTTAGTAGTATATTAAATAAAATAGGTCCCACCATTGTTTACCTAAACCTGAGACTAATGCTACAATGCAGTTATAACATGATGAAAAAGACCCTAAAATTAAATTTAAGACTATTTTCCCAAAATATGAGCTGTAGTAAGATCAACGGAAGATGGTTATGTGTACTGTGTCTTGTGTGGTACTACAACATGCAATGGTAAATTTTTGAACGATTTTAACAATAAAAAATCACTGGATTGACAATAGCCCTTTATCCAAATCAATTTATGTAGCTGATAGAACAAACCAATATTCATAATGGCTTTTTTACAACCATACACCTTAAAATTTGATTTTATTAAAGAATGACTTATTTAAGGCTGTTAAAAAAATAAAAACATCTATTTCTAATCCAAGTAATCTAGCACGAAAAACGTTAACAATTTTATTTACACTACACCTGTCCTAGGTGAAGCAACTATTTATCTTTTATATTTACTCAGTGTTGTAATTTGCACCTTTGTGCCCCAGTAGGCCTCATGTAGACTGATGAAATTCTCCCAGCGAGGAGGACGGCTCATTTAGAAGAAAATACGATTATAGCGTGCATCTACCTCACTGTGATGCATTAAGGTGTCGGTTTTGGGAAACCAACACTCCACTGATAAGTTATTGATCTGGAAAAGTCGAATCTGTGAATATTTTTCTAACTTTACCTAAGTTAGATTCTCTCCTGCTCTGCTTTCGTCTTGGGCCATCTCCCTTCATTTTAGAGCGAAAGGTGTGGAGGGAGGGAGGGGATGGGGGTGACTGTGCTCTCATGCTCTCCTGCTGCATCTCAGTGAGTGTCATCGGGGCAGATGGTCTAATGAGCCACGGCCCGCACACTGGATTGTTTATTTAAGAATCAAGCTCCACCTGACCCAGTCACCAGCGGGCCATTTCGGCAGTCAGGCCACCGGGATACTTCTCGGTATTCCCAACGGTCAATCTGCCTCTGGCCTCATGATAAAGTCATAGTTTTGAATCAAGTTTTGTGCCTTATAGTAATGTGTGTTTTTTCCTTCCATTGTGTGAAGGTTCTGTTTGGATTTTTTGGAACCCCACTTTGCCACTTGTGTCTGCTGGAACTATTTCGCATTGCCCTGCACCTTTGGACTCCATAACTTCACTGCCTGCCTACTCTCACCATCTCCACCTGCCTGTCCCTGGGACCTGTTCGCTCAGGCTCTGTACACCCGTTCTACTGCTACTGGGTCCTGTAAGCTCACCTCCACCGGCTACGCACAATCCTGGTTCCTTGGCCCCTGCTCTAACCCTCCTCTCCTTTTGTCACAGAGATTCCCCCCACAGCAATCACAGTTCCTGTTTTGTTCATTATTCACCTTATTGTAAATAAACACCTTTTTTATATCTCAAACGTGTCTGGGTTTCAGCGCTTGGGTCTGGTCTTGTGACAACATGACAGCTTCTGGATGATACAGTCAGGCTAGGATTGGGCGATATATCGAGCTTTTTAAAAATATCGAGAATTTTTCATAAACGATATAGAAAAATGATATATTGTTTTTCTCGAGATGGCTTATTTTGAGTTGAAATGACAGCGGCAAAGTCGCTGTATGGGGCGTGGAAGCTGCCACGGATTCCCTGCCTAAGGAGACTGTCGTGTAACATGTACGCTTGTATGTATGTATGTCCACTGGTGGATATGTATTTTACTTTCAGCTCTCTTGTATCTCTCGGGTTGCTGTTTCTCTACAAAGCAAGAGGTTAAAAGTTCAATTTCTCTTACTTTCAACTCTCTTAACACTAAGTGTATTATATTATATTCTTATTGTTAAAGATAATTACAGCAATAAGAAAAGTAATAACTAAGATGGTAGGTAAAAAAATTCTGCAAATTTTTCCCTTGAAAGAGTAAGTCACACCAAAATTAACTATTTTTAGTGATAAACTGTAGGCTCTAAATTAGTGTATAAAATCACAGTCTGTATTATCCTTATTTTTGATTTTAGTAAATTCTTGTAAAAACAATAATTTTGTGCCAAAAACATCAATTTTCTGTTGTCTGTTTTATAGCACACAAAGGTAGAACTTTGTGCATCCACACCGTGATGGTCTATTTTGTCTTCTTCCGTAATTTTTCTGTTTTTAACGTGACGCAGAATTCTGCAGTCAGACTGCAGACACACCTCGGTCTAATGGACTGAAAAGAGTTCTCTACTTTTTTCAAACTAACTAGGGCCGAGACTTTAACGCGTTAATTAAGATTAATTAATTACACAAAAATAACGCGTTAATTTTTTAACGCATTTTAATCGCACTTATTTAAAGTGCAACTAACCCCCAAATCAACTTTTTTTTGCTGATAAACTGTCTAAACGGGTGTCTAGTAGTCTTAACTACATGTCCCAGTCATTATTTTGATATTTTAGTGCATATTTGTTAGCTCAGTGTGTTTTTTGTGGTATTTATCAATAAACTAATGATTGTAATCTTCACACTCCCAAAACATTTATTTACTATTTTGATCAGTGAGCTTAGTAGAACAGAAATATTTTGTTGTGGGATCAATATGTATTGATGAATCGTGGAACCATTGCCTGATGACATCTCTAATACTTTTTGCAGTTGCTGACAAAACCTGAAGAAACCGATCTGACAAATGAAATAATATTTTTCTGAAATATACAATTTATATAATATACCTTCAGTAAATGGCAGTAAATTCATTTTTATATCGAAAAATTTTGGGATGAAAACATAATTCCAGTCTGCTAAGATGCAGGAGGCCCCCCCAACCTGCTCACACCTGTGCCAGACCTGTAACAATGGGGACAGTTTCATGTCACAGTCTCACTACATTGGAAGATGGAAAATATGGCCAGCACATAATTGATTGTGTGAAACTGATGTGTTATGAATATAAATGCTTATACTGTTTTATCAATAAATCCTGTGTTTATTTTTGTAAATACATATGTGTACCTTGGGGGTCTCTCGACAGCACACGTTTTCCAGAGGGGACAATGAGACACAATACCCACATGTACACCTGTTCATACAGAGTTTTACAAAATTATATATATGATACAATTTGGTCAGTAGAGGGCAATATTGGAAAAACGTTGCCTGGTCTGATGAGTCTTGATTTCTCCTGCGACATTCGGATGGTAGGGTCAGAATTTGGCGTCAACAACATGAAAGCATGGATCCATCCTGCCTTGTATCAACGGTTCAGGCTGGTGGTGGTGGTGTAATGGTGTGGGAAATATTTTCTTGGCACTCTTTGGGCCCCTTGGTACCAATTGAGCATCGTTACAACGCCACAGCCTACCTGAGTATTGTTGCTGACCATGTCCATCCCTTTATGACCACAATGTACCCAACTTCTGATGGCTACTTTCAGCAGGATAATGCGCCATGTCATAAAGCGCGCACCAAAGACAGAGTTTCCATAATAACTGTACAGCTTCAAACAGCTAGTTAAATATAAGCGCTACCAATCCGAAATTATTTCGCAAGAAATTTTTGGCAAAAACTGTGTGCAGATGTGAGAGAAAGTCTATCTGTTCTGTTGTTGAAATCACTTTGCTCGGACCACCGACATGTAGATCAACAGGACAGTTATTTCATCAGCTCATTTCTCATAATTGCACAAAAACGTTTTAACAGAGCTACAAACAAGAGGACGACTCTTCAGTAGAGACAAAACTTTAAATTGCCTTAAGATAGTACTGACCTGTTTTTACTTTTGCTCATTGGATCTTATTTTGTATTTCACATTACTGTATTTTTATTTTAGTCATGGAAAAGTATTTTTCATTCATTTTGTGCATTTAGCACTCAAGGCTGTAAAATTAGAATGGTCTCATACTTGAAGAAATAAAATTATATAGATATATGTTGTATATCGAGATTCAGATGAAAAATATCGAGATATGAATTTTGGTTCATATCACCCAGCCCTAAGTCAGGCAGTATGAGATAAGCTCACCTCGTATTCTTTGATAGTTCCTTTCCAAGAACAGCTTTCATTTATACAAACAGCAGAAAGGCTCTCAACTTCCCTTCGAACAGCATTGTCTGGAAAAGCCTGTAAAACACAAACCAAAACAAAGATGGAAGGCAATGTAAACTGTGAAAAAATGGGATCTGCGATGTGGCAAATCCCATAAAATAACTTGAAACCTTTAACAGGGTTACTGCAACTCAAAAACAAATGTGCCTCATGTGACCTATCACTTTAATGCTTTAATTCATACTCACACATCCTTGTTTCAAAATAGATGTAGGCTCCTCAAAAATATCTTCTTTGATGCAAGCGTTGCATTTCTGGGGTCCATTACTGCAGTGAAACAACAACAAACAGTTCACTGAAAACATACATCACTTTAAAGGGACTTAAGGCAAGATTTGTGAAAAACTACACATGCATTTCCAGTTTATTCAATGCTAATGGGTCATGAAGCATTAAAAACCCAAAATAACGAGTCCATCCGCATATATGTCTGTTGCCTAGGAAACGCTGTGTGCCACATAATGCGCTGCAGTTCGACGTCCGAATTTCCCGCGCAGTTGTAGGGATGTGACGTAAATTGACACTGCATGCGCGTTGCCGACAGCTCTTGAACAGGAAGAACATGGCCGCCGTGGACTTGGATTCAAACACTGAAGGTATACTTATGGATGTTTCTGCAGCCATGAAACGACCTGCATCCACTCTCACCCCCCAAAAAAGTGGCACCACGAAGAAAAAAAGACTTTATCAGCGGCATCTCGTGAGTCTAAAAAAAATATGACCGAAGCCGGGCAGGCACCCACATAAATATTGGATATGCGTTCGGTTCATGGAGGGAACTTCAGCTGCATTTGGGAGTGAAAACGGATGCTGACATGGCTCATTTCCTTGTGACCAGGTGAGAAAACATTATAGGTCGTGTTTAGAGCCTGATACAGTATGAAAATGATGAGATCAAATCAAATAACAGAGTGGAGAGACCTGACGTGAAGTATGTTAGCCTCCCCGGTGCAGTGCTGTGAAGACGAACAGTCTGTAAAGTGTCTGTGCGCGCTCCCGTGCCGGCTTGGCTGGTGGCTGCAGTTAGCCACAGCGCCTGTCGCGGCAGCACTGAGTCAGATTTTGTAAAGCTGCCTTAAGTTCCTTTAATATGCATGAATAAAACAGATTTTCTCAAATTTCTTTTTAGAGTAGAACTAAGTCATTCAGTAAATTAATTACTGTAAAACAAAACAATCAAAAAACCCAGCTGCTTTTCTGCCTATTCCTTTTCAAACTTTTCACACCTCACAGTCCTGTTGAAGCAGTATGAGCAAAAGCGATGTCCACACTGAGCTTGAAACGGTCGTCGGAGTATGTTGTGGCAGCAGTTGCACAAGTGCTTGTCCTCCAAGTTGTTGCCCAGGATCTTCTTGGGGAAGCCAGGTTTATTGCTCTCCATGGACGAAGGAGGGGATGGTTCCTGTGTAGCCATCGTGTCTGTTCACACGTACCACCTGAAAAAATGACAAAAAATGTTATGAGCTTCAAAGGCAGCAGAAAACTATTTTTCTTATTTATTTTTTATGTCCCTCTAATTCTAAATTTGAAAACTTATCATTAATTTATATTTTTTACAGTTTCAATTAACTGTCTCAATGATTGTGGATTATTTTTTAATCATTATTTGCCATTTTTTAGCTGTTTTCTACCAGTATAAACTCAGAAATTATTTTTAAAACTGGATGCTTTATTCTGAAAATTAATAAACTGATTTTACTTCAGTTTAAAGTGAGATTCCAATACAAGATCCAACCAGGGAAATAAAAGTCTACAATAAAAATGTATAAAAATATGGAATAAACTTGTAAATCTGGGGCCACATATATATTAAACAATAGCCATCAAAGAGTGATTTTTATACTTGTGTACAGCTGTGGCATGTCTATAAAATCTTTGTTGGGGGGGCCAGGAAAGTATGAAATTAAATTTCAGTCAAAAATCCTAAGCGAGATTTTCTGCAGCACGCACGTATATGTGCTCGCACGTCCCCGTGCGTGTGCGCAATCCACAGCATGCGCGTGAATTCACCGTCACTCCAGAGTGGATGACAGGACCCTGTGCACGGCCCTCTCCCCAGCCAGAGTGCCTCCAAACAGGCTAAAACCGCTTTAAAATGACCCATGAAAGCCGGTAATACAGCCCCAAAGCTAACCCTAAGCCCCAATATTGTTTTCAAAATCCCAGCCAGAGCAGTCCCTGGAGCTTTTCAGGTTAAAACATTTGCACTTGCACTTGAATTTGTATTGGACATTGCTATTGGCTGGGCCCTTATTTTAGATATTAGTGATATCTAAAATATTAGCAGCATTCTACTGCTGTGCAGTATTAGTATAAAAGAAGCTCGATCTTGGCCACACTGCTGTAGCGTGTTGGAATAGCAAGTATTTACAGCATTGATCAGAGTTCTTTTTTAGTGTAATGTTTGTGATTGTGTGAAAAAAATTTTTTTGCACATTACTGAATGATCTTCTTGTCATGCTAGGATACTTTGATTTATACCTTGGGCACCTCTGTGCAACATACTTTTTCGGTTGCTGACAATGAGGTACAGTGGCCGCTAGCCTGACCAATCAGATCCTCCTGCATTATGTTCAAATGCACAAGGGTCTGACTCCGGAGCCGCACCCGATCATTTCCACATCAAATTTATGACGGACCAATTACATATCACCTTTGTTGTGCTACATCTTGAAAACACAGAACTAGCATTTTCCACCCAGAGCACAACATTCAACATGGCAGACTCAGCTGTGGATGAAGTGTTTACTTTTGTGTTTGCACAGTGTTTGCTTGGGGCGGTCAAATACTTGAACCGAGTGTGCAATGACACCTCGTATTCACAAGTTTTTGACACAAAGCGACAACTGTCATTAATATTCGTCTTTTCTCCTCCATTAACCATGGCTCTGTAGCTACCATTACGGCTCCGCTCGCTAAACCTTTTGCTTTTGTTCCGCCTCGTGTGTATCCGCTTTAGCGTCACATATGTTGCGTCACTTCTGGGTTTCTGTGATTGGTTCTCTCTCAACTGGCTAAGCCCGCCTTCGAAATTGAGAGACAGCGGTTCAGCTCCAGGCCCTCATATGTCTTTGTAAAGTAATCTGTCAAAAAAGTGAGGGCCTGGTTGATCAGGTAAAGTGGCCGCAGGTGTTGAGACAGAGTCACATGACATTACTCGAGCCAATCTAAATTTAGCTTTAACTTTGGCCAACAACAAAGTACCACTCAGAGACAGGCCCCATTCTAATCTGCAATGCCACTGCAGGCTTGAAACGATACGGATTAGAGCTGCTCGCCTCCTCCCCCCGGAACCTTCTTCCCTTTCCTCTTTTCCACTGCTTCATGTTAATCACAGTACAATCACATTGCCCACATCTGGGGCAAAAGTGCTACAAGGATTTTGCGCATCTTGTGGCAGGTGTAACTGGTACAGAACTACAAGAACTATCAAGTGTACATCAGGTTTTAGTTTACCATAGCAACACAGCTCACCTCGAACACCACCAGAGATACCCTACAGCACCAAGGTCAGGCATAATCCCACATAAAACCAAACTGACTGGGCTGCTCACCAGAGATGCTCTATAAAGGTTCTGTAGGATTTCAAGTTACCACGGTAACTAGGGATGGGACGATACACTTAAACTCACGATACGATGCACCTGGATATGTCAGAGTCACGAAACGATATGTCACGATACGATATCAAAAAAGAAAAAAATATTACTATATAATAACAACTTGTTTATTTTTGTTTCAGTTGCACACACGGAAACACAAGGCCTAACAGGATAGCGCTTTTCATGTTTTTAGCACATTACTGAAGAGTTTTCTCTTCATGCTGAGTTACTATGATTGGACACCTCTCTGAAACATGCTTTTGTGCAGAAAATAATGTGCAGCGGTCGCGCTCGCAGCCTGATGAGGCTGAGTCACAGATATTACACGAGCTAATCAAAATTTAGCTTTTGCTTTAATCAACAACAATATACTACAAAGGGACAGGTCCCATTCTAAGACGTTGAAGCCGCTGCAGTACGAACCATCGGCTTGAAACGGTAGTACGGTCGCGCGCGCGCGCAGCTGCACCTGTTTGCAGAGTCAAATAATGTAACTGGAGCTAATAGCGTTGGCTAACAGTGTACCAATAGAGAAGTGCCTCATTCTATGCCGCCAATCCGCTGAAGGGCGAACTATCGGCTCGAAACGATACGGATCAGAGCTGCTCCTCTCATCCAAATATTCCTCCATTTCACCTGTCCCTCTCTGGCGCGTGTGTCAGTCAGAGTGACATTTCAGTCACAGCACAGAATGCCGCACCTTGTTAGTCTGCCAGTCACTCCCATTTTCATGTTATTTTTTAAATCTCAGACTGTATCCGGGGAGGGGGGGTAAGTTTTCCTTCAAGCAGTTTCACTATGTCTTTTAAATCTGATATATCAGTGTTATCCAGAGTGTCGATTTCTCTCACATTCCTTCGGATTTCTGGGCAGCTCAGTGCTGCTGAGACAGCTGCTTGTTGCTCCAGGTAGCGTGCTAGCATGTCGTATGTGCTATTCCACCTGGTCTGGACATCGGTGATGAGTCTAGTCTTTATTTCGCGATACATTTTTTTCAAACTCGATGCGTTTCGTCACGTTTTGTATCGCAATATTTCGCCAAACGATATTTCGTCCCATCCCGAACGGTAACAGAAATCATGAAAAACTGTACCCATCCCTTTAAAATCTATGTAAAAAAAGCCTCAGATCATCTTTAAAACTGAGGTTTTTTGAGGCGTCTGTACACACTTTGACCAACAGATGTCATTCCAACTTTTATCTGGTAACTATATATTGGTCTATAACATATTGAAGCAACTTTCCAATATCTGTGACCATGTTACCATGGCAACGCCTTCATCATCAGACACACTTGGACAGCTCACAGCAGACACTGTGGACTATGTGCACATGTGATACATCAGAGTGGTCAAGTTGACCAGGAAACGTGAACAAACTTGTGTACATTATGTTTTGGGTTACCAATAGGGATGCTCTGATCAGGAATTTTGCTGCTGATACCAATCAGTCAAATTGCTGATCACTGATACCGATCACATGGATTGGCTGTAAATTTTTCATTTAGTTTGGAACCATAAAAACTACCTTTTATTAAAAAAAAAAAACTGGTTTTACTTTTTCAAGAGAAAAAATAACTTTGCTAGACCTATCCCTGCAGAATAAGACAGAATAACTCCAGCTTTGTGTCTTTTTTCATTCTAGCTGAAAAACAAGACAAATCACGTTACTTTACGCCTCAATACGGGACACATAATATGTACTCTGAATATGGGACATTTCAGTTTTTTACAGGACGGTTGGCAACCACAATGTGAACTTAAAGTGAGTTTGCTTTGAGCAGGGAAGCTTGGGGCTGCATTAGCTGCCGTCTGACTGTTGCTGCGTCATTTCATTCTCTACTGTGAGTCTCAAAAACTCACCAAGTGTTTATTCTTTAAATGTCAGATAAAATTTGTTTTGTTGTTGAAGCCTTTTGACCTGCTTCATCCGCGAGGTATTTTTTCATTGCAAACTTTAAATCACTTGAAAGTTCCAAGCAGCGAACATGTTTGTTGCTGTCGCGCGTGTGTACAGTGTGAAGGAAAGGAGGAGGGAGCAGGGGACACTACTCAGCACACAGCTGGCTGCAAAGTATGAGATATAGGCGATACTTGTGATCAGTTTTGTGATTGGCAATAAAAGGCTGTGATCGGCGATCACCAATCACACA
This sequence comes from Pachypanchax playfairii, assembly GCA_006937955.1. Taxonomy (NCBI): domain Eukaryota; kingdom Metazoa; phylum Chordata; class Actinopteri; order Cyprinodontiformes; family Aplocheilidae; genus Pachypanchax; species Pachypanchax playfairii. The sequence continues at coordinate 566,456 of SSNP01000237.1, forward strand.
CTTTTCCTCGAAGACCGGCCGATAATTATCGGTGGCCGATCGATCGAAGCAACACTAGTTACCAAGCAACAGAATATCTTAAAAACTACTCTTTTATTGTGACTCTATGGAATAATCTCTGAAATCATCATATTTTCCAAATACACTCCTATATTAATTTCACCCTTTCAGCCTTTTTGTCACATTTGCAGCACCTGTCGACTGCCACACATGTTCAGTGTTGGATGACTGCAACTTTTTGATTGGCTGATGGTTTCTCAATCAAGCACACGGAGGCAGTGCCTCTCAAAGTTCTTCAGGAAGTTTCTAGATTATATTGCAGCACCCTTTCTGCAGCACCTTCCAGTCTGTGAATATTAGTGTCTACAAATTGTTCATATGTGAAATCAGCTGTTCTCTGAGCAAAATAAATCACAGTAATGATACATGATCTGGGGTTATTACCTTCTAAATTAATGGCAACTCAACAGCATCCAGTTAGTAAAATTATTAGTAAGTGCAACAGCTGTTTTACAATTAATTAAATAATTAATAAATAATGCCTGCTTCGCTCTGCCTCAAAGGGGAAGGAATCAACTCCTGGGTCTGGGACTAGTTGCCACCTTGGGGGTACTGGTACTTAGATCCCGGGAGTGTAGAGTGTGTAAGGAGAGTGTAAGTACGTCTGTGGCGTCTATTTTGGTTTCTGTTCACGTTGTGTATGGTAGAGTTTGTGTATGTGTGCATGAGGGTGGGAAGGTATGCTTGTGTATGTAGATGACTGTTTGTGTATGTATGTGTGTCTTAGTCTATGTGTCAGGGTGGGTCTCGGACTCCCCCTCAGTCTAGCAATATCTTATAACCCTTTATGAGGGCCTATCTCCCCCCACCAAGCTCCCCACTGCTTACTGGTTCCCCCACCAGCCTGCACACTGGGGGTTTCTAGAGTTTGGGGCTGGGTGCTTGGGGTGTGTGTGGGCCTGCTCCCGGTGGCTGGTCGGTGGGCTGGGCGCTTCTTGGCTCCGTCCAATACCTTCTTCGGGAGGGGCTGCCCTTGGGTCTTGGAATTCGGATACATTTTTTCCTCTTCTTTCTTTTTTTCCCTCTAATTTCCTCTCCTTTGCCATGTCCACTGACTCAAAAAAGTTGTAATAAACAAAATAACATCTAAATAAAATCAGAATAAATAAACGTAACAAGCTGGACATTGCAGTGATTTCTGCATGCTCAGCTTGTGAGAATAAATCTGTCACGCATTTCTATGCATCCGGACATCACGCTGCTTAATTGCCAGACAGGACATAGGGAAAAAATAAATAAAAATAATGCCTTCCAACCTCATGTGTACAATATGCACTTTTGAAATATACTTTGTGGACAAAGATTTTAGGATTTCTATCTTTGAAGTGTCATAGCTAAACAAAACTAGCAAAATCAGAACAAACGTAAAATCATTCGGTTCCGTTACCCAGATGTTGATGGGACAAGAGTCTTCAGATCTCTGAGTCTCTGATGCTTACTTTACAAAGCTACTCTGTACAATGTAAATAACTGTCAAATCTGGTGGAAGCATGTTCTGATCTGTGATTGTAAAATGTGATCAATCAAGTTGTTTGGTTTTTAGAGTCTCGGAAAATAATGAAAACCCTAGTTTATTTATCTGCAAGCCAAAGCAATGGCAATAAAAATGGCCATCAGTAGGATTTTCAAATGTGTAATGTTGTGCATAAAATCTTCCTATTATTCAAGTTAATCATGCTTTAATAATCCTCAAATGGAAATTAAATGTTGTTGTAACTTGTTTTTTCTTCAGAGAGTCATTGTTGTGGGTTCTAACTGTGGACAGGAAGGATCTCCTGTAGAAGTTTGTGTTGCAACGGATCTGAAGAAGCTTCCGACTGAAGACACTCTGTTGTTGAGTTACAGTGTTGTTAAGAGGATGATGAGGGCTTCCATGATGATTTTCGTTTTCAGAACCATCCTCCTTTGGACATTCAACTCAAGATGATCCAGATCAGTATCCAGAACAGAACCACTCTTCTTCTTCTTCTATCAATTTGTTTAGCTTCTTTGAGTCACTTGCTCTGATGTTCCTCTCCCAACAGGTGACAGCAGATGCATCACACAGACTTATAGAAAACATAAAGAGCAGTAACAGTTAGTGTGTGTGCCAGAGCATCACAGGCCAAGTGAGAGGCCCACACCCTTTGTTTACATGTCCATTCTGCACCCATGGCTCCTTAACACTTAACTTCGAGCAAACTGGTAAGGATCTCTCTTTCAGTTCTGCCTGCCCAGAAACGGTGCAGACGAATTAAGCACCCATTGTTGTGTCTGCTGTCTCTTTTGCTTTTCTTCCTTGTCGTTGTTGCTAAGCTATCAGCATCCTTCAGTCATTAAACGGTACCAAGCACTTCGCCACGCCACGCCCCTTTCACATCTGAAGCAGAGAACATTTACAGGGAAAACCTTTTGGAAGTACTGTTGGAAAAACCTGAGTTTGACTTACCAGCTTTTTTAGTCTAAACTGTCATCGCATCTAGAAGCTGTGAAATCCCTTTTCCTGCTTGTGACTGGACGTACGTGCGCTGTGCCGATATTATATGTCGCCTTGCATCTGGCTGTACTTGAAGTCTTCACCGTTAGCCCCATAATACCGATGTGGTCCCCGAACGCTGTTATTGTCTAATATCGCCATTGCACTTTCAGACGGAGGCGTTACGTCATCGGAAGGGGGGGGGGTCGTGAGTTGACAGGCAGACGATCTGTGGAGAAACCAGCACCATTGGTCCAGAACCCGAAGGGGGCGGTAAGCTACACATCCGCCGCATACTGTCACTTCTCTGTTTTGAACGTCTCGTGCTGTTTTGTATCTATCGGTAATGCTCCTCAGATAGATCTTACATGAAGGTGGTGCGTTTGTATCATCTTTTAGACATTAACATTTAGACAATTAGGTATATTTTAACATATTTCTTCTTTTTATTGTATTGTTATTGTTGTATTGATTTCATGTGATATTTTTAATAGGTATTTACAATAGGCTACTGTGCAAACGTTTTAAAGTATGACGAACTGCTGCGTAGCCTAATAAAAATGATTTTTACAAGTATAAATTGTATTTGTTTATTTTGATACATTTGAAAAATGTGAATCACATCAAAATGTGCACTGAACATTGGTTTTCTTCAAAACAGTGTTGGTGGCAAAATGTCAAGGATTTTCTGGGGTCCAGCTCTTCTGATGAGACAAAAAGGCTGTGGTTTTGCTTCAGCAGGATGCTGTTAGAAAAGCTGTAGAGTGAAACAATCATGGAGATTTAGGCTTATCCTTCATGGAGACCTGATTTAAACATAATTAAATATATTGGGGACAACATGAAGAGGCAGAAGGGCACAGAGTATTTGTTAGCCTGACCAATCAGATCCTCCTGCATTATGTTCAAATGCAGAAGGGTCTGACACCGGAGCTGCACCCAATCATTTCCGCGTCAAATTTTATGACGGACCAATAGGTGGGTTTCAGGCATGTGACCTGGATGACATGCGCAGTACAGATGGAGGGCAGGAAGTAAATATGCGGCGCTTGTCAATGGAGGTTTCTATACCTGTCAGTGCCTATTGTGCGGATTTAGACCTGGGAGCAAAAGGGAGGTATACGCAGTGTCAGGATATTTTAATACCCCTAAGTTAAATAACTATCAAAAAGACCATCAGTCAGACACAGAGGTATGGTTTCAATGAGCTTTGCAAAGGAGAATGCCCCAACCAAGGTGTGGAGACGATTCTGATGTGTTCACCTCTGCATTGCCTTTTTATTCACAAAGACATCTCCCGTCTGGATGAAGCAAGGGAGGGAAACAAGTGTGGGTCAGATAATGAAGTCAGAGTGTAGCAAACAAACACATGTGGATGGACAACAGTCACAGGTCGTAAACCAACTGGTTTCCAAGATAAACACAAAAGTGTTTTTTCAGGCCAGGTCTCTTTCAGTTCACTTACTCATGCAGCATGACCTGTGACCTTTTACCAACATCAGAAAACCTTAAAATCTCCAACACGCAGCTGATCACAGAATATGTTGGACGGGACCCATACCTCATGAAGATGAGTGAATTTTCGTCTGAACCGAAGGATTTGCCAACAATCGAGGCAGTTGACATCACAAATTATCTGGTTCTGCAGACGTCATACTACACAAAACATCAAATGAAAGCCTACAAAAGTTTGGAGTCCTACAACTTTTTTGTGAGTGGATGGGTCCACAATCTTGGAGTAAAACGTCTCCGGGACCCTTCTTAAGGGTAAGTGTTTTATTTATTTATTTTCAGTGTAAAGATGTTAGTAGCTAGCGCTAACGGCTACAACGTCAAACATGCAACACATCTTTACAACGTCGTTAGCTTAACGGTCATTCATCATTCTATGCTATATAAACACAACCAAAAACACGTTAATCAGTAAAATAACACATGACCTACCTCTGACGAAGTGGCGGTCGCAAACGCGGGCGTTAGGGGACTCTGCTCCTCCTGACCGAAGGCGGAGATTTAAAATCCACTTTTTCCGGTGTTGTTCTGTCAGTTTTCTGCATTTTTCACCTTTGTGGATGACAACTTTCGGAACTCTAAAAAAACGAGCATCCTTCTCTCTGTTACCTTGATTGGAACAACCATAAACTGCACAAAATAGAGGCATTTTCCCAGGCTATTTGAACAGGTCACTTCACTTCCGGCCCTCCGTCTGCACTTCGAACGCTGGTGTCTTAACAACGTGACGTAGGGTTCAACCAACCTATTACATATCACCTTTGTTGTGCATCATCCTGAAAACACGGAACTAGCATTTTCCACCCAGAGCACAACCTTCAACATGGCGGACTCTGCTGTAGATGAAGTGTTTACTTCTGTGTTTGCACATTGTTTGCTTGGGGTGGTCAAATACGTGAACCGAGTGTGCAATGACACCTCGTATTTGCAAGTTTTTGACACAAGCGACAACTGTCATTAATTTTCGTCTTTTCTCCTTCATTAACCATGGCTAGCTACCATTACAGCTCCGCTCGTTAAACCTTTTGTTTTTGTTCAGCCTCGTGTGTATCCGCTTTAGCGTCACATATGTTGCGTCACTTCAGGGTTTCTGTGATTGGTTCTCTCTTAACTGGCTAAGCCCGCCTTCGAAATTGAGAGACAGCGGTTCAGCTCCAGGCCCTCACGTCTTTGTAAAGTAATCTGTCAAAGACGCCAGGGCCTGGTTGATCAGGTAAAGTATTTGTAGCTATATCTTCAAGTAATGACTGAGTTTCTTCAAACACTGGGTGCACATGCATCTCAACAAATCAATGTTGTTTTAAAGTTAAGAGTTGCTCACACCAAATACTGTTTCATTTAAACTTTTTCCATTACCTAAAACTTGCACAGTACTGTATATTATATTTATAATAAATTTATTATTCATTTGTTTGTGGAGTAGGTGTGAGCAGTCAGTTTCTTACCAATATAATTCAGCAGTCAGAGCAATTTCAGTTTGAAGAATCTGGAAGAAATGTTCATACCTGAGACAAACTCACACCTAATCAAAAAATATCCACCATTTCAAATTGTTCAGGATTACAAACTTTTGAAGGTAGCTTGGAGTGAAGTTGGGACTGAAGCAGATTCTAAGGAGTAGGGGGAAAAACAGAATTTTCCCTTATGTTCAGTAAAAATCGGTAAGTGTGCCTGTGTCGATTTTTCAGTGTTAGACCAGATCCCGATCAACTCCAGTGACATTAATCAGAATCAATTTTATTTACCAAGTATGAGGTCATACAAGGAATTTACTTCAGGCAGATCATGTCTCTATCGTGCAAACAAATAATTAATATAAGAAAATGACACTACGTATTAAAGCAGTACTAAGTAACTTTTCTGCAGCCGTGTCTCAGACGGCCATTGCTGGAACCGGTGTTCTGTTGAAATATGCTACCTTTTGAGATGTGCTACCGATTCCTTCTGCACATGTGCCATTCCACAGTCTTGATTTCAATAAACAAATTTATCGTTTATTTTTGTTTCTATATTTTTCCATATACATTTTACCTATCAAATAAATTCTCCCAGGACAGGTACACTAAATTTGATGTTACTTTTACTTTCTTTGCATTGTCAGAACGACAGGCAAATGTTTGGACACACCCAGAGGAGAAGGACCCAACAATGGCTGCCAAGGACCCAGAGGGCTTTCATATAGAAAATATTAGGGAAAGATCCTAAAAATACACTTAAAGAGGCCCTTCCATTAAAAACGTTTCTGTTGAATATTTTAGCTCCACATGTGTTCTTACCTTCATAGTGGGTGCAAAAACAGGTCAACAACTTCTCTTTCACTTTTTATCTCTCAAACTATGCAGGTGGCAATAACACCCGAGTCCGAAGTTCGAACGGCTGGTACTTGTTTCATCACAGCTCCTTTGTTCATTCCTGCTCTTGCTCTTATCGAGGACAGTCGCATTTCAGAGCTGCTTCCTTATCTTCTTCCCCCCCCCCCACCGTTCCTGCTTCTGTCTCGTGTCTGTGTTTCTCTGTGTCTCCTGTACTGGCTGCTACGAACTGGAAATTTATAAAAATGGATCTGGTTTCGTGGTCACTCGGCGCACTGGGCAAAGTTTTTTCAAACTTAAGGCTGAAAAATGGGGAGCGGTCTTGCCCGGAATCGACACAGCCGGCCGGATTTACCATGGATTCCTGGGGCGAGTGGAAGATGGTCTGTCTGCTCTGGAGGTCGAAGACGTGGAGGATGTTTACATATTTGGATTACAGATCATGGGGTACCTGCTGATCGGAGCTGGTGGTTACCTGATGTATCGACACATTCTAAAGTTATGGTTAAGATTAGGAGATCTGGATCACAAACTGGATGGGGTCTCAGAGCAGTACCGCGACCAGCTGGCTGTGAGTCTCGAGCGGGACAGGGAATGCAAAGTTCGAGACAGCAAGCGGGCTGACGGGGTGCTGGAGCTGAATCGTAAACTGGCTGTGCTGCTGGATCTGAATGGAAGGAATAGCGCCACCTTGGAGAAGTTGCAGTTTCGGCTCGGTGTGGAGAAGTGATTGGTTGATTATTGGCGGCATTGCTAAGCAATTTGGCAAAAATTCGGCTGTTTTGGACCTTCCACAAAAGTGTATCATATGGACAACAGAAGCTGCTGAAATTCTTCGGCTTCGATCTAATCACTCTTCCACAAGGATTTTATTACTTTTTTTAATTTTATTGGATAAGTGCTGCATGCAGGATTGTGTGAGAGGATCTTAAGAGGGACTGCAGGAAATTTTGGAGCCACGGTGCAACTGTGAACTCTATGCCATAGACTGAATCGATGACTGAGCTTCAAACATGCAGGAGCTGCTTCTATCAGAGTCAGTGTGTGATCAGCGGGGCTGGAGAGCATGACTAGTGAGCTGAACTGATATTTTATTGTCCTGCTCTGATCGGAGATCAGAGGGGGTTTGGTGAGGAATATTGGTTGACCTGAGCATAGGAGCGCTTGGGGGGTATTAATGACTGGCATCCAGATGGCTTCTGTTCAAGTTCCATATACCACCTTTAATGTTTCATTTTTATAAGAAAATATATAAACCGTTGTTTGCAAAAGTTGAAAATAAAAAAAGCAATTTTTTTTTTCCACTTACTGTACCAAAAATGAACCGAACCATGGCCTCAAAACCGAAATACGTACCAAACCATGATTTTTGTATACCGTTACATATGGCGTCAAATCTCTGCCAAAAATCGAGAGAGCGCGCACAGCTTTCCGAGCGAGCATGTAAGACTAATCGCGGGCCTATTTCTCATTAATGGCGAGCGCACAGATCTTATCGCGGGCGTTCGTATTAACTCGCGGGCCCTGAACGCAGCACGGGGACCAGGAAACACGCACCCTCCACTTCTCTCTGCGCCCGCGATAATAACACCTCGCTCGCTCATCACCTTTCTCTACGCCCTCTCGATGAAAAGCTACGCTTGCTCTCTGTGAGAAGTGGGCGTTTTTGTCAGTTGGGGGCGGGAACTCTTCAGAGGAATCTCATTGGCTGGATTGTCATTCCTAGTCCGCCAAGCAGAAACGGAAGAAGAAGACGAAAAGGAGCCCGCAGCCGTGGATCGTAGAAGAAGAAGGAGGACTGAGACGGTAAGGAAACTGGAAAAATATTTGTTGTTTAAAAGACATAGTCCTTCTTGAAAATGTTATTTATTAGATAATAGCATGCAGCTATTGTATGCTGACAACTGAGTACATTTTAGTCTTATAAGTTTAGCAGCGTGGTTTTGATTCTGAAAATATCCAGCCCTGCTTGTGCTTTAGGTGTTTCCACAATTGAACAAGTCAGACTTGCATGAATGGCTCATTAACTGGCTTGAAACTAGCAGTTAATTTACTTATAACCAGGTGTGCTGGGGTTGGAAACATCAAAAACACAAAGGACAGTGGGTCTTGGGGACAGTTGTCATGGATCGTGTTTTTGTTAACTGGTTTCTTCCGTCGGGGCAACCCCCGACGCTAACGGAAATAAATAACAGATGTCACTAAGCCAAAGGACACTTAGCTGCCCTCGACACAGTCAAACTAAAGGCAGACTGGACATCGGGCTGTGCGTTAATGTTTGAGTGATGATGATCAAGCGTCTGTGTTTTGCTGCTGGACGCTGAACAGAAGGAGCACTGCCCACTTCGCTGTCTCACATAATAAAATAAAGTTATTCATCTGATTTCAGCTTTTGTTGACTCAGGTGCTTTTTTGATGTTTACAAAATGTACAAGATGTTTTGAACATAAACAGAAAATAGGCTACTAATGTAAAGTTTTATTTTCTCCCCAATTATCCTTTTAGAAGAACAGATTACTGAAAAAAATATCAAAATGCAAGCAATATACAGTATATTGTGGTGTTCAAATGAACAGATTCTGGGTAATATGACAAAATCTTACTTGGGGTGGAATATCCCTGTAATGGTTTATTGTGCTGGCTATCTTAAAAGGTTTTAATGTTTTAAGAAAAATCTGGGAAAATCAAAGGCATCAAGTTTTTTATTGATGTAAATTTTTTACTTAACAGAGGATCTTTTTTCAGTCCACCTGACCTTCCTTCCCAGACTGCAGAATGACCTGGATGTTTTTGTGGAAGGTTGGAACCACCATCCACTTAGGACTGAGGGAAACCGAACCCCTGAGCAGCTCTGGCAAATTGGAATGATGGAACAACCAACCAACCAACTGGAAAATCTTCAGGTTTTCTTTCAATTTTATAAAAAGTTATGTTGAGACAGTGTTAAGATAGAATTGTTATTAAAGTAATGCAATTGGCATGTCTACAGGATATTCAGGAGCCAGACATTGACTAGGAAGTTTTATCAGATTTCGGAGAAAATGTCCATGGAGCCATGGTGTTCGACTGCCCAGTAAATGAACAACAACTGCTGGAAGTTCAGGATCTTATCAATGCCAACAGAGATTTGGAGAACAGGAGCATGTACCTTATGTGTCGTGAATATCTGGCTACTTTAGGTGTGTAATGATTCAAATATTTACACATTAACAGTGATATAATCAATCAATGTATAATTGTTAGTACTGGCAAATTATTAGATTGTAAGTAAACCTTTCGGACATTTTCTGTTTTCTGACACCATATTGTCATAAAAAAAAAAATTTTTAACCTTTGAAACTGTAAATAGTTGTACAATCATGGCACAAGTTTATATGTAACAGCAACCAACCTGTAAAGCCATCTTTTAAAGAGTTTATTGAAAAAGACAAATGTGCAGTTGAACACTTCAAATAAATTTGTCCAAAAATTCTGAATGTCTTTTAAAATCGTGCAGCGTTGCAATAAATTTAAAACAGGCTTCGAATAACAACCCATTGCTAGAGTACTTAGTAATTTAGTTGAACATAGTTGAACATTTCAAATACATTTTCTGTCTAGAGTTCTTAATTCTTTGAGTCAAGTAACATTGCAACGCATTTCAAAACAGTCTTAACCAAAAAGGTTAAACATAGATGTAGTACTTGCTAATTCAGTACCTGCTAAACTCATAGCCAAACTCGATTGCAGTGCTCAAGTTCTTTTCAAAGTCACTGTATGAACTGAAGTGACGTGTTAGAAATGTGATGCTAAATCCCACATGCATTGACTACTGGGTAAAATATAGCATGTTCACCATAATGGGAGTTGCAGTCATGCTCAAAATTTATATTAATTTTGAACATTCTCCACTGAGCCTCTATCAGTGGAACGTGAGCTTGACCTGGGATCCACTGAAAGAAATTTTGGAGTGAAAGGCGTTTGCTTCCCTTGCCAGCTGATTCTGGTGTACCAGCCATTTCCTCTCTGTCTGCAGGTTGTTTTCCCCACAGTCATCTAATCAGAGACAAAATAGATTAGTTATTACAACAAATATTGTTCTTACTAATAGAAGTTATCAGATAAAAGATCTAAAAGCCTAAATTCTCAAGTTTTGTGAAACCAGAAGGCAATGAGGGAAGGGTCAGACATAATTTGGGTGTTCACCTGGACAACAGACTGAACTGGAGACAACTGTGATGCTACTTTTAGGAAGGAACAGAGCAGACTGGACTTCCTCAGGAAGCTTAAATCCTTCAGTGTGCAGCAAGATGTTGAAGATCTTTTATAAGTCTGTTGTGGAGAGTGTGATCACATCTGCAGTCACCTGTTGGGGGCGGAGCATCTGAGCAGGTGACATGAAGAGGTTGAACAGATTGATAAGGAGGGCTGGTTCTGTTCTGGGGACTGATCTGGTGTCTCTTGAGTTGATTGTCCAAAGGAGGAGGGTTCGGAAAATGAAAATCATCATGGAGAACCCTCATCATCCTCTTCACAACACAGTAACTCAACAACAGAGTGTCTTCAGTCAAAGGCTTCTTTAGATCTGCTGCAGCTCAGACCGCTGCAGGAGATCGTTTTTTGCCCACAGCTAGTTTCCTCCACAATGGCTCCCTGAAGAAGAACTGAGCTACAACAACACTTCATTAATCCCCGAAGGGAAATTAAGTATTTTTGATTTTTTTTTTATTTGAATTTACTTAATTCCTCTTGGGAGCTAATACACAGATTAAAAAGTGAAAGAATTATATCTATAGTTTCATAAAGCATCATAACCAATAAGGGAAAATGAGCTGCATAAACATGCTGAGTGGATTACATACTGGTGTTCTTTTGTAGGTGTTGTTGCCACACATACGGTTCAGGAGTGTCAAACTCCACTCCCCAAGGGCCAGTGTCACTGGAAAAACAAAAACAAAACAAAAAAACACCAGTCCAATGTCCCAATCATGTTGTAAGGAAGATTAAAGGAGATTTTGAACTTAGCCAGCTGGTTGTCATTTTAAAAATGCTGCTACAGGAGGTAGTCATTGTTTTCTTTCTATTCTTTACAGGTTCGAGAGCCAATCACATGACGTGAGCCCCATGTTGCAAAGTCTGCAACAATTACACCGCGACAGGCTACAGACTAAACGCTGAGCTAACAGTGCTAGCCCTACATCATAAAGAAATACTCTGCTCTTAAGAAAAAAATCTAAAGCTGTTTTTTTTCCAGTTACCACCTACTCAATATTGGAGTGAAACTTATCAATATTAACTTTCTGATTATGCCTTGTACGCAGCTGAACCCTTGTTTCCTCATCTTTTTTGCCAAGATTTCATTCCAGAGCATCCCATATATTAATAATAACATAATAATATGGATACATCCTAATATGTCTTTTGACTGACAACATCCAAACCTGGCCATGCTTTGCTGCACTGTGCTCTCTGAAGGTCCCTGAATAGGTATGGACAAACACCTCTGAGGTGCTGGTCCCCATGAGGTCTCCTGCCTGGGGTCACTAGCTGACTGCAGTGTGGCATGTCCCTCCACTTGATAAATAATACATGAATCATCAGATTAATTTTACATTGTTAAACAAACAGTTGATGGTCTTCAGTGAAAGGTTAACTACAGTCACAATTTTAATAGCAAACTATTGCTCCTAATACATACCTAACGTTGGATTTTTGATGGTTCTTCTAAGCATTTCAATTAAATTTACTGCAGCACTCCGTAATTCACTCTGCAGGAAGCAAGAGAAATTAATGAACTTGCAGTAAAACATTAAATCACACCTTTTTTATTTTTTGGACACAATCCTAACCTCTTTTGGGTCTGCCATTTGATTTGTTGATTCTGTATTAAGGGTACACAAGAACAAAAGTCAAGCAATAATTAAATGCAAAATATTGACACATACATACGAGCAAAAAAAAAAAAAAACACACAAAATTGGGGGAGCTCACTCAACCTTCAAACAATACTTTAGTATTTGGTAGCCTCAGGAGTGTAAACACAGTGTAGAAACAAACAGTGCACCACAGAGAAGAAGAAGAGTATGGAGAAAAAAGTTGAAAACAACATATTAAAATCTCAAAAAGGATGTAGATTATATATCAGTGTATGTTAAATCTTCATCATTTTTGCTTGGTTTTTAACTCAGGCTAATTGTTCATTATTATGTTTGGTTAAAGCATTACAACTGCACTGTGTTCTCGGGTTGCACAGGTTGGACAAAATATAGAAAAATTCATGATTGTGACACTTCTTGCTTTTAAAGATCACGTATACAAACACACTTGTTTATTTATTGTGTAGACTATGGGTATATACTAGCAAAAAAAATAATAATTGAACTTGTGTTCATTTATTTATCTTTTTTATGTTTTAGGGAAAAAAAACTCTAGATAAAGAAAAATAGCAGAGTGGTTTGAGCTTTCACAGAATAAAAGCTAGGTAAAGTAAAACAAATGTTTAAAAACATAATCAGCGTCAGTAGGGCCAGGTACCCATGTAACTGTAAAAACACAAGGTAGAGAGGCAGAACAGAATTTTTTAGCCACATGCTAACATAGATTCACGGACCATCAATATGTCTGACAGATCAATTAGACTTTCTCAACACAAACGGATTCGAGCTGTAACATACCACATAACATATCGTTATCTAATAAATATAATTTTAAAGAAGGACTATGTCTTTTAAACAACAAATATTTTTCCAGTTTCCTTACCGTCTCAGTCCTCCTTCTTCTTCTACGGTCCACGGCTGCCGGCTCCTCTTCGTCTTCTTCTTCCGTTTCTGCTTGGCAGACTAGGAATGACAATCCAGCCAATGAGATTCCTCTGAAGAGTTCCCGCCCCCAACTGACAAAAACGCCCACTTCTCACAGAGAGCGAGCGTAGCTTTTCATCGAGAGGGCGTAGAGAAAGGTGATAAGCGAGCGAGGTGTTTTTACCGCGAGCGCAGAAAGAAGTGGAGGGTGCGTGTTTCCTGGTCCCCGTGCTGCGTTCAGGGCCCGCGAGTTAATACGGACGACAGTGATAAGAGCTGTGCGCTCGCCATTAATGAGAAATAGGCCCGCGATTAGTCTTACATGCTCGCTCGGACAGCTGTGCGCGCTCTCTTGATTTTTGGCAGAGATTTGACGCCATATTTACACCCCTATATAAGACAGTGTCTGCAGGTTTGTTACAGCTGGTCATCCGATCCAGTTTTTCTTTGCATTTAAAAAAAAAAAAAAAAAAACTTTATGTTTAAAGTCAAATGATACTACAAGATATATTTGTGAAAATGTAGAACAATTGAATACTGTTTCTAAGGGTTAGTTTACAGGTTTTCCGTTTGTTTACATTCTTTTTATCCAACTAAGTCAACCTGTTTCAGCATATGGATTTATGTTTAAAATGTATCCTCAAATTGTATTACTTTTTTAAGTGCTTACTCTGCAAATTATATTGTTGTGACAACAAAAAATGCCCCTGAAACAATTAATTTGCTAACTTGGGATCTCACTTGTATCTAGTTTTTATTTTGTCTTTTTACAAGCCACTATAGCATTTTAATGTATGATCTCACTCTACAATGAGAGGTAGTTTAGACACCGTTAGAGGTACAATCAATAACCAAACCTTCTCTAATTTGAACAGGTTGGAAGACAGCTCCCCATAGCTCTCAGCATTCACTTCACAATCTCTGACCTTCGGCTTCCAGTATTTCTGAAACAAGATTTTTACTGTATTATTCATCAGAAAGTGAAGAAAAATTGTATGAAAATGTGGGATTTTAATTCCTGTTTATAGCTCTTACTCATTACGAATGAGTTCTTCTATCGATATCAAGGAATTCAAACGATGCTCAAGAGCCACAATCTTCAAAGCCATGTAACAGGAGGACAAGACAAGAATGCTGTCTCTGTTGAAGCACACAAATGCAGTAGCATACAGACATATGCTCATGAAGGTTCTCATACGTTCAACAAACAGATATTTCAAAGTCTCCCAGTGGGTCTCGATGCTGCCAGTCTTAGAGCGGGTCTCGATGCCGTCATCCTTCCACCACCACCAGGGTTCGAGGACATCATGGCCTGTGATGCTCCTCCACCGTTTCCAGAGGGTCCCGCCGGCCGTTTCAGTCCTCCAGAGGGTCCCGCTGGCCGTTCCAGTCCTAGGTTTCGCTGTAGCCATGTCCCAGGTCATCCTCCTAGGCTTCGCCACGGCCGTCTCACAGGCCATCCTCCTAGGCTTCGCCATGGCCATCTCCCAGACCGTCCTCCTAGGATTTGCTGCGGCCATCTCCTAGGCCCCCTCCAGCTCTCCGCCACGGCCGCCCTCCAGACTTTGTCGGTGGCCACAGTCCAGAACTCTTCAGCGCCTCATAGCAGCCGCCTTCCAGGCTCCCTTACCGTGCTTTGCCACGGCCGCTCTCCCAAGCTCCGCTGCGGGACTCTAAGCAAGTTTAACTACAAATAAATTTATAGAATTATACAATTTCTTCCTCATATATGCTCCAACAATGTCTTGGTCACTAAAAAAGAGCCCATGCATTTTCACTGTGGTTGTCTCTTGTAAAGGAAATTTAAGTTATCTCTTCTGGAATGTATTATGTTAAACTCCTACAGTTTCAAGTGTCAACCATAGTTGCATACATTGCAGAGAATGTCGCTCACGCCTAGTTTAGCTCCCTCTTGAGCTGTGCCTAAAATCGGACAAACAGGTCTTGTGTAAGCTCCTATGTGAACACCTCAGCAACACCTCTTGCCCTCAGCAAAACATGTGACCACAACCTGTTTCAGGAATGCCATTGCATACGAAGGATGCTATATAAACTTCTCTGTCTGTAACTCAAATCAGAGTTTTGTTAAAAAGCTCTCCAGGAAGCATGTAATAAACTTGAACGAATGAAGTTGCCCGTCTCATCGTGGTTCCTCAGATGTTAACCTGATGGAAAAGGATAAGTTTCCACAACACTCTATATGCATGTAAAATCATTGTATTAGTTATTAATAGAGCTTGTTCGGGTCGGACACACACCGTACTTTCCAGAGGCACTCGAATGCATCATCGAGTAATGCGTGTCCACGCTTAGGCGTAAAGCGTTTACCATCGCCAGCTAAAAGCTGCAGAGAGAGTAGTGTTTAAAGCATGGATTCTACCAAGAACAAGAGACACACTCCAGCCCAGATCCAAACCAAGAGTTTTTTCCAGCGTGACAAAAAGGGAGAAACTTGAGTCGGATCGACAGAGGTAAAGATCGGGTTGGCATTTGAGAAGTGGAAAATGCTAAGAGAATCTCGGTATGAGAAAAGACCTGCAGTCGGCGTCATTTTTGCTTGAAAGGTAAGAAATTATTACTAACTATGTGGGGAAAAGAGTTGTGTCAGGTTCTGTGAGCAACTGTACTGAGTGAGTCATCTTCTCATGAAAAAGATCTTTTTGTCTGGAACCAGTGGCAGCTGGCCAATAAAGGGCGCTAGGGCGCCGCCCTCCCTATCAAAAACATGATGTGACAGCAAATAAGAAATATTTCTTTTTTTTTATATTACATGTATTTAGAGTTAAAAACACTCATATGTATATTTATATACTGAGAAGATTGTATAAATAATTTCTGAAAGACAGAAATTGCTTTGTAAAATATGATTTCCCCCTGCAGCTTCACTTCTCATATGTCTAGTTCAGCTCTGGAGAAAGGAGGTTCTCAGGAGGTGGGCTCTTACATCGAATTAGCCAATACCAGATCTGCATTGCCAAATAAAAGAACTTAATTTAGCCAATAAACGCAGAGAAAATAACTTAAGGGCGATTTTTGAAGAACCCCAAACCACATTTAAATACCGCGAGTTTTCCGAGCCTGACCATCCCAGTCTGGTCCATCCTTCCTCCGGTCAATCACTCTGCTCCTTCCGCTTACTGAATGAGGACGAAGTCTCCTGACTCATAGTGGAATCTAATCCAACCACGTGTCCTCTGGATCCGATTCCTACAGATATCCTACTGAGCATTCTTCCTGCCGTCAAACCTGCAATAACCCACATTATAAACTCTTCCATGAAAACTGGCGTCTTTCCTTCAGTTTTCAAGCAAGCCACTGTCACTCCGCTGCTGAAAAAACCGTCGCTCGACCCGGCCCAGGTAGGAAACTACCGGCCAGTCTCGATCCTACCGTTCATGTCCAAGATCCTAGAGCGAGCCGTTTTCACTCAAGTCTCACAGTTCCTCCATGACAATGACCTACTTGATCCTTATCAATCAGGCTTTAAGCGAGGCTATTCCACTGAAACCGCTCTTCTCTCAGTTGCAGAGTCACTACGGGTTGCCAGATCGGCTGGTCTCTCCTAAGTACTCGTACTCCTCGACCTGTCTGCTGCTTTCAACACCGTCGACCACCTCATTCTCCTCTCGACGCTATCCAAGCTTGGCATCTCGTGGCCGGTCCTCTCGTAGTTCACCTCTTACCTTGCGGAAAGATCTTTCAGAGTCTCGTGGCATGGACAGATGTCCAGTCTGCATGAGCTGGCAACGGGTGTCCCACAGGGCTTGGTCCTTGGTCCTCTTCTCTTCTCTTTATACACCACCTCATTAGGCAAGATCATTCGCTCCCATGGCTTCTCCTACCATTGCTACGCTGACGACACTCAGCTCCTCCTCTCCTTTCCTCCAGACGATACCTCCGTCTCAATGCAGATATCTGCCTGCCTCTCAGATATCTCGGCGTGGATGAGGGATCGCCACCTTCAGCTTAATCTGTCCAAAACTGACCTCATTGTCTGTCCTGCCAGTAACTCCTTACCTCCTCAGATAAGCGTGCAGCTTGACTCCATCACGCTGTTCCCCAAAACCTCCGCCAGAAACCTTGGTGTCATACTGGACAACCAGCTGTCCTTTCAAGGAGCAGGTTAACTCCATAGCTCACTCATGTCGATTCGCTCTTTACAACATCAGGAAAATCAGAGCCTTCCTGACAGACCACACCACACAGCTTCTGGTACAGGCCCTGGTCTTGTCCCGCATCGACTACTGCAACTCTTTGCTGGCCGGTCTTCCGGCGTCCTCGGTTAAACCTCTGCAGATGATTCAGAACGCAGCAGCGCTTCTGGTCTTCAACCAGCCCAAGAGGGCTCATGTCACTCCATTGCTCATTTCTCTGCACTGGCTTCCAGTTGCAGCACGCATCAAATACAAAGCTCTGCTTCTGGCTTACCAGACTCTAACACACACAGCTCCTACTTACCTTCACTCCTTCATCCAAACCTACATTCCCACGCGTCAGCTACGCTCAGCCGCTGAAAGACGCCTAGCGCTTCCACCACAACGTGGCATGAGATCATGTTCCAAACTCTTCTCCTCTGTTGTCCCCCGATGGTGGAATGACCTACCAAACTCGGTCCGATCCTCAGAGTCGGCACCTACTTTTAAGAGCAGACTTAAGACTCACCTCTTTAAAGAACACTTTCAGTCTTAATGTGGAATTGATTTATGATTTATGATAGCGATTTGGGAGTTTATCTCTACAAAAAAAAAAAAAAAAAATTGATACACTTGATGTATCAGCGTCGGAATTAAACTGGACTCCAAACAGTCCGCCTCCTTATATTGTTTCCTTCTCTTTGATTTCTTGCTTGTATGTTCTCTCAATGTAAGTCGCTTTGGATAAAAGCGTCTGCTAAATGACAGTAGTAGTAGTAGTAGTAGTAGTATAGATTATCCACTTATCAAAGAGCTGGTAAATGAGAAAGGAAAGCAGTCTGTGAAAGGCTTCTCTCGGCGCTAGCTGGTTGTAGCTATGCTAACTTGGTTTTTGTTTAAAACAAGCTGCACTGATCCTGGATGGTTTCAGGAGTGAGGAGGGATATGAAACATATGTCTGAAAATATAAATAAGAGAACACCAGGAGACACATGATAATGAAAGTAAGTAATGTTTTCTTTTTGTGGTAGAATAAAACTAAATGGAAACTTGCTAAGCCTAGTGATAGAGAAGCATGTAAAGAAAAAAAAGTTTTCAGGAAGTTTAAAATTATGACTAGTAGATTGCTGTAACTTTATTATAATGAAAAACTGTTTTCCAGGTGTGTGACACCATCCTGTTGCACATTGAGAAGTGTTATGTTTTCACTCCGCATCTCGTCAGTGTGACCTGCATGGAGAACTGTTTCTACAGCACAGTGGGAGGTTTCCTGAGACACACTGGACACAACTGTGGAGGCTTATCCAGTGCTGGACTAATTAAAAGGATCAAACATATCTAATGTTTATATTATATTAAATATTACTTAAAATACAACATTTAATGTTAATACACAAAACTTGTCTGTTTGGCTGACTAGATTAACCTGTTCTGGTGATTACTTTTTTTTTTATTTTACATTTGAATAAAGTCTTTGTTAAATATTTAACTGAAGTTGAAAATATATTTTTATACAGGGTTGTTAGGTGTGGTGGTTGTAGAATTGGACCCAAGTGCAGGAATGAAGCAGGGAGGCAGAATAACGAAACTAAGAGGTTAAATCATAAAGTAAACTGCTGATGGGGCAGCAAAACAAACTTACAGGTGATTGATGATGATGATGAAGAACCGAAGAAGCGCTAAGAAGCACCCAAAGTCTGAAGGGCGGCCGGGAGGCCGTGAGCAGAGGCGCCGAGAATCAGGAGGGCGGCCTGATAGCTGCGGAGCGCAGTGGCACTGGAAGGCTTGATATGCGGCCTGGCAGCCGCGGAACGAAGAGGCGCCGTAACACTGATCTGCGGCCTGACAGGCGCGGAGCGTTGAGGCGCAGCGCGCATGGAGAGCAGCCTGGCAGCTGCGGAGCGATGAGGCGCGGCGCGCCTGGAGAGCGGCCTGGCAGCCGCGGAACGAAGAGGCGCCGTAACACTGATCTGCGGCCTGACAGGCGCGGAGCGTTGAGGCGCAGCGCGCATGGAGAGCGGCCTGGCAGCCGCGAGACGCCAGGCGTCTGGAGTGCGGCCCGGGAGCCACGAGGTGAAGATGCGCCGGGCGTCTGGAGGGCCGCCTGGGAGCCACGAGGAGGTGAATCGCCAAAGCTCTGGATGGCTGCCACTGCTGCTGGAGGGATGGCGACCGCTGCTGATGGATACCGGCCGCTGGATAACTGGAACCGGCCACTGGAGAACTCGCTGCGGGTGCTTCTGGTGAACTAGAGGATCTGGTTCCGGAACTGGAACTCGCTGCTGGACGGGGACGTCCCCAGACGCTGGTGCAGGACCCTCGGGCGGACAGCAGACGTCGGGACCCTCAGGCGGACAGCAGACGTCGGGACCCTCGGGTGGACAGCAGGCGTCGGGACCCTCGGGCAGACAGCAGGCGTCAGGACCCTCGGGTGGACAGCAGGCGTCGGGACCCTCGGGCATACAGCAGGCGTCAAGACCCTCGGGAGAACGGGAGGCATCGAGACCTGGAAACCTCTGGAACACGAGGCCTGGAAACCTCTGGAGAGCAAGGCCTGGAAACCTCTGGAGAGTGAGGCCTGGAAACCTCTGGAGTCTGGAACCAGTGGATCTGAAGCTCATGAGTCTGGAACCAGTGGATCTGGATCTGATGGAGGAGCCTCTCGGACCCTGGCATTGGAGGAGCGTCGCAGACGGCGACGTCCTTGGACCCAGGAGGAGGCGTTGGAGGACCGTCGCGGACATCTAGCTCAGTGTACTTGGTCGGGAACAGCTCCTCAAACACCACCAGCAAATTAGTGCTGGTGGTGGTTCCTGCTGGGTCCATAATGGTCGATTTGTTCTGTTTGGTGTGGTGGTTGTAGAATTGGACCCAAGTGCAAGGAATGAAGCAGGGAGGCAGAAAAACGAAACTGGCATCTCAATACGCAGGTACGACTCNAAAGACGCCAGGCGTCTGGAGTGCGGCCCGGGAGCCACGAGGTGAAGATGCGCCGGGCGTCTGGAGGGCCGCCTGGGAGCCACGAGGAGGTGAATCGCCAAAGCTCTGGATGGCTGCCACTGCTGCTGGAGGGATGGCGACCGCTGCTGATGGCTGAAGGATTGAAACTGGAACCGGCCGCTGGATAACTGGAACCGGCCACTGGAGAACTCGCTGCGGGTGCTTCTGGTGAACTAGAGGATCTGGTTCCGGAACTGGAACTCGCTGCTGGACGGGGACGTCCCCAGACGCTGGTGCAGGACCCCCGGGCGGACAGCAGACGTCGGGACCCTCAGGCGGACAGCAGACGTCGGGACCCTCGGGCGGACAGCAGGCGTCGGGACCCTCGGGCAGACAGCAGGCGTCAGGACCCTCGGGTGGACAGCAGGCGTCGGGACCCTCGGGCATACAGCAGGCGTCAAGACCCTCGGGAGAACGGGAGGCATCGAGACCTGGAAACCTCTGGAACACGAGGCCTGGAAACCTCTGGAGAGCAAGGCCTGGAAACCTCTGGAGAGCGAGGCCTGGAAACCTCTGGAGTCTGGAACCAGTGGATCTGAAGCTCATGAGTCTGGAACCAGTGGATCTGGATCTGATGGAGGAGCCTCTCGGACCCTGGCATTGGAGGAGCGTCGCAGACGGCGACGTCCTTGGACCCAGGAGGAGGCGTTGGAGGACCGTCGCGGACGGCGACATCCCCGGACCCTGGTGTTGGAGGAGCGTCACGGACGGGGACGTCCCCGGACCCAGGAGGAGGCGTTGGAGGACCGTCGCGGACATCTAGCTCAGTGTACTTGGTCGGGAACAGCTCCTCAAACACCACCAGCAAATTAGTGCTGGTGGTGGTTCCTGCTGGGTCCATAATGGTCGATTTGTTCTGTTTGGTGTGGTGGTTGTAGAATTGGACCCAAGTGCAAGGAATGAAGCAGGGAGGCAGAAAAACGAAACTGGCATCTCAATACGCAGGTACGACTCGCCCCTCTAAACTACGCTAAAAGCTGCGCACATGTGAGTTCTGTAAAAGAATGCTGGAGTGTGGTGAAGAAGTTTCAGCCAATCATTGCAGAAAACCAGAGAAAACAAAGTCTGCCTAACCTATAGCGTAACACCCCCGACTCCCCGCTTCGTCTTGTGTACTGCTGCCCACTCCTGTTCCCTACTTGCTGCTGTTCTGGCGTTTAAAAAGGTAAATTCTCTTGGTGTGTGTGAGGACGCGCGTGTGCGGGTCTGTGTGTGTCAGCGGACCGGGCAGCTTTCAGTGAATGTGAACCTTTAAGTGTAAACTTATGGACTCAACACACGAGAGGCGACAAAGGACCTCCATAACTAGGGTTGCCAACCGTCTCTTAAAAAACGGAATCGTCCTTTATTTAGAAAAAATGTTACACGTTCCGTATTGAACTGATAAGGAACGCTATTTGTTCCGTATTTTCGAGAGAATTAAATATTCCTCACAAAATAAATCAATGTCATGTAAATGGACGGCAATCTTGTCACTCTGTTTATTCTTTTTCTTTTTTCTCGTTTTGGTCACCAATGAGCTAACAATACACTCGAAGGGGGTGGATCAATAAACGTGTCGTATCAGCTCATTGGTCAAGGTGGGCCACTGTTACTGGAAACACAGGACAGCGTCAACAAAGCAGCACATGGATGTTGCCGGCTTAGACTCCGAGCACTTTTTTGACGACAATGAGGCTCCCACAAGCAGTAATGCTACAACACCCCCCAAACAGAAGAAAAGACGATTACAAAAATACAGACAAGAGTGGGAAAAAGACCACACGTGGTTGGCTAAGCACAACCAGTATTTGTTGAGGAAAGATTTTGAATTTTTTTTTTCCACTGAATAAATTGTGGAATAATTGTTTTATGTGCATTTGTTTTACACATGCATTAAATTTAAGTTGATTAAACATCCTGAGTTGGGGGAAAAAAACACACCGAGTGGGTTGATGTGGATGTGTGCGGGGGTAGTGTGCATGTGTGTGGGGGGTGTTCCTTATTTTTTTTACAGGGAGTTGGCAACCCTATCCATAACCCATCGCTTTAATAACCTTTCGTGGGAGGCAAAGAGCGGTCTGTCAATGAAACCTCTGCTGATTGGTCCTCGACTGGGCTGGCGTTGCTAGCCCGCCTGTGAACGATACATGCACGAGTGCACGCACGAAATTTGCGTGTCGCTTTATCCCTGTTCATCAGTGCGCACAGCAGCGCACAACAGCTGATCATTGATCTTCACATGTATAAACAGAGAAGGGAGGGCAAAAATAAATTGTCTTCTTTCTTAATCTCACTGACAAAAATCAAACATTTAAGAAATTATCTGAATCTTACAACCAAAGTGGTCATTTGATGTGAAATGTGTAGAAATTATTTGTTGTATAGAGTAAATATTAAGTCCAATATTAAGTATTTTGCCTAGATATCGAGAACAATGGCCTTGCTTGACCCTCTAAACTACCTCATCATGCGTTTTGCACAGTCTGCAATTATGATGTGGACATAAGTCACCAGGGAGCTGCAGGTAATACACAAATTAGCCCTGATGATGTGTGAATATTTGCTGTAAGCCAATTTAATATTACATTCTTAAAAACAAAGACACCTATACAAAAAAGAAATCATTAACATTGAATACATATTAAAATATTGAGTGAACTGGGAAATCACATGAGTGGAGTCGCAAAATTCTGCAAGAAAAAGCCACGCAACTCAAGTGGTACTCAAATTTCTTTGACAGGGTTGGCAGGTCTGATACCTGAACACCTATACCAAAGCACAATGCAAACACATGATTTTTTTTTTTTTTACCGAAATATACGGTTTTAGCTGAAGATGGATTTGGAAAACTCCAAATCTCACGAGACTCCATCTTGCAGCACAAGGTTATAGAAAATACACATCTCAAAAAATATGTATGCCCCTCAGGGGCAAGAGAGAAAAAAAACATTTTTAAGAGCAAAAATTTATATTTTCATCTCACTCTTGTTTTTTTTTTCTGGGCAAAAAGTCAGGCGGAAAGGAAAGTTGGTTAGACTTAGAAAATGGGATGGTCCGAATTTTTTTTTCCGCCCATGCCCTTCAGGGCTTCCATAAAAAGGTATGACAACATCCAGATGGAGAAAAACTGAGGGGCACTGGGGCATATAAGTATTTGGACAGCCACTAATTGTGCAAGTTGTCCCACTTAAAAGATGAGAGGTCTGTAATTTTCATCGTAGGTACACTTCAAATGTGAAAGACAAAATCTGAAAAAAAAAAAAAAATCAGGAAATCACATTGTATGATTTTTAAAGAATTTATTTGTGTATTTTTGTGGGAAATAAATATTTGGATAATCAAAAAGTTTAACTCAGTGCTTTGTAATGTAAACTCGGTTGGCAATTACAGAGGTCAAACTTTCCCTGTAGTTCTTCACCAGCTTTGCACACTATAGTTTGCTATAGTGTGCATAGCAAGTATTTTGTTCCACTCTTCCATGCAGATCTCTAGATCTGTCATGTTTTGGGGCCGTCACCGGGCAACACAGACTTTCAACCCCCTTCACAGATTTTCAATTTGATTGAAGGTTGGAGACTGGCTAGGCCACTTCAGGGCTTAAAATATTTCTGACAGAACCAAGGTCAAGGTCAAATGTATTTGTATTTGTATAGCACATTTATAGCAGCAAAGGCTGCCCCAAAGTGCTGAACCACATTACAGAGTTATAATAACAACATTAAAAATACTGCAATTACAAATCACTCCTCTGTTGCCTGGGCAGTGCATTGTCATGCTGGAAAACCCAGCCATGTTCCATCTTGAATGCTCTTACTTGGGAAAGGAGGTTTTTGCCTAAAATCTCATGACATATGGCCCCATTTATCCTCTCCTTAATACAGATCAGAGGTCCTGTCCTCTTTATAGAAAAACAACCCAAAAGCATGATATTTCCACCCCATGTTTCAAAATGGGTATGGAGTTCTTAGGATGCTACTCATTATTCTTCTCCCTCCAAACTAAAAAAACAAAACCAAAATTTTGATTTTGGTCTAATCTGATCATGACTTTCTTGTAATTCTCCTCTGGGTCATCCAGATGGTCGCTGGCAAACTTTAGACGGGCCTGGACATGTGCTAGATTCAGCAGGGGGACCTTTCGGGCACTGCAGAATCCGTGAGATTAGAATCCATGACGACGTAGTGTGTAACCTTTGTGACTGTGGTCCCAACTCTCTTCATGTCATTTACCAGGTCCCCCGTGCAGTTCTGGGTTGATCCAACACCATTCTCAGGAGTAGCTCATCCTAGCCTTGTGCAGGTCAACAATTCTGTCCCTGCTGTCCTTAGACAGCTCTCTTGTCTTGGCCATAGTGGACAGTTACAGTCTGACACCTTGACAGTGTGGACAGGTGTCTTTTATATAGATGAACAGTTCAAATAGTTGCCATTAATACAGGTAAGAAGTATCAGATCTGAGAGAGCCAGAATTCTTGCTGAGTGGTAGATGTCAAAATATTAATTTTCCATAAGGATATACAAATAAATTATTTAAAAATTATACAATGTAATTTCCTGATTTTTTTTTCAGATTCTGTTTCCCACAGTTGAAGTGTATCTATGTGAAAATTACAGACCTCTCTAATCTTTTTAAGTCAGGCAACTTGCACAATTTGGTGGCTGTCCAAATACTCTTTTGCCCCACAGTATCTGAACCACAACAAAACTAAATTATACAAGGGTCCAGAGTAAAAATGAGAAGTGAATGAAAAATAAAAACAATGTGAAACTAAAACAATAAGTAAGTAGGTTGGTTGGTTGGTTGGTTAGTTAGTATCAAATAAAAGGAATCCCTGGCAAAACCTTTATGAAGAATAAACTGAACTCAAACCCAATGACTATAAAAATGTTAAGATACACTAGTGCAAAAAAAAAACACAAAATACCCCTCAAAATAAAGTCAAAGGAAGAATTTGCATCTTCAATACCTGTAGTTCTTTCCTTGGTCAGTTCAAAACTGTGCATAAATATGCTACGGCACCTATTTTGTCATAATCTGGAGTTTGAGCTGCTGCTCTCTACCATGTCCTGCCGTCTTTGCTGCACAACTCCATCAAGGTCTGAGAAGTTTCCAGAAAAGTCCTGGAGCACATACGCACACACAAAAGCATACAATGGATACCACAAACAGAATGGGAGTTGAATTACATGGGAACAATGCCCTTCTCTTGGCTTTTCATCACAATAAATGTCTCCTGAACAAAACATTCTTTAAAGTACACATGCAAAGCAGACCGCTGACTGACCAGAGGAAGTGATGTTGCGCAGCTAGTTCTGAAGCTGTTTTCACATGAAGAATTTACAGAGCTGCTGCAAATCTTTTCCCCCTGCAACAAAAACAAACATTTTCATGAAAATATAATTTTTTTTAGGGTGAACTGAATCTTTTCTATCATTTCTGAATCATTTCTAGGCAAATACAAACTGTTTCAATTATTACCTCTGCCATGGAGGTAATGTTTTCATCTGGGTTTGTTTATTTGTCTGTCTGTTAGCAGGATAACTCAAAAACATATGATTGGATTTTGAAGAAATTTTCAGGAACGATCAGAAATGATCCAAGGAACAATCGATTAGTTTTTGGGGGTGAGCCGGATTACCGTCTGAATCCAGAAATTCTTTTAAGGATACGGACATAGTACTTTATACAATATGTGCGCTTGGCAGAGGTCTGTGCTTGCCAAGTGCTTTTCTAGTTTTATTCATCTATTTATTGTTTGATAAGTGTATTGACTCCTCAGGGATATGCATTATTTGATCTTTAAGCTGTTTTGTTTTGTTTTTTTTACATTATTTTAACCATTTGCTAAACTTTGTTTAATTTGGTGTGTTAGATATAGATTGGATGTTTTTAAATATATTTTTTTCCAAAAGGACATCCATGTCATTAAACATGTCTCATTTCTGAAACCAGATTAGTTTCCATTGGCTGTTTGTTTCTTACCCACAAAATTTATGAGCCAATTTTGAAACTAAAAGTTAAAAAATCTAATTGAACTTAAAGTTACAGCCCTAGGTTTTAATTGCTGAAGAAAATAGTTGTAATTTTGCTGCTTAATACAAAACTGTGATTGCTAGATAGTTGCTTGTTTTTCTGTTTATGGCTGAGGAAATTGCACACAGAAGACTTTTTATGATCTATCTAAAAAAATAAACCATGCTGAAGTACGTAGTTTACCTAATTAGACTACATTAAAAGGGGGGGTGGAGGGTTGCCAGTGAGTGCCTGGGGGTCAAACTTTGGCTTCAGGGAATCTGCAGGGTTCAGCCTAAAAGGACTTAAGGAGGCAACTCCATGTGTGCTAACCACCCAATAGAAGAAGATTCAGATAATAGATAATGCTGGGCTCAAAGGCATCGGGCAGATCACAGGCTCACAGTTGAGCACCTTCATTTTGGAGTCCTCCCCAGTAGACAAGAGAGATGCATTACTGCACCTCAGAGATGCAGAGTAGATGGTTCTGACTGTTGTTTGTACACATGCACCCCCTGACCCCCATCTAATGGAATCGGTGTCCTGTTTTTTCCGCCATAGATATGTTTTGTCCATAACAAACATCATGTTTGAACATAGAGTGGTCGATAAGTGTACTTGTTACCAGGCCACTTTGTGAATGTATCATCAGATCTGAGACCTCCCATGTAATTGGAGAAGCAGACCTGTCAACTGATCACCACCTGATGGTGAGTTTGATCTGGTGGTATGAGAGATTGCCGAACAAAGCTGGTAAACCCCAAAAAATAGTGTGGCTGGGGAAAGCTTGACAGACACTCCTGTCCTGTTCAATTCAGACCTCCAGCTTTCATTTTCTGTGGCTTTCATGACAGATCAATTTTGGACCTGTATTGAGATACTACCTGTCTTGGCCAGAACACTGTTGTAAAAAATATTTAAAATCAGAACCGTCTTTTACTCTCTTTGTCATTAAAAGTAGAAAGAACAAAAGTTACAAGATTCAAATGGCCAAACATTTTGTACATGAAAAGTAAAGGCACATAAAATAGTTTTTGCTTTGTTTTAATTTTGACAGATTTATTAAATATATATAGGAGCTTTTCTCATTTTCACATAGTTACCACAAGAGAGGTTTATAAAATATATACAAATGACGTTATTGTACAACTTTACAAACAGACATAATTTACCTCCAAATTAAGGCAGATGGATTTCAGAAGTTTGAAGGTGTTGTTTCAAGACAGGAACGACACTAACACATGCTGAAAATTTGACATTTAGTCGCTTTCACCAATGGTAAATGGTAAATGTCCTGTATTTGTATAGCATTTTTCTAGTCATTCAGACCACTCAAAGCGCTTTCACACTACAAGTTTTGCATTCACCCATTCACACAACCCGATATGTCCGGGGGGAGAGGGTAGGGGCTAACACTCACACAACCCGATGTGTAAATCGGGGGGCAACATGGGGTTTAGTGTCTTGCCCAAGGACACTTCGACATGTGGTGGTGGAAGCCGGGATCGATCCAACAACCTTCCGATTGGGAAATGACCGCTCTAACCACTGAGTCACAGCCACCCCCACAGGGTCACGTTATGTTTGTGTAGTAAAGCAAACACTTCTTTACATGAATTCCTTACTTGATCAGCTGTAGTTTCAATCACAAGGGAGTTTGGCACCAGTAATGCTGTTTTTGTTTTTTTGATGAATTTCACAGACATCACTGGGATGGAAAGCTGAAGAATAAAAACCTGATGAAGACCAGTTAATGAGGATAAGAAAAGGTTATTAAGAGAAGTGTACCTTTGTATCTTTGCCAAAGACTTTGGAGTGGAAGCAGATCCAGCTATCAGATACAAACATTTTGCCCTGATATAAAATGTCTCTGTGCAAGGCACAAGTGTAACCTGACAACAGATATATTCATTCTATTAAACTAACATTCTTTATTTTTTCTTATATAAAATAAGAATCTGAAACTCACTTTGTTTGAGAATCTCATTTTTGCTGACTTCCTTAAATAACTTTTACTGCACATTTGTCTTCGATAACTGAAAGGAACATTTATAGTTTTTTAAATACTAAAAAACCTTGGGTGGGATTTTGTACAGTTTGCTTGATCAGAACATTTTGCTGCCTGGTGTGAGTGACATTTCTTTCTGTCAAACTTTGTTTCAAAGTCACTCAGACTTAGCATTAGTGAAAGCGACTCCACAAGGTTCAGTCTATGAAATAAAAAGTCAATATTTATGGTTAAGTATCCTGGTGACACCGAGGAAGGTCCAGTAAATGACAGCAGCAGCTGAAATAAAGCTATACTTATAAAGTAGAACAGCTGTAATAACTGTATTACCTGAATAATGGAAAATATGGTTCATTCTACTGATAATATTTTTTTTCTGATTTTAAATTATTTTCTCAGCATTCTATTTTCCATAAACACGACAAAATTGTTGTGACTCTAATATGACATCTAGTAATTCACATTTGGTGAAATATGACAGAACTTAGTGTTTTATGTGTTTTCAGGCTGTTTTTGACCTGGGGAGTCACATTTGGTGAAATATGACGGAATTCAGTGTTTTATGTTTTTTCAGGCTGTTTTGGACCTGGGGAGTCACATTTGGTTAAATATGAAAGAACTCAGTGTTTTATGTGTTTTCATGCTGTTTTGGACCTGGGGAGTCACGTTTTAGAGAAATATGACAGAACTCAGTGTTTTATGTGTTTTCAGGCTGTTTTTGACCTGGGGAGTCACATTTGGTGAAATATGACAGAACTCAGTGTTTTATGTGTTTTCAGGCTGTTTTGGACCTGGGGAGTCACATTTGGTGAAATATGACATAACTTAGTGTTTTATGTGTGTCTTTGTTTAAGCTTCTCAGTGCCAGAAGATTTGGAACTCATGACAATGAAAAGGAAAAATATTGTTAATCATTTTGCACTGACTTTACAACAAAATCATATATCACAATTAAGCACCCAAACTTCACAGACTGGTATCCAATGCTAAAATAAATGTGCAATCATATAAATAATAAGATCCAGCAGGAGCCGCAGGTCTAGAAACGTCTGCCCACGCCTCTTCTGTCCCTTCTCACTTCCATTGTCCACTTCAGAGCTGCAGACAGGATATAGGATGGTAGAATGTCAAATGTGTGACCAGGAGTTGAATTACACTTTGCATACAGTCTTAGTGCTTTGATAAAGCCATCATGTATTGTCCAGGTGTTTTGTTCATACTGGGTGTTTTTTGGCATTTGGTCATAATAAACATCTCCCTGGCTTGTGTGCAATTGTGCAGAAGAAGCCCCCCCCAGAACACTTGAAACAAAAGTATACTGTGATTCATCGAAACTTTTCATGACAGGTTAGGTCATCTAGAATTTCTAAATGCAAATGTTTCACTTCAGTCACATCCATACTGCTTTTAGTTTTTCAAAAGGCACTACATCCTTTTAATTCAAATATACTGTTTGAAGCAGGATGTGGATGCAGATTACCACCATCGGTCATGCCTTGGTCATTTTTACTAAAGTTAATAGGCAAAACAGCAGCCTCCCCCCGGGGGTAATTCTCAGATCTTCAACATGAGGGTGCTCAAACCCAAAGAAGCAGCTAACACTGGCTTTAAGCTGAAATGAAGCTACCATGTTTGCTCCAGTTTGAGTGGGCTACTTTGGCCATTTTGAAAGGGGTTTCTGTGTAAAAGTGATAAATAATTCAAAATTTACAAATTGTGATTAATTTCTTGAAAGATAACTTCTTGAATGGCCTCACTTTGGAGATCCCAAAAAAAGTTTTTTTCAAAAACACTTCCTCCCTCTTCAAAACATTTCGTCAAAAAGTCCAGAAGCCGTTTTTGAATCAGCATTATGATTATTTCTTTCCAAATAGAATGAAAAAAAAAGGTGAAAACCTTGAGAACACAAAAATCAACTGGAACTCTCTTGTAGTGACAGTGAAGTTTGTTATCACAGCTGATTTAACAAGACTTTCAAATTTCAATAATTTCAGGTAAATAAACAAAGAATCTTGTTCTTTGCTCTTTTGGGAATAAGACCAACAAATTAAAGGTGATTTTAACCAAAGAATAATATCATGAAGCCAAGATTTGAAAAACAAATGTGGGAAGCAAAAGGGGCGTTCCTTGACTCAGATGGACTGTATAAAGTTGCCTTAAAACCAATACTACCAAATTCCCTCTTTAAAGCGGCTGCTATTGTGCTATTGTGACGCATGGGCCCTGACATGTGTCAACAAGGGGGATGATGGCGCTAATACAGCAACACTTTACAACTTATGGAATAAGTTCCTACTTAAAAAAAAAAAAAACTTCTGTGAAGCTGTGCAAAACACAACCCAAAAGGAAACATGAGACCTAAAATAGACCAGTTTCTGCAGATAAAATATCCATTTCAAATCATGCACATGGATTTCATTGAACTAACACAGACTGGTCCTCATAAGTACTGTTTAGTCATGACTGATGCCTGCCATGAGAAGTGTGCTGAGGCAGAAAGACGTTTTTGGAACACATGATCTGCCCTCATTTCCTTCTGTTTTACAGGAAGACCAGAAGGTGAAACCAGGAGACTGGGTCTTTATCAAAGTCATCAAAAGAAAAGACTGGACCAGCCCTAAGTGGGAAGGACCCTGCCAATTGCTCCTAACCACGCTGAAAGCTGTGAAGATCGCGGAAAGACCCAGCTGGATACATCTCAGTCACTGTAAGCTGCAGAGAGTGCTGGACCCCTCATTTGGGCAGTGGTGAAGACCTGCTACAAAGGGGGGTGGCCTTTTAGTGGTCACTCATCTCAACCCAGGTGAAGAAACCAACAACACCCTGTTCATTTAGCTTCTAGGGGCTCTGGTGGCTCTGTAGCCTAGTAACAATGGGATCTCCACATGCCAGGTGGATTCTCTGTTGTGTTGTGACTGTAGTATGTCTGACTACATGGTGGTGTCTGTCTCCTCCACATGGGACGGGAAGCTCCACCCCTCGGAAAAGACGATACCAGGAAAAGATTGACAACTGGCTTGTATCACATCCAAACCCTCATGGTGGTCCGAACCTCTGGTATCAGTATCAGAAGATGCTCGCAGATGACAAGAATGTGAGTGGTTGTTATGTTTGCTCTGTGATGCCCAAATCAGCTTAACAACCCATCTTCTACAGACGCAACATGTCTTCCAAGGATTCAACGTGCTTTTGTGGATTGACGTCAAGTGACCACACTCTTATCAGACAAGACAAGTGTACGAAGCCCATTATCACCGAGAAAGAAGATCCGTCGTGTTCTCACCACACGATCCCATCTGGGGGCGTGATGTTCCTCCTGAACACAAGCTCTGGACAGATGGACAAAAAGTGAGAGAAACGAAAATCGACGCTGAAGGCCATGATTCTGCAACACCGGTTTGTGCTGGACACCCTCACAGCTGAATGAGGTGGCGTTTGCGTAATGGTAGGCACAACCTGTTGCACCTACATTCCTGGAGAAAATGACACCCACATACAGGACAACATGGATTCACTGAGGAACCTTCAGCGAACGGTTCTGGAAGACTCACATCCCAGACCTTTGAACCTATGGGCCTGGTTCACATTTGGACCTTGGTGGCAGATGTTGTTGAAGTTTTGTATGCCATTCATTTCAGCAGTGATACTCTTCTGTGTATTTTTCAACTGTGTTCTACCATGCATCAAGACTATGATAATTAAAGCTACCACAAATGCCCTGGTATCTTATCAACTGCTTTCTTTACAGGAT